>JAFEMH010002803.1:0-311192 GCA_022495995.1 Adenophora triphylla var. japonica | reverse complement strand
TTATGAAACCCGCGTGGCGCCCTAGTTTCATTCAACCAATGTCGATATCCCTTCCGCCCCAGGGCTCGTGCAACGGTGCAAATAATTAATAATGCATGTAGGCTTAACTTTTGACCATTCAATTTTTAATGCATGTCTCATTTTATTTATTTTTGATTAACCTACTTCCTTATTTGCCAAAAATAACGTAAGGTGATCACGAGAATAAATGTGCGAAATGGGATTACGCCCCACATGAGGCGCCCTTTTCGAATACGGGTTCAAATCAAATCGTTCCGGATGATACATAAAAAAGAGAAAGAAAGCATTAAAAAGGACTACTCCGAGTCCCGCTCGTCATCAGGAGCACTCGACGCCTTGCTCCATCGCCGCCGGATCCGTCGCAAACAGAATTCGCCAAATTCCTCCAGGGCGGGAATATGCAAAGGCACTCTCGGCGTATGCGAACTCGAGGACTCTCCTCTCGCGCCCGGGTGCGAAGAAGAATGAGCTCCAAATCCAGCCGTTTCCACCCGCGAACCGGCCAAATCCCTATGCAAAGTCCTCCCCACCAGCCCGCAGGGAGCAGCGAACCTCTCGCCTAGACGACCTCGGCTCACGGACATCCACGCTCCTCCGAGAACCGCACCGCATGAATGCCACGAGCCTCCTAGCATAGGCGGACCACCCGTCCACGGCCTCATAGCATCGTTGTACGTACGGCCGTACACCCGCGAACCAGAAGGTCATCGAGAGACGAATGTAAAGTACATGTATGCAACATTTGCGAATACTACTATCAAATGCGTAAAATCAAAAAGTGCTCACCGAAGCATTGGGGTCGGCCTCAGTATCGTGGTCTCGGCTCATCCGGGAGTTGGGATCACAAGTCGACGCTGCGCGAACCGTCCCAGCCTCATATGCGCTTAGCGCGTGGGTGCGGGAGATCTCGGGATATCCAGGGCCATCTCCTCCCATGCCGCACCTGTGGGCTCCTCACCATCCTCAAGAAAGTATCATAGGCGGCCCCCGCTATGATATACTCGGTATAGAACGCGCCTGCCTATACCTCTCCAACTCCTCCATCGGCATCTCCCGAGGATGCTTTGCATGTGCATAGGGAGGATCCACCTGCACCAACGGAATGGACCCCGGCCGCTGGGCCGACGGGTCACCCGCCTCCCCTGATACATAGAGCTCGCAATGAAGTCCCACCAGAGCTTCCTCCGCCGCGTCACCTCGCTAGCAACCCGAACCACGCCATAGTGGAACCGACTCCACCGAAGTCGCTGGATCCTCTCGAGAGAACTCCCGGTTTAGTGCCGAGATACCTCCTCGTGATGACACTCGAGCGCCTTGACTCTCGACGAGACCGCCTCTTCGCTTTCTTTTCGCTAAACCAAAGACGTAGCGGGGAACAGGGGGTCGATACGCCTCCTTGATGTCCCAATCCCGCGGATTGAACACCTCATAGCACCGGGCACTTCGCCAAGCAAATGGAAAGTTATGTCAGCTACAAAGCAGATACATACGAGTACATAAAAGAGACAAGGAAGAGAAAAAGGACGTGAATTTACATACAAGACGGGTGTGAAGCAGCTCAAGGAGTTCTCCTCTCCTCGCGAGAATCTGTCTGTGTGGAATGGTAGAGCTTGGCCACCCGGCCTCCCCTGGCGTACCCTCACTCACGGCATCCAGATCTATCAGCGACCCGAGCAGAGGGAAGTGACAGGATGTGTCAGAAGTCGGGAACAATGTCGCTGACAACGCGAACCAAATGAACCCTCGAGCCAGGCGCTCTGCGGTCATCCTCAAAGACCCATCCATATAATCGGCGATACCCACCTCCAGATGCCTCTCCATCGGCCTGTACCGAATGCCTAAGCCCCTGGCATCAGTAATGTCAAAACCAGCAGCTGCATAACAAGCGTCCGGGTGTAACCGTCAACTCCACACTCGGCGTGTTGCCATAGGGGGCTCAAAGCAACCCGGTGAGCAAGCAAAAAATCCGTGGGAGTCACCGTCGCCTCCCCCCACCTGAAATGGAAAGTATGGGTCGTATCCCACCAATACTCGCTCAGAGCTACATACATGGACCTGGCCCTCGGCGTCGCAGCTATCGCAGCTACCGCACTGATAAACCCAGCCAACCCGGAGTCAAGCACCAGCTGCCGCGGACTCCTCTCTCCCTCTCGAGCCACATCTGGGAAGGCCTCCCACAATGCTCGCACTGCCTCAAAGGCACCCCGACTCTTCTGGTTGTGGGTATCAACCGTCCCTCGCCCCTGCGGGTGAACAAGACAATAGCAACATCAACAGAATGCACGATGCATGTCAGAATGATGCAATGCAATGGCAGTTCTTATTTCTTTCCTAATACTTCCATCCCGGTTGGAGTATTGACGGTCCAAGATTTCAAAACATTTTTAAAACTCCGTCGAATCCGGAACTTTCAAAACATTTCGAAAACTCCGTCGAATCCGGAACTTTCAAACATTTCGAAAACTCTGTCGAATCCGGAACTTTCAAAACATTTCGAAAACTCCGTCGAATCCGGAACTTTCAAAACATTTCGAAAACTCCGTCGAATCCGGAACTTTCAAAACATTTCGAAAACTCCGTCGAAACCGGAACTTTCAAATCTTTTCGAACATTTCGAAAATTTACTCCGTCCCGAATTAAAGCTACTTTAATTTTGGAAAATGCATCTAGACATGGAATTTTGCAACCAAAATTTTTATGTCATTTACCCATAGTGTCAATTGAACTACATCCTAGTCAATTTCGACAAAGGTTCATAGCAAGGTCAAAAGCCCCAATCCGGGCACCAAAATCCCTAGTTCATTCCTAATCAAATTTCTAACATTTAAAGAATGCACATTCTTAAAATTAATGGAATTTGAAGGAAGCTTACTTGTCTTTCGATCCCTCCCTTGGAGTTGTGTCTATTCCTAGCCGGGTAAAACTCTGCCGGATTCAATGGATGAATGATGGTTCGAATGGTCCGAACCAACCGCGTTCTTTCGTCATCGGTCCTTTCATGACGAGCCATTGGTTCCCAATCACCTTCCATAGAAATTTTCCTTCACAAATTTGAGCAAATCTTGCAATTTGGGGTGGAAATTTTTCTCTCCTCTCTCTCTCTCTTGTCGGAAATAATGGGGGAAAAGGGATGGTTTGCGTCGGACTTGGAGCTGATTTGAACCTGGTCAAATTCAGTCCTAAGTCCTACGGACTCCCGCCGCAATTTAAAAAGATTCCTTCCATTTCGAGTCCTCGATTTTTGGCGCTCCAATTTTACTCCTTTTGGCCCCCAAAAGTGTAAAATTTCCCGCCAGCTAGACATTTCTAACACCCTATCCCCGAGGATAAATTCCCGCTTAGTTCTCACTAACGCTTCGTCTCCAGACGTTAAAATTTTCGTTAGTTCTCACTAACGCTTCGTCTCCATACGTTAAATTCCAGTTAGTTTTTACTAACGCTTCGTCTCCAGACGTTAAATCTCCTGTTAGTCCTCACTAACGCTCGTCTGCATGTTAAATTCTCGGTTAGTTTTCACTAACGCCGTCTCCAGACGTTAAATTCCCAGTTAGTTTTCACTAACGCTCGTCTCCAGACGTTAAATTCTCAGTTAGTTTTCACTAACGCTCGTCTCCAGACGTTAAATTCCCAGTTAGTTCTCACTAACGCTCGTCTCCTGACGTTAAATTCAGTCCAGTTGACGTTTGACATTCAAACGCTCAATCATGTCTCCGGACATTCCAGTTACAATTCTGTCTCCAGACGTTCAATTCCCAACTGACGTTTGACATTCAAACGCTCAATCATGTCTCCGGACATTCCAGTTACAATTTCGTCTCCAGACGTTAAATTTTATTCCCAGTTGACGTTTGACATTCAAACGCTCAATCATGTCTCCGGACATTCCAGTTACAATTCCGTCTCCAGACGTTAAATTCAATTCCCAGTTGACGTTTGACATTCAAACGCTCAATCATGTCTCCGGACATTCCAGTTAAAATTCCGTCTCCTGACGTTAAATTCAATCCCCAGTTGACGTTTGACATTCAAACTCTCAATCATGTCTCCGGACATTCCAATTGCATCTCCGTCTCCTGACGTTAAAATTTCTAGTGGTTTTCACCATCGTTCACTTCCCCGGCCGTCAGTCGTAAGCCCGATCGTCCCACTGCAGCGGCCATCAAGGTAAGCCCGCACAACAATCCCTCTTCGGCCATCAAGGTAAGCCCGAATGCTCATCCCCAGCGGGATTCTAAAGAAGAAACGTTGATCCTTCCGAGTTGTTAATAACGCCAGTTTAACACAACCGTTCCCATTATTGTTACCGTATCCCCGGCAGGATAAACCTGGCAGTCATCGTAAGTCCAGCACCCAAGGCACGAACGCCTTCGTCCCAGGATAAGCGTACCCTCGTTCACTCCGGTTTGAGGCGCCACACGCCCTCGTCAGTATCAGCAACTCCGGTTTGAGGTGCCACACGCCTTTAAGTACCCAAATCTGGCTCATGCCTTCCGGTTAATTTTCTCGGCAATTCCCCAGACTTTCCTAAAGTTCCGGAACAATTCGGGAACTGTTCCGAACCTTCTAAGGGATGAAAAGATTAATTGGAATTAAAGAAACACGTTTTTCTTAATACCAAAAACCTTCTATAAGTGCCACCTTGCATGATTCTAGAAACATGCTGAGTCACACAGGATAATGCCGCACGACTGCATTAGCCAAGAACTCCTAGCCGCACGGCCTCATTAGCCTTATCCAGACTGCCTATAAATAGAGCCCTCCTCTACCCATTTTAGAGCACCAACAACATACCACACTCAGCTCCAAAAGCTCTCCCAAAACACTGCTGCGAAATTAGGAAGTTGAAGAGTGCCAAGAAGCCACCTCCCTCCTCCTTGAAGCCTCCAAGAAGTGGTCCCTCCGCTAGGCAAGATCCGAAGAAGAAGAGGTCACCACCATTGGTAACCTCTCACCCCCTTTCCTTGCATTATAATGCCTATGTGATATAATTGCTCTTTGCATTTGCATATTGCTATTATCTTGCTTGGGACTTGGTATTTGTTGTTAAAGATCCTATCTTTATTCATCTAAATCATATCCCCCTCCCCCTTTGCATCATTTGCATAAAATAAGCATCATTTTCTCCTAAAAATGTAATCTTTACAATAAAGGTGCATCCTTTGCACCTAAAAATCCATGCTTTCCATTAAAAATGCATCATTTGCATATAAAAATCATGTCTTTACAATAAAGGTGCATCCTTTGCACCTAAAACCAATTTTTCACATAAAATGCATCCTTTGCATTAAAAATCATCTCTTTACCATCAAAGTAGCATCCTTTGCTTTCAAAATGTCATCTTTGTGCATCCTTTGCATATAAAAATACTAATTTTCCTCATAAAAATGCATCCTTTGCATAAAAATCCTTTCTTTACATAAAAAGCATCCTTTGCAATCAAAAGCATCCTTTGCATCCAAAAAATGTCATCTTTTCATTAAAAATGTCATTTTTACATGCATTTCCCCATGTCCCCATTAGCAACCTTCGGAATGTACCGGTGTAAAGATCCCATCTTTACATCGTTTCTTCCATTAAAGGTGCCACAATTTCTTTAGAAAGGGATAAACCCTTGAACCTATATCTCCGATAATCGCTTGAGACGAGCACGATAGCTCCCATATAAGCTCAATCGTCTCAAGGCGTAGGATTGATGGGCTAAGGTCACTCCTTTCCTAAAGAACCTCATTTTGGACTATAAAAGAGAGTCCTTCTCTCGATCACGCAAAGACTCAAGGTCAAATAGCGATGATCACAAGTCCAAGATGAGGACGGGATCAAAGTCCCGAACACATAAAAAATCCAAGGAATCCCGAGCGACAACCAACTAAATGGTTTGTACGTTCAGAAGACAATTTGGGACATTCCCCCCCCTCTCTTTTCAACACATGCACACAATAAAGCACGCAAGCAAGCACGAAAAATGGAATCTAGGGAGACTTGCTACGGCAAGGCACATTGGGTGAACGACGATCCGTTCTTCCCAAGGGGTAAGTTAACCTCCGAACCCTAAAATCCTTTTTTTTTTTTTTAAAGTTTTGAGGAAATCAAAATGGCGTGGCGACTCCGTTTTTCAAATTAAACCGGATGTTTTCAAACTCGCGTGAATTCGATCTAAAAAACAAAAATTTAGAATTTGGGCACACATTCACAGTTTGGCGACTCCGCTGGGGATATCCCAAAGGAGAAAAGCTTTCATTTTCAAAATAAACGATACCCGGTATATAGGTGGAAACCATTTAACCTTCCTGTATCGCTCCCTAACCCGGGGCTTGGGATAAACGGTGGTCTAACAATCCCACGTACCGGTATCTCTTTTCGAAAAATAAAATATAAAAAGAAAGCTTTTTTCCTTTGAGCGGGTTAGACTCCCATCGCGGATTCCAATTATCGTGCTTGCTTTCTTTGCCTTGCATTGCATCATTTGCATCTTGGGAATTGTGCATACTTTGAACAGGAAGCCTTCTCAAGGCTAAAAGGTGCCTAAAATGTTCGGGAAACAACCTGAAATAGCAAAGGAGTGGAACTCCGGAAAATTGATCCATGCAATGCACGGCTCAATCCTCCTTGGATTCTCGACCGGGCGGCCTCGTGGCAATTCCACCAGAAAAATTGAGGTTAATCTGGCGCCTTGGCAGCCTGGGGCTATTCGGGCCCAAGACCGACCGGGGCTCCTTAAAATTTACGTGCCTTATCTGTTGCATGTTCCCCCGTCCCGAAAAATCATTCCTTTAAAACACATTTATGAAAATCTCTGTTTTAACTCAAAAAGGAATATTTTTAGGAGGCCGCACACTACGCGCACCTTATATATCCTGTACACTTTGCACGCACGTCCCTTTAAACCCGGGGTGGTTTTTCACCGCAGCCACGGACAAATTTACGATGCTCCCGGCGCGCACGGAATCACCCCAAACTCCCCATGGCAAAAAAGGTCGACCAATGCACACCCGTGTCACACGTTTCAAAAACCGTGACTTTTGGTTGGTTTTTGGTCTAGTCCGTGTCATATAGCCCAGTTGCATGTCCCCGTAAAGGTCAAGCCTTAGTCCATAAACGAAGTCAAGATCTTTTTCTCAAAGCGAAACTCTGCCGAAATTCCGACAAGGAAAAATCGGTAGAATCTTGACTCCGACATTGACTTCGACCTTGACCTGCACGGAATGCGTAAGAGTCGAGACTGAGTCTGTGCCAAAAGTCAAAAGATCTTCCGCACAAGCGGAGCTCTGCCAAAATTCCGACAAAGGAAAAAATGGCAAGATCTTGACTCCGGCGTTGACTTCGACCTTGACCCGCACGGAATGCGTAAGAGTCGAGACCGAGTCCTTGCCAAGAAAATCCAAAAGATCTTTCGCTCAAGCGAAGCTCTGCCAAAATTCCGACAAGGAAAAATTGGCAAGATCTTAACCTGGCATTGACTTCGATTTTGACTCACGCACGGCGTATGCAACGAAGTTCAATGTGACACTGTGTCATCTGGCTTTTACCGCCCGACCCATGCCTATTATCTTCTCGGACATTACCGAAAAGTCAAAACGTCGATCGCGCAAGCGAAATTCTGCCAAAATTCTGTTAAGGCTGAAAGACGAGACTTTCCCGGTATTGCCTTGACTATAATTCGCATCGCTCGTGCGTTAAAAGTTCCTATGACCCGCTAGACCCATTAGGAGCGTTCTTCTATCGATCGGTGGGATCCGCGTGCCCTATAGGACCTCGCCCGGGCCGTCCACCCCGGGAGGTCGAAATACGTGTGGAATACGAGGGGCTTATAGACGTAGTGACGGAACCCACTCGATCCAGATCTAGAGTAGTTGCGAAAAGAAGGGCGTAACCCCTTTTCCAACCAAATAGAAATTAATATAAGACACTGTTTTAAGTAAACCGGAAGATTCTTAATTTGCATATTGCTTGAGCCTTCAGCCCAAACACCTACCCCGAGTCTAAACCTCTCCTATCCCTCTCCCGCAGCGGGAAAGAAGTGGGTGAGAACACCGGGTCCGCCGACTTGTTAGTGCAAATTCTCGTACGCCCGCGTAATCCTCGCCTTGTCACCCGTAGAGAGTCATAATGGCCGATTTGACAGAGAACAAGATCGGTTTGGGTAACCAGATGACTAGGGAAGAAGAGCTAGCCTATAACCAATGCCCTCCTCCGGGCCACATATAATCCTTTGCCAAAGACTGTCCCTTTTCGCCCTTCCCAATATCTCAAGCCATCGTGGTCCCGACACCCTCTCCTCCTCGTATAAGACCCAGCCTTTGTTCCCTACCAACAGAGAACAAACGCCACAAACCTATCCCCGTAACGCAGCCTCCGCATTACCCCATGGGACTCTTTCCTTCCCCTCAACCTCGAGCCAAATTTCCCTACCTTGGAATTCCAAGCATCACCGACCTTTCTAACTTTGTCAACGCCCGTGAATTTGCCTATCTCCCAAACAAAGGGCGTTGAAGAGTCGGGCCGGAAATGAGAACAGAACGGGTGGATTTACAAAGTGATGATGACAGCTCAAGAGAAGGAATGAACTTGGAGTCGACCGAAGTAAAACCCGAGGACAAGATGAAGTAGAAAACCACGGACCCGGAATGGGAGATGGTATCACTTCAAAATGTGTCTCGTAGCCCGTGTGAAGGTTCTAAGAGAAAAAGGATACAAGCTCGATGAGGCAAAGATACGAATTCTACATCCTAGAGTTCAATACTCCTTACAAAGACTTGGTCGGTGAATGGAGGAACTTGATCGAAGCTTTAGCCGAAAGAGGGAAGTGGGCTCCACCCGCCGATCTAGAATGTGTAAGCGTCATTGAGGCCAAACCCCGTCGGGAAGAGTAGACTCCAGCAAGTGCTAAGAGTCACCCCCGAAACCTTGTCTCAAGAAGAGTGTATGGATGCCCCGGAAAGAGTCTTAAGGTTCGAAGCGACCCCGATCCCCTTTATGTCCTACGATGACAATGATGTTTTCTTGGCAATCCCCAAGTCGAGGAAAAGTCCAAGATACCCCTTATATGGCGCCAAGTATCCCGACCTCGCTTTTGCCCTCATTGGTCATCGTAGTCAAGATGAGAGTTCTCACGAGAGTTACCGTAGTGATACCGAGGAAGACACAAATAAAATGCCGTAAGGAACAAGAGAGGAGTGGTTAGCCCAAAAGCCGAAAAGCCTGTAAAATCTTCCCGACAAAGAACAGAACCCGCCATGAGGTTTGACCCCGCGTAAATCCTTCTCGATGATGGAATTTCCCACTTCGTAAAGTGTTTGGCCAACGTTAAAGATGCCGTCGAAGGCTAACCCCTAAAGAAAGAAGGGATATGCTTGATGCTGATGAGGAATGTGACCCCACTCGCTGAAAAAGTTGCTAGGTCCAAGTGAGGAAGCCATTAGCAAACCTCCGTACTCGATAATTCCCGTTGCATGCCGACCTCAAGAGCCCGAATGAGACCGTCAAGGCTCGAGTGAAAAGGATGAAGCCGAAATCGCCCGCCGCTAAGTCGCTGAGAATTCCAAACCCCGAGAAAGCCGTAAAGCCATTAACCCGGGATCGATTCGGGAAGCCGCCTATGCCTCCGGTAGCGCCGTTAATCGATTAATCGCCAGAATTGGCCATACGCCGCAAGAGCCCGCCTCTCGACTTTGAAAGAGCCGACGTAATCCGCCGGTAGGAATGATGATTCGTAGAAGTCTAAAGTCTATGTGATGACTCGGTCCGGACAGCATGAGTGTTGAATGTACCTAAGGGTGATAAAAGAAATGTCGTCTCGAGCCGAAAACAGACAAAAGACCCTATAAGCCGAAGCGTAAAAGCCAAATTCCGACAAGGAGGATCCAAGGCCGACTCGCTGAAGTGTACTGTGCCAATATCTCCTTGTGGTCCTTGTTAACCTCTTCATACCCTCATAAGCCGAAACTAGAAGAAAGTTTGGCCAAGACCACGGTGCCCATAGATGTCACCCCGTATGAGGTCGTCCGCATGATTGGAAGTATCCATTATGGAAACATCATTACCTTCACCGACTTGGACCTCGCCAAAGTATGGGGCTAGTCATAACGAACCTCTTTACATCACGGTCCGCTTGGAAGAACGCCTGCTGCCACGAGTATTAGTCGATGGAGGGTCTCGCCATGAATGTCCCGCCAAAGAAAGATGATGGACTTATCGGATCTAAAGCCCACGGATTTGAAGCCTTCTAGTCGACTATTAAGGCCTATGACTCCACCGCACGATCGCTTGGGGATTGCTACTCTCAAGTTATGGTTCGGGAAAAAGGTCATGGACGTTGACTTTCAAGTGATTGACATTCCGATTTCATTTACCGCTCCGCTGGGACGCCTCGATCCACCGCATAAACGGGGTAGCCTCTACTCGCACCAATGTGTCAAATTTCGCCAAATGATGGTACTATCACCACTATTTACTGAGACAAAGTCCACAATGGAAGGAACCAAAGATCGGAGGTATTCCGATATTGGAAATTAAGCATGATGATGAAGGGTTTGCCTTGACCGGATTCTCTCGTAGCTTCTTCCAAAGCACAAGTGTGTTGCACTCGACCTCACTACTACCTCCGATAAAATTCCCCCGCCATGAGAATGATGAGAAAATGGGTTATCTTCCGGGCTTAGATTGGGCAAAAGATCCGCAGTGGTCGCAATGCTATCATTGATGTAAAGGAACAGACTACCAGATATGGCTTGGGATACAAACCGAACTCTCGGGATGACAAAAAAGCTAAAGGCATAGTTCCAGAAAAACGAAGTGAAGGGGTCCATCTCCATCCTTACAGTTTGTCTCTCACCCATTATTTTACAAAAGGTGAGACCCAATACCGTGAATGTGATTGCCGGAGTAAAACCCTTCTGGAAAACCTTGATAAAGATAGGGGAAAACCAGCAAATCCTCGCTCTGAGAATGTTCCTCGACTTGCCGGACATTCCTGGAGCTACCACTACCGTTCGTAACGAGTATGTCATCAAAGGAAACCGTAAAGTTGTCAAAGGGTCAAAGATCCTTCTCATCCGGGGTAATGGATTTCTCCGCCTGAAGTTAGCTCTTCCGAAGATCGCCAGATAGAAGCCGCCAAGAGTGAAGACAAAGTGAATGGGGCTTGCAAAAGTTGTTTGATGAGGAAGCACGTATCCCCGATTTGATCGACTTCACTCGCACGATGAGGTAGTTGCCGTAATTGGAGACGGTGAAGAGCCTTTCGATCCCCGCACTTTGGTGACTAAAACAGAGATGCCGTTGAAGAATTGGGAGACATTCTCGTGGCCGATAGCCACCGACATCAAATGATCATGGAGCTTGGATTGGTACCCCGTCCTTCTCAACCCGGGCCGTGTCAAACACCCCGTCATCTATACAGCTTGAGTCAGAATCTTTGAATTCCAGTCCTCCGAGTCATCCGAAGGCCTCACGCCCGAGGATTATGAACATGTAATCAATGTCATCTTTCCTCGCTTTGAATGAAATGACAGATCTTTCTCGAGTATCCTCTTATTGCCAACTTAACAAATGATAAATTAACTCAAAACTTAACAACGCTTAATAATGAATCATTTGAACAAGATGCAAACACACTAAACGAACAATACATTAAAGAAATCTTTAAGGTGTTACGTAAAAGAGGAAAACCGGGCCCAAGCCGCCGAGGAGGTTTTGACAAGTGTTAACTTGGGTACCGTCGAGGAACCTAAAGAGACACAGATTGGAAGCTTCTTCCAGGGGGTTGAAAGGGACAGATCGGTTAATCGCTCGTAGAATACATGGACGTCTTTGCATGGTCGTACAAGGATATGCCGGGCTAGACAGCTCAATAGTAGAGCACGTAATCCCTCTAGCACCGTATGCTAAGCCAAAGGAAGGTAAACCGAGGAAAATCAAGCCGTAATGGTCTCTACAGTCAAAGAAGAAATTGAGAAGCTATCAAGCGGGTAGGATTCATCGTAGTCATCGAATATCCGACATGGTTGTCCAATATTGTGACCGTAACCAAGGCCAATGGGAAGGTGCGCCGCCGTAGATTTCCGGGATCCGAACAAGGCCAGCCCCAAAGACGATTACCCCTTGCCAAACATAGACATCCTGGTGGACTCCACTGCCAACTACGAAGTCAAATCCTTCGTTGACGGCTTTGCAGGCTACAACCAGATCAAGATGGCCGAAGAAGACCAAGAAAAGATGCCTTCACCACACCGTGGGGAACTTATCGCTATACAAAGAATGCCATTTGAGCTCAAGAACGCAGGGGCTACTTATCAAAGGGCAGCGACCGCGCTTTTTCATGACATGATCCACAAGGAGATTGAGGTCTACGTCGTCTACGTCGACGACATGATAATTCACTCCAAAGGCGAGGATGGGCAGCACTTTGTTGACCTGCGAAAGTTCTTCAAGAGGCTAAGACAACATTCCATGAGACCAAACCCTGCTAAATGCACCTTTGGAGTGACAAGGGGAAAAGTGCTTGGGTATATGGTCACTGAGCGAGGTATCGAAGTCGACCCCGAAAGATCAAAGCCATTATGGACATGAGGCCACCTCAAACCTGCATGTAAGTCAAAAGCTTTATGGGCAAACCGCAAAGACATCGCCCATTTCGTCAACCGCTTGACCACTATGTGCGAGCCCATCTTCAAGCTCATGAAGAAGAATGTAGACACAGAGTGGACCAAAGAATGCCAGGATGCCTTTGACCATATCAAGGCGTACTTAGTACATCCTCCAAAGGCTATGCCCCCACATAGATAGAAACCTCTTCTCGCTCTATCTCACCGTCACCGATACGGCAAGCTTGGGGCTATGCTTGCTCAGAGAAGAAAGACTCTCGGGTAGAGAATGCCATTTACTTTGTCACCTAAGTCGCAGTGGAAGTGAGCTCAATTACTCAAAGATGTGAAAAGACTTGTGCAGATCGGTCCGGGTAGTCGGTAAGCTGAAGCATTACATGCAAGCCCACCCTGTGAACTTGGTCTCGAAAATGGACCCCATTAAGTACATCTTCGATAAACCTTCCCTCTCGATGCGTCTAGAAAAGTGGTCCTTCTTCTTAGCTGAGTATGACATCAACTATGTGACCAGAAAGGCCATCATGGGTCAAGCGTTGTCAGACCATCTGGCGAACTTTCCTAGTAATGAGGACCGTGGGCCTGAGCCCCAATTCCCAGATGAAGGGATCTTCGTAGTCGAGTCTGAGAACCGATGGCAGCTTTTCTTTGATGGAGCCGCTAACAAAAGAGGAAATGGCGTAGGGATGCTACTGGTCGATTCGAAAGATGAGCACACGCCCATAGCCCTTAAGTTGAACTTCCCCGCCACGAACAATGTTGCCGAGTACGAAGCCTCGCATTGCCGGTTTAGAAGCCGCCCTAGAAAGGAATGTCAAGGAGCTCGAAGTTTATGGAGACTCGCCCTCGATCATCAACCAGGTCTCCAACAAATGGAAGACTCGTGGACCCTAATCTTCGCCGGTATCATGCCCATATGGAGGAGTTGATCGGAAAATTCGAGAAGTGACTTTCCACTACTTGCCAAGGGAAAAGAACAGATTCGCAGATGCCCTAGCTACTCTAGCCTCACCGGTAGAGATCCCCGAGGGAAAAGCCATAAAACCCTTCGTGAGTGGGTAGAAGAGAAGCCCCGCCTTCGTTGTGAAGTAGACTTGGGACTCGAGCCTATCAAGGAACCCCGGTACAATCAAATTTACCAGCTCCTCAAAGACGGAGAGTCGCCTTTCGAGACGAAGAAGGTAGACCAAAAGAAGGTGTCAAAGCCAAGAGCTTGCAAGCCCCGAAAAGGTTGGCCTCCCATTATGTCATTTTAGGAGGCAACCCGTACAAGAAACGGTACCAAGGACCACTCCTCTTGTGCGTCACTCAAGAAAGGGCCAAAGAGTTGATGACTCGAAGTCCACAATGGTCCCCGCGGTCCTCATATGAATGCTAGAGCCCTAATGCAAGTGATCCTCGTAATGGGTTACTACCGGATTTCCATGGAGACAGATCGTGTCCAACATGTCCGAGCGTGCGACAAATGCCAACGGTTTGCCAACCTCAACCATCTCCCGCCTCATGACCCGTACCGCATGACGACTCCTTGGCCGTTTGCAACTTGGGGTATTGACGTGATAGGGAAGATAGCCCGCAGAAGCAATGGGCATGAATTTGTGTTAGTAGCCGTCGACTACTTCACCAAGTGGGTAGAGGCCAAGTCCTACAAGGTCCTCACTTCCAAGAGGGTGGCCCAGCTTTATCAAGGAAAACATAATGTGTAGATATGGGGTGCCCAATGAGATCATTTCCGATAATGGGTCGCACTTTGAAGGAGACTCGCGATAGGTTACCGTCGTAATTCGTAATCACTCGCCACAAGTCATCCCCATACGCACCTCGTACTAACGGAGCCGTGGAAGCCGCTAAT
The DNA here is from genome assembly GCA_022495995.1 of Adenophora triphylla var. japonica. Taxonomy (NCBI): domain Eukaryota; kingdom Viridiplantae; phylum Streptophyta; class Magnoliopsida; order Asterales; family Campanulaceae; genus Adenophora; species Adenophora triphylla. The sequence continues at coordinate 296,720 of JAFEMH010002803.1, read as the reverse complement.
AAGACACTCGAACGGATCATCCGGAAAATGGCCACCCGTGGTCGTGATTGGCCCGAAAAGCCGCACCTGGCACTCGGGGCTACGTAACGTCTGTCGAATGTGCCCACAGGAGAAACTCCTTTTGCCCTAACCTACGGGATGGAAGCAAAGGTTACCAAGGAATTGGAAATCCCGTCATTAAGGGTCCTCCCGGAAAACAGGTCAACGAAGTAGAATGGCTACGTAGCCGGCATGATGAGTTGGCCTCTGCTCGATGAAAGAAGGCTAAAGGCCATGGAGCACACCCGAGCCTACCAGAGGCGAATGGCCGAGAGCATTTGACAAAAAGGTCAAGGCTGTGGACATCAAAGAGGGTGACTTAGTATTGAAAGTGAAGCCCCTACCGCAGACAACCCCGGGAAAATGAGAACCCGTTTGGATCGGCCCGTATGTGGTGCGTAAGATACTATCGGGAGGAGCCATGAAACTTGCACTGGACGGCAATCCCTTTGTCCACCCAAATAACGTTGATAAGCTCCGAAAGTATTATGTCTAAATATATATATATATATATATATATATATATATATATATATATATATATATATATAAAAAAAAAAAAAAAAAAGGAAAAAAAATCTTAGTGCAAAAAGAGTAATACCCAAACTAGGGCCGAAACCCAAAAAGGGCGGTCTAGGCAAAAACAGGTTGCACATAAAAAAGAAAAAAATCTTAGTGCAAAAAGAGTAATGCCCACTAGGCCGAAAACCCAAAAAGGGCGGTCTAGGCAAAAACAATGGCCGCACATAAAAAAAAAAGAGTTCACCAGAATGAACTACGAAGACCTGAGCCCCTTAGTCTTTCTTGTAAAAGGGGAACGTAGGCAGCCATTTATGGTTTGGTCTAAACAATAAAAAAGGGCGATTAAGTTTCCATGAAATGCGTCCTAAACAATAAATAAAGGGCATTCAAGTTTTCATAAAACGGGTCCTGAGCAATCAATAAGACATCTGAAATTTCCATGAAATTGTGTCTTGATTAATTTCTAAGATAATATCTCTTGTTCATTACAAGTTAAAAAACTTCTTGATGAGTTCAAGCACGGTCTACTCTTGACTCTGCTAACATGCTACAAAGATCTAAAATACAATAAAATGCCTAATAAACTACTGTGTTTGCAAAATGGCAATAAGGGAATCTTAAGAAAAGATCTGTCAGTCGTCATTCACTGAGTCTTCTTTGGTCTTCTTCCCTTTACCTCGACCTCGTCGAGTTTTCTTTCTCTTCTTCTCCAAGATGTCAGTCTCCCTCATCCCAATCTCTCGGTATCCTCACCGGAGCCTCCATCAAACCTCGTGTCAATAAGTGCCCTCTCAACACGGGCACGAGTCCGCACTTCCTCCCTCCGAGCCTCGCCAAGGGAGCGACTTCGTAAAAGCCTCTTATATCGAGCCTCCATATCTTTGATAAGGTCACCCGACCGGTTATGGTGACTCGCCTTAGCTTCGCCTCCTCGTAGTCCCGCTCGAGTCACCGTCGCCCCCAATAAAGCATGATGCCTCTCTCCCAATATGACCTCGAGTCGCTCCCATCTCCCTCTCGTACTCAATCCAAGTAGACCGTAGTCAAGATGGTACTCTTCCCGCTCCCGAAGATAGCCCCGGGTAGGAAAACGGTATATGTCCAAGCCCTCGAGAAGAATGAGAAGCCGGGCCGGATCCTCATATCTAATCGCACCACCTCCATGGTACGGATGTCCTCCCATTCTCCCAACGGCTCCCGTAAGGCCCCGAACCGCCTCGGATACCAAGCAGTGGTATGTAGAAGGATGACCAGCAGAACCCCGGAACCCTCACTATATAGGACTCCTTAAAAGTCCTCCCGGGTCCGCAGCCTCCGTGAGGTACCCACCAAGAAATATCCGAAGTGGATAGCCTAGCCATCATCGCCTCCAAGTCACCCCGGTCGTCGCCGAGGTAAACCCCTCCGGAAATCACCCAAGGGCACCGAGTCGGCAAAGCCCCGGCAAAGCCCCGAGCCTCTCCCCGCAGCCCACAAAGTCAACACGGCCGACTCCTGCACCTCATGAAACGGTCTCCTCTAGCCATCCTATCGATGCCATGCGCAGTCTCACCTGTAACCAATGGGACAATGTCCGTTCCCACTCGCAATCCCTAACCATGTCCAAGAGACCACCATGACGCATCCCCACGGACTCGCGGTGAACAGAGAAGAGAATATGCAGAGGATAAAGGCATCCATAGCCACCGTGGTCGTAGCCATATCCGAGAGACCCGAACTCCGCCCGGGATATCGGAAAGGTCAATCCCCGTCCGAGCCATCATCATCCCCTCAGCCTCTCCCAGAGATATCTGCAGAAAAGATGCCAACTTTACCACCACCGGCACATCTTCAATCAGAGGAATCGATATAGCCTCAATTTCTGGACCCCCAATCAAGGCTCGGAAGTCTTCGTAAGTTGGGACAATCTCATTGTAAGAAAAGCAAGAACGTGTCTCCTGACATCCCAAAACCTTGCTGCTGCTCTCAAAAGGTCCCAATCGGGCGGGAGATCCCTCAAATGCCATAAAGATTTGATCTTGAAGGTAGAATCGAACAGCCCCTTGTGAGATTGAAAGTTATATCTCACCCAAGATTGAAGATCAGATAGAAAGCGGTCTCTTTTCCCCCTTTGCAATCTAACGGGCTTCTCCATTGCAAAATGATCAAAGTTGATGTCTTTGGGTCAAATATGTGCTCTGGGAATGCTTGGGACAAGTATAGAGTGAAAATGAAATGAAATGGCCAAGCCTTGGTTTTATTCTAAAAATAACCAAATCTGCATGTAATCGTAAGCCGCACGGCTTCATTTGCTCTCAGGTCCTGACCGCACGGCTTCATTTGCCTGATGTGAGAAAAAATCTGCAGCAACCAAGTTGCTGCCCAAAGGGAGTTTTCACCCCACTTTTCCAATAGAAACCTGTACAAAAACATATCCAAACATTAACCACGCAGTTATGTGTCATCACAAATCATTTTGGCCCAATTTCAGCCCCAATTCCAAGCAAAAGACTGCCTCAAGGCTCAAGTAATATGCAAATTCATAAAGCATAAATTTAAAAAGCAAATAAAACATTAATACATTGTTTTCGCCCCATCGGCGCCCAAATAAAGCAAAAAATAAACAAGTTGTGCATAAAATTGTTCATTGTTTGTTTTTCCTCCTAAATCAATTCTAGAGACCTCCTAGGCCTCCGATTCTTCCTCATCACTACTCAACTCATAAAGGCTCGCCTCTCTCATCAAGTCCTCACTGTCGCTCACATCAGAAAGATGAACATTCACATGTTCATACTCAGCCAGATGCTCCAAGATGCCGGCATTGGGTCCCCGTCCCCGAGGCATGGCGCTAGAGGAGTACTCTGAAGCCGATGAGGTGGATGCCGTGCCCCCTACATGCCTCCTTTTGCGCACAGGCTCCTGCACATTCGCTGCGGCCTTTGAAGTGTAAGCCAGCTTCTTTAAGAGGGACCGGCACACATCTTTCCAGCCCCTATTCTGCCTGACTAAGCCGTCATAAGTGCGAGCTGGAACCTGAAAAAAAGAGAAGAAAATCTCAGAAAAATCTCAGAAAAGCAAAGAAATCTGAAAAGGGAAAAGACCCTAAAGTGTACTCACAGTGCTGTCCGGCGGTAGAGTATACTGGGGCTCCCTCGTATCTTGGACAGGTATCCTCAACCTCTTTGGTACTCCGTGGACCACATAAGAAAGATGAGCAGGAGGGATCGGCGGATCAGAAGGCTCGGCCTCCCCATATCCCTGAGTGACAGCCAGCTTCACTAGCTTATGTGGCGTCCTCAGTCGCTGCTCCACAAAGGTAGCATAAGGGGTAGCCATGTCAAAATACTCCTCAGCTGCTATGCCTGCCTGATATCTCTCTATCTCATCCGTCGGCCAATCCCGGGGCTGAAACATCCATGCTGGAGGATCATGAGGGGTAATGGCATCCAGTGGAGGGATATGGCCATGCTGCCTAGAGAAGCGGTCCCCGATAGATGACATCACATGTCGCCTGGCCAACCATCGCCCGCCTCGTCGCCTCTACGGCCTCTCCTAGCAGAATCTCTGGATATCTCCCCCAAGGGTAAAAGTCCACCCCATCGTGCCCATCTCTGTTGATAACTGGCCTAACTATCTTGTAGTCAAAGGTGATCCGGGTCTTCCCGGTGAACTTATCCCTCGCATCTCCTCCAAATGACCATAGCGGGAAAGATGGTAGCATCACTGTCGGGTTCCACGGAAAGAACTCCGATCACCTCGCAAAACTGCACTGCATGTTCAAAACATCAAAAGGGTCATTTTCTCTCATGAAAGTCTCAAAGACAGAAAGTAAAAAGAGAGAAAGGAAAGTGAAACTACCTCAAGAGCAAAAGAGAAGCAATCCATCGAAGCAGCCTTATTCAGGCTGTACAGATCCAAGGAAAAGTAAAGCTCTGCCAATCCGGCCTCGCCCCAAGAGACCGTCCCAATCCCATCTACATCCTCCAAGGAGTCGATAAGGCAAGTCATAGCCAGCATCCCATAATTAGAAAAAATGGTGACTAACAACATCAACCACACAAAAGCCCTCGCAAGCTGGGAGGCAGTCACCTCATTAGCAAAGAAATTCTCGCATGCGCTTCCGGGATCGCCACCTCGACATTCCTAGTCTCCATCCCGAGACCCTTAGGAATAAGCTCAAACCCAACCAAAGCTCTAAACTCCTCCGCCGTAATATGGTTCCTCCGTGTCGCAGGCCTCCGGTGAAGCTGCGGACGCAGCAGTGAAATCTGCAGGCGTCACTGTCAGCTCCCCCCAGCTAAGGTGAAAGTTGTGGGTGGTGTCCCACCAGAACTCCGAGAGGGCCTGGATCAAGCCCTTGCTCTTCGAGGTAATGTGAATACCTCTGCCAATAGCCTCAATAAATAAATCCAGGCCGGTAGCCCTCACCATTTCGCTTAGGGTTCAACCCATCTTTCTCAAAATCGGGCATCCTTTGCCGGCCTACATTTGCAATCTCGGAAGGCCCCCTAGACTTGTTCTCCTGTAGACAAGCACAGCAAAAGAAACGTATCAGTCCTTCACCTCATTTCAAAAGCATGCATACATTCAAAAGTGCACATGTATTCAAAAGAAAAGCATTCAATAAAATTTTTCTAGCATCCTTTGCGTGAAAAACGTGTCTTTCATCACTTGAAACGCATCATGTCAAGCACATTGCTCTCCTAAGTACAAAATCACAATTTTCAAAATTATTTGCACATAAGCATTAATTTTTTCTCAAAAATGGCATGCATGAATCCTTTTCATCATCCAAAATCCCGTTTTAGCATCCATGATCAAAATTTGACCTAGTTCTAGCACATGCAAGGACTCCGTCACATCTTAGACAATTATTTTCCCAATTTATTTTTAAAAATGAGTCATTCTCATTATTTATTAAGAAAATTGCACATGCATGATCGTTAATCTTCTTAGCCTCATAGGTTAATCACTAATATTTCAAAATCATCATCAAAAATCCTAGGAAAATTCGAGAAATTCCTAAAACTCGAGTCAAGCCCTAGAACCAATCAAAATTCAATCAAAATCGATGGAATTGAGCAAATTAAGAATGCTTACCCCAACCGATTGAGGATTCATTGATTTGTGCTCCCTCCTACCCGGGTAGAGCTCCGATGGAGGCGTGAAGAAGTCATACTTCCTCTCCGTACGAACGAGTTCTTTCCTCCTCCTCCGAGCGGCCTTCGAGATGTTTCTTCTTGCTTGCCTTGGCATAGGATTCCCCTACGGATCCATTTCAATCGGTAGAAGCAAACGGAATTGAAGGATTTTGAAGAAACTCTCTCCCTCCTCTCTCTCTTCCTCGGCAGTAGATGGGCGGCAATGCCCAATGCCCGTTCAAATCTGTTTTAAATAATCTGGAAAAATCAGACTTCTAGCCGTACGGCTTCTTTTGCCCCCGTCTCACGCCGGGTGGCTTCTTTCGCCCTGAGCAGAAATTACAACTTTGCCCCTGGACTTCCCACTTGGACGTATAATTCCCGTTATCCTTTAACTAGGATAACTTCGTTTTCCAAAAGATATCCGTTATCTCCTAAGAAGATAGACTCTCTTCCCCAGTCGCCTCCGTTACTTCGGTTATAACGGAATGACGCTAGGTGACAACCTCCGAATTGTCAGAACTCTAAACTTAAGCTACCTCTATCACGAATAGATAAGTACGCTCAAGTTCTCCAAACTTAAGCTACCTCTATCACGAATAGATAAGTACGCTCAAGTTCTCCAAACTTAAGCTACCTCTATCACAGATTGAGAAGTACGCTCAAGTTCTCCAAACTTAAGCTACCTCTATCACAGATTGAGAAGTACGCTCAAGTTTTCCAAACTTCAGCTACCTCTATCTCCTCGATAGTGATGTAAGCTTTAGTCACCTCAGGTGACAACCTCCATTAATTGTCAAAATCTCAAGGATCCTAGACATCGTTCCTAACTATCTAGTGATGCTTGAACTACGATCAAGGCTTGATTCCTCTGGGATACGTAGGTAGCCTTTCATAAAAGGTCCAGCCATCCGACCGCAGTGGTCACCCTATGCCATCATCGCTCCTCAGTGGTAAGGCAGCCTTTCATAAAGGTCCAGCCATCAGACCACATTGGTCACCTCTTTGTCATTCATCACTCCTCAGTGGTGAAGTAGCCCCTCATAGAGGTCCAGATATCCGACCACATCGGTCACCTCTAGCATATCCCCAGTATGATCAATCGCCTGACCTCCTAGGTCACTTTCTCTTCTATTTTTCCCAGCAAGAGACCAGCTTCTCTCCGCTATTCCCCTGCGGATCTTTTCTGAACTACGACCTGGCTTGATTCCTCTAGGATACGTAGGTAGCCTTCCAAAGATTCAGCCACTCGACTGTCTTGGTCACCTAATTCGTATCGGCATTCGCCAGATCGGATCCTTTTCTATCGACAACCCCACTCGCCCTGCAAGTGACGTTGCCGAGGGGCTTCTGTAAGTACCCAAATCTGGCTCATGCCTTCCGGTTAGTTTTCCCGGCAATTCCCCGGACTTTCCTAAAGTTTCGGAATAATTCGGGAACTGTTCCGAACCTTCTAAGGGATGAAAAGATTAATTGGAATTAAAGAAACACGTTTTTCTTAATACCAAAAACCTTCTAGAAGTGCCACCTTGCATGATTCTAGAAACATGCTGAGTCACACAGGATAATGCCGCACGGCTGCATTAGCCAAGAACTCCTAGCCGCACTGCCTCATTAGCCTTATTCAGACTGCCTATAAATAGAGCCCTCCTCTACCCATTTTAGAGCACCAACAACATACCACACTCAGCTCCAAAAGCTCTCCCAAAACACTTCTGTGAAATTAGGAAGTTGAAGAGTGCCAAGAAGCCACCTCCCTCCTCCTTGAAGCCTCCAAGAAGTGGTCCCTCCGCTAGGCAAGATCTGAAGAAGAAGAGGTCACCACCATTGGTAACCTCTCACCCCCTTTCCTTGCATTATAATGCCTATGTGATATAATTGCTCTTTGCATTTGCATATTGCTATTATCTTGCTTGGGACTTGGTATTTGTTGTTAAAGATCCTATCTTTATTCATCTAAATCATATCCCCCTCCCCCTTTGCATCATTTTCATAAAATAAGCATCATTTGCTCCTAAAAATGTAATCTTTACAATAAAGGTGCATCCTTTGCACCTAAAAATCCATGCTTTCCATTAAAAATGCATCATTTGCATATAAAAATCATGTCTTTACAATAAAGGTGCATCATTTGCACCTAAAACCAATTTTTCACATAAAATGCATCTTTTGCATTAAAAATCATCTCTTTACCATCAAAGTAGCATCCTTTGCTTTCAAAATGTCATCTTTGTGCATCCTTTGCATATAAAAATACTAATTTTCCTCATAAAAATGCATCCTTTGCATAAAAATCCTTTCTTTACATAAAAAGCATCCTTTGAAATCAAAAGCATCCTTTGCATCCAAAAAATGTCGAGTGCGTCTGCTGAGAAACGCGTTTCTCCATAACTATGGAGAAACGTGTTTTTCATAGCCAGAAGCTTTACATTTGATAACCAGAAAAAAAAAAACCCAAGGCCAAGACCAAAAGCTTCTGGATATCCAGAAGCTTTGCATTTGATAGCCAGAAGCTTTGCAGTTGATATCCAGAAGCTTTGTATTTGATAGCCAGAAGGATGTGAAATGTATATCCGAGAACCGTTAGGTGCATATCCGTAAAATCGTTAGGTGCATATCCAGAAATGTGTTAGGGCATATCCGTAAATTGCTATTGAAGGTTTTCGATATCTGTAAACCTTTCAATGTATATCCAGAAACATTTTGAAGGTTTCTGGATATTCATTTGAAGGTTTCTGGATATCACTTTCATAGGTTTCTGGCTATCTAGCTCATTGTCGCGCGACATGTCGGGACCCGTTTCTCCATAACTTATGGAGAAACGCGTTTCTCCCTAGATTTTGTGAAAAATGTCATCTTTTCATTAAAAATGTCATTTTTACATGCATTCCCCCATGTCCCCATTAGCAACCTTCGGAATGTACCGGTGTAAAGATCCCATCTTTACATCGTTTCTTCCATTAAAGGTGCCACAATTTCTTTAGAAAGGGATAAACCCTTGAACCTATATCTCCAATAATCACTTGAGACGAGCACGATAGCTCCCATATAAGCTCAATCGTCTCAAGGCGTAGGATTGATGGGCTAAGGTCACTCCTTTCCTAAAGAACCTCATTTTGGACTATAAAAGAGAGTCTTCTCTCGATCACGCAAAGACTCAAGGTCAAATAGCGATGATCACAAGTCCAAGATGAGGACGGGATCAAAGTCCCGAACACATAAAAAATCCAAGGAATCCCGAGCGACAACCAACTAAATGGTTTGTACGTCCGGAAGACAATTTGGGACATTCCCCCCCCCTCTCTTTTCAACACATGCACACAAGAAAGCACGCAAGCAAGCACGAAAAATGGAATCTAGGGAGACTTGCTACGGCAAGGCACCTTGGGTGAACGACGATCCGTTCTTCCCAAGGGGTAACTTAACCTCCGAACCCTAAAATCCTTTTTTTCAAAGTTTTGAGAAAATCAAAATGGCGTGGCGACTTCGTTTTTCAAATTAAACCGGATGTTTTCAAACTTGCGTGAATCCGATCTAAAAAACAAAAATTTAGAATTTGGGCACACATTCACAATGCCCTCGAAGGTTTCAGGGATCCCAGGTCCAGACGCCTCACAATAGTCTCCATTCAGGTTCCGGTACCTCGTAATGGTCTCATTCAGGTTCAGACGCCTCCAAACAGTCTCGCTCAGGTCAAGGTCCCCACGCGCGGCCCTTGCACCTACGAACTACGATCGGCTTGATTCCCGCTCGGGATACGTAGGAATCCTTTCGCTAAGGGTCCAGCCAGCTGACCGCCCAGGTCTTTCAAAGTAAGGCATCTCGATTTGGATCCTTATCTTTTTCAACAACCCCACCTCCTTCGGAGGAGACGTCGCTGAGGGGCTAACTGTAAATACCCAAATCCGGATCGTCAAAATCCGTCAGAAAGTTAACCGAAATCCGTTAACTGGCCCGCTCCAGGTTTACCGGAACTCGTTAAACTCCCCGTTGCCATGCCAACTAGATGTCCCGGGACTGCCCTGTCCATTCCGACGTCGAAGCGTACTTAACACGTGTTATCGCACGTAAAAGTACGGCTTTCCCTTAAAAATGCACTTTTCGGCACTTTTCGAGGGCATTTCGGACATTTTCCGGACTGTTATTTTAAAAAACGGACAAAACCGGGACCGGGGAACGAACTCCCTCACCTTTGGTGACTCACAGGGCACGTGGCAGCCATGCCACCTCCCTCTAGTCACCTTTCAATCACAAATCAAGGCCAAAAGACCAAAATACCCCTGGATTTCAGTCAAAGTCCGGCCGGACTCCCTGTGCAAATTTTCTGAAATTGCCAGCAAGTCCCTCAAAATTCCAAAATACCAAAAAACCCTGGAAAACATTCTAAGTCCGTCCGGACTCTTACTGCATTTTTCACCTATAAATAGAAGTTGCTGTCAAAGCCAAAGGAGGAAAGATTTAGACTCCCAAAATCACTCTACCCCACGGCCCTAAGCAGTTTCACCCCTCCCGAGCTCCCATTTTGTCTCGATTCACGTGAAACATCCGTATTTCGATCAAATACGCCCCTCACCACTCCGAAACACCGTTTCAAGCTACTTTCCGTATCCCGTATACACCCACGATCCAAAGGAGTCGACCCTAGCCATAGGTACAACTCCCTCTCTCTAATCTCTCGTTTCGTCTCGGTTTACGCGCCAGTCGCTACAACCGTTTCGAACCACATTATCGAAATGTAGACGCCTCCGTTTAATGGGGTCCAATATGTTTTAGCCCCTCGATCCTCTTCTCTTCCCGTAAGAGAAGTAATCACGGGTTAAAACGGCGTTCCGACCCCGTTCCGTTTACTTTTTATGTCATTTACCATTCCGGATCGATCGATCCGTCGATCGTCACTTACTTTCCGTCATTTACAATTCCGAGCCATTTTGGCTCGTTGATTGTCATTTATAATTCCGAGCCGTTTTGGCTCGTTGATCATCATTTACAATTTCGAGCCGTTTTGGCTTGTTGATCGTCATTTACAATTCTGGATCGTTTGATTCCGTTGATACTGCTTTAAATACTGTCATTTACAAAGTCCGACCCGTTTGGATCGTGATAGTATTTACTTTTCAAAGTCCGAGTCGCAACCCGATTCGTTGATTGCATGTCATTTAATACGCGTTTTTCCCGTAAAAATCGTTAATAATGTAATGCCCGGTTCAAAACCGGAGTTCGTCCTTCGAACTCTCTTTCAAAACGTGCGAAATGACGTTTGGCCTCCAAACGCTCATCTTCAAACTAAAAGCCGCCAGTTGACACATAAAATCATTTAATACGTTTTTTCCCGTAAAAATCGTTAACAATGACTCGCCCGGTTCAAAATCGGAGTTCGTCCTTCGAACTCTCTTTCAAAAGCTCAAAATCGACGTTTGCCACGCAAACGCTCATTTCAAACTCAAAACCGACGTTTGTCATTCAAACGCTCGTCTTTTCAAACAAGGTCACCTAATCAACGTTTGACATTCAAACCAAGATTAAGCTTGTCATTCAAGCCCCCATTTCAAAACACACACACACACACACACACACGTTTTCGAGAAAGGTAGAAAGACTCGTCATGCGAGGCATTTCGGGTGATCTCGTAATACTCTTCCCGAAACGTAACATGACCTCCGAACCTAACAATCTCTGGTACTCAAGCTTTTTACTCGTTTTTGCTACCAATAAAAATGATCCCCTGTTTTCAAAGCCTTTTCCTAAGTTTTTGCTACCAATAAAAATGACACCTTTTCACAATAGCCGTTTCTCAACGTTTGGGCTCAAAATACAAAAAACCGCATGGAGACTCCTCATTTTCCTTCCCATGAAGCGAGGTCTCAGACACCAACCCCCCGCGAAAGACAACCGCGTTTCGCGTCCGCGCGAAATCCCGGGTAATTTCAGCGGGAGATCCTTCAAATGCCATAAAGACTTGATCTTGAAAGTGGTATCAAATAGCCTCTTGTTGGATTGAAAGTTATGCCTCATCCAAGATTGAAGATCGGATAGAAAACGGTCTCTTTTCCCCTTTTGTAATCTGACGGGTTTCTCCATTGCAAACGATCAAAGTTGATGTCTTTTGGTCAAAAATATGCTCTGGGATCAGTTGGGACAAGTCTAGGGTGAAAATGAAATGAAAAGGCCAAGCCTTGGTTTTATTTGAAAAAAACCAGTTCAGACAGAACTTCCAGCCGCACGGCTTCATTTTCCCCAGGTCCAGGTCGGACGGCCTCTTTTGCCTTTTGCAGAAAAAAATCTGCAGCAGCTCTTGCTGCTGCCCAAGTGGAGTTCTCACCCCACTTTCTCAATGAAACCTGTACAAAAACATATCCAAATGCCATCCATGCAGTTATATGCCATCACAAACCATTTTGGCCCAGTTTCAGCCCCATTTCCAAGCAAAAAACTGCCCCGAGGCTCAAGTAATATGCAAATTCATAAAGCATAAATTAGAAAAGCAAATAAAAGAGTAATACATTGTTTTCGCCCCATCGACGTCCAAATAAAACAAAAAATAGACAAATTGTGCATAAAAAAAAGTGTTCAATGTCTGTTTCCTTCCTCCTAGATCAATTCTAAGAAATCCTAAGCCTCCGACTCCTCGTCGCTGCTTATCTCATAGAAGCTAGGATCCCTCATCAAGTCCTCGGCGTCACTCACGTCAGAAAGGTTCACGTTCACATGCTCGTACTCTGCTAGCTGCTCCAGGATGCCTGTGTTGGGTCCCTGTCCCCGAGGCATGGATCTAGAAGAATACTCTTAGGTTGATGAGGTGGATGCTGTGCTCCCGACGTGCCTTCTTTTGCGCACGGGCTCCTGCACATTAGCCCCAGCCCGGGAAGCGCAAGCCAACTTCCTCAGAAGGGATCGGCACACATCCTTCCAACCCTTATTTTGTCGTACCAATCCATCCTATGAGCGAGCAGGAACCTGAGAGAAAAGAGAAGAAAAACTCAGGAAAATCTCAGAATTGCAAAAAGCAAATAAATCTGAAAAAGGGAAAAGACCCTAAATGTACTTACAGTACTGTCAAGCGGCAGAGTATACTGGGGCTCCCTCGTGTCAGGAACAGGTATCTTGAACCTCCTCGGTACGCCGTTCACCACATAGGAAAGATGAGCAAGAGGCATAGGCGGGTCAGTAGGCTCAGCTTCCTCGTACCCCTGAGTGACGGCCAGCTTCACTAGCTTCTGCGGCGTCCTCAACCGCTACTCCACGAAGGTGGCATACGGGGTAGCCAAGTCAAAATACTCCTCGGCCGCCACACCAGCCTAGTACCTAGCAATATCATCCTCCGACCAGTCCATGGGCTACAGCATCCGTGCTGGAGGATCATGAGGTGTGATGGAGTCCAAGGGAGGGACAAGGCCATGCTGCCTAGAGAAACGGTACCCCAGGTAAATGATATCACATGTCAAGCCCGTTAGCCACCTCCTCTGCCTAGTTGCCTCCATGGCATCCCCTAGCAGAACCTCCAGGTACCTCCCCCAAGGGTAGAAGTCAACCCCCTCATGTCCATCCCTATTGATGATTGGTCTCACCATCTTGTAGTCAAAAGTGATCCGGGTCTTCCCGGTGAACTTGTATCTAGCATCTCCCCTCCAACGGATCATGGCCGAGAAGATCTCCGGATCACTCTGCTGGTCCCAGGGAAAGAACCCAATCACCTCACAAAACCAAACCTGCATGTTCAAAAAAAACAAAAAGGTTATTTCTCTCATAAAAAAGCGCAAAAGAGAAGCAGTCCATAGAGGCAGCCTTGTTCCGGCTGTACATATCCAGAAAGAAGAAAATCTTCGCCAATCCAGCCTCACCCCAAGAGACAGCCCCAACCTCATCAAGATTCTCCAAAGAATCAAGCAAACAAACCATAGCCAGTGTCCCAGAGTTGGCAAAGATGGTGACCGACAGCATCAACCACAAGAAAGCTCTCGCGAGCTGGTGGGCGGTCACCTCATTGGCGGAAAATCCCTGCATACACTCCTGGACCGCCACCTCCACATTCCTCGTCTCCATCCCGATCCCCTTAGGATGGAGGTCAAACCCAACTAAAGCTCTAAACTCCTCTGCCTTGATGTGGTCCCTCCAAGTCACAGGCCTCCCAGTGAACTGCAAGCCAGTGATAGCAGTAAAGTCTGCTGGCATCACCGTAATCTCCCCCCAGCTAAGGTGAAAGCTTTAGGTGGTGTCCCACCAGAACTCTGAGAGGGCCTGGACTAGCCCCTTACTCTTGGAGGTCACATGAATACCTCTGACAATGGAATCAATGAACAAATCAAGGCCGGTAGCCATCACCAGCTGCTTGGGGTTCACCCCATCTTTCTCAAAGTTGGGCATCCTCTCCCATAGATTCACAGCGACCTCAGAAGGTCCCCTCGACTTGTTCTCCTATAGGAAAACACAACAAAAAATGTGTCAGTCCTTCATCTCATTTCAAAAGCATGCATATATTCAAAAGTGCATATATTTTCAAAGAAAAGCATTCATAAAAGATTTCTAGCATCCTTTGCCTAGAAAGCGTGTTTTTCATCACTTGAAACACGTCATGTCAAGCACATTGCTCTCAAAAACACAGAATTCCAATTTTCGACATTCTTTGCACATAAGCACTATGTCTTTCAAAATGGCATGCATGAATCCTTTTCATCGTCCAAAATCCCATTTTCTCATCCATAATCCAGAATTGACCTAGTTCTGGCACATGCAAGAACTCCGTCACATTTTAGACATTATTTTTCTTACTTTATCTTCAAAAAAATGGGTCATTCTCATTATTTTTCAAATAAATTGCACATGCATGTTCATTTATCTCCTTAGCCTCATAGGTTAATCATCAAAATTCCAAAATCATCAACAAAAAATCCTAGGAAAATTCAAGAAATTCCTAAAAATCGGGTCAAGCCCTAAGTCAATCAAAATTCAATCAAAATTGACGGAATCAAGCAAATCAAGAATGATTACTCCAAGTGATTGAGGTTTCGTTGATTTGTGTTCTCCCCTACCGGGATAAAGCTCCGATGGCGGCATGTTGAAGTCATACTTCCTCTCCTTGCGAACGAGCTCCCTTCTCCTCCTTCTAGCGACTTCGGATATGTTCCTCCGTGCTTGCCTAGGCATTGAGTTCCCTTCCGAATCCATCTTGAGCCAAGAAAGTAAGAGAATTGAAGAAATTCAAAATTTTCTCTCTCTCTTCTCTTCTTCTTCCTCGGCAGAAACAAGCAAAATAATGTTGTTTGCCCGTTCAAATCCAGATTTAAATAATCTGGTGAAATTAAACTTCTAGCCGGACGGCCTCTTTTGCCCTCATCTCATGCCGGGCGGCCTCTTTTACTCTGAGCAGAAAATTACACTTATGCCCCTGGACTTTCCATTTAGGCATATAATGCCTGTTACCCTTTAACTAGAGTAACATTGTTTTCCCAAAAGATATCCGTTATCTCTAAGCAAATAGACTTTCCTTCCGAGT
This sequence comes from Adenophora triphylla var. japonica, assembly GCA_022495995.1. Lineage (NCBI taxonomy): Eukaryota > Viridiplantae > Streptophyta > Magnoliopsida > Asterales > Campanulaceae > Adenophora > Adenophora triphylla. The sequence continues at coordinate 281,549 of JAFEMH010002803.1, read as the reverse complement.
CGCCTCCGTTACTTCCGTTATAACGGAATAACGCTAGGTGACAACCTCCGAATTGTCAAAACCCAAACTTTAGCTACCTCTATCTCACAGATTGAGAAGTACGCTCAAGTTCTCCAAACTTTAGCTGCCTCTATCTCACAGATTGAGAAGTACGCTCAAGTTCTCCAGACTTTAGCTACCTCTATCTCACAGATTAAGAAGTACGCTCAAGTTCTCCAGACTTTAGCTACCTCTATCTCACAGATTGAGGAGTACGCTCAAGTTCTCCAGACTTTAGCTACCTCTATCTCACAGATTGAGAAGTACGCTCAAGTTCTCCAGACTTTAGCTACCTCTATCTCACAGATTGAGAAGTACGCTCAAGTTCTCCAAACTTTAGCTACCTCTATCTCACAGATTGAGAGGTACGCTCAAGTTCTCCAAACTTTAGCTACCTCTATCTCACAGATTGAGAAGTACGCTCAAGTTCTCCAAACTTTAGCTACCTCTATCTCACAGATTGAGAAGTACGCTCAAGTTCTCCAAATTTTAGCTACCTCTATCTCACAGATTGAGAAGTACGCTCAAGTTCTCCAGACTTTAGCTACCTCTATCTCACAGATTGAGAAGTACGCTCAAGTTCTCCAGACTTTAGCTACCTCTATCTCACAGATTGAGAAGTACGCTCAAGTTCTCCAAACTTTAGCTACCTCTATCTCACAGATTGAGAAGTACGCTCAAGTTCTCCAAACTTTAGCTGCCTCTATCTCCTCGATAGTGACGTAAACTTTAGTTTAATCAGGTGACAACCTCCATTAATTGTCAACCAGGTGACAACCTCCATTAATTGTCAAACCAGGTGACAACCTCCATTAATTGTCAATCAGGTGACAACCTCCATTAATTGTCAAATCAGGTGACAACCTCCATTAATTGTCAACCAGGTGACTCCTCCAAGAATCGTCAAAGCCTCAAGGATCCTAGATACTGTTATTAACTATCTAGTGAGACTTGAACTACGACCAAGGCTTGATTCCTCCGGGATACGTAGGTAGCCTTTCATAAAGGTCTAGCCATCCGACCACATTAGTCACCCTTTTTGTGCCTCACTCCTCAGTGGTGCATGAGCCTTTCATAAAGGTCCAGCCATCCGACCACAACAGTCACCCTCTTCCTTCATCACTCCTCAGTGGTGAAGTAGCCCTTCATAAAGGTCCAGCCATCCGACCACATTAGTCACCCTTTTCATGCCTCACTCCTCAGTGGTGCATGAGCCTTCCAAAGGTTCAGCCAACTCGTCACATATGACACCCCTTTCCCCAGTGGATTCCGAACTATGACCTGGCTTGATTCCTCTGAGATACGTAGGTAGCCTACACTAGGTTCAGCCATCTCGTCACATATGACACCCCTTTCCCCAGTAGATTCCGAACTACGTCCTGGCTTGATTCCTCCGGGATATGTAGGTAGCCTACACTAGGTTCAGCCAACTCGTCATATATGACACCCCTTTCCCCAGTGGATTCCGAACTACGATCATGGCTTGATTCCTCCGGAATACGTAGGTAGCCTTCCAAAGGTTCAGCCACTCGACCACCTTGGTCACCCAATCCGTCTCGTCATTCGCCAGATCGGATCCTTTTCTATCGACAACCCCACTCGCCCTGCAAGTGATGTTGCCGAGGGGCTTCTGTAAGTACCCAAATCTGGCTCATGCCTTCCGGTTAAGTTTCCCGGCAATTCCCCGGACTTTCCTAAAGTTCAGGGGCAATTTGGGAACTTTTCCAAACCTTTCGAGGGGCGAAGGACTTTCTAGGAATTAAAATTCCACGTAGTCCTTCGCTAGAAAAGCCCTTCTAGAAGGCCACCTTGCATGGTTCTAGAAATAGGCTGAGTCATCTCAGGATAAGACCGCACGGCCTCATTTGCCCTGGGGCTACAGCCGCACGGCTTCATTAGCCATTCCCAGGCTGCCTATAAATAGAGACCTCCTCTATTCATTTTAGGGGGGATTTTCAATAGTGTTACTCTGCCAAAATATCACCACGAAATTTCAGAGAGCTGAGTGTGTCAAAAACCACCTCCCTCCTCTTCAAAACCTTCCAAAGTTGGTCCTTCCCTAGGCAAACTTTAAGGAGATAGAGGAACACCACCATTGGTAACCTCTCCTCCCTTTTTTCTTGAAAATATAATTGTATTTATGTGATATATTTCTCCTTGCTTTATATATTACTATATACTTGCTTGGTACTTGATATATTGTCATTAAAGATCCCATCTTTAGGCATGTAAATCATATTTTGTATCAAAATAGCATCCTTTGCATTAAAATGACATATTTATGCATAAAGTAGCATCCTTTGCACTTAAAACACCTTTTTTACATATAAAGTTGCATCCTTTGCATTAAAAATGTCATCTTTGCACGTAAAGTTGCATCCTTTGCACATAAAAATGTCATCTTTTCATTAAAAATGTCATATTTAGCTTAAACATGCATCCCCCATGTTCTTCATGGTTGAATCTCTCTCCTAGGATTGCCTAGTGACCTTTATAAGTCACAAAAAGGCATAGGATGAGTATAAAGATTCAATCTTTATACCCCTTCCCTAGTCCCCTTTGGTACTTGGAGCATCTCTTGGAGTGAGATGGTGTAAAGGTCCTATCTTTACATCATTTATTCCATCTAAAGATGCCATAGACGGATTCTCGTTTAAAAAAGGATGAGCCCTAGCCACATATCTCCGATCATCACTTGAGACGAGCATAAATGTCCCGAAAAAGTCCAAATCGTCTCAAGATGTAGGATTGATAGGCAAAGGTCATTTCTTTCTAAAGAGTCTCATCCTTGGACTATAAAAACGGTGTCCCTATCTTGATCACATGCGACCCAAGGTCTCATCATGATGATCATAAGTCCAAGATGAGAAGAGGACCAAAGTCCCTCATACATAAAAATCCAAGGAATCCCTAGCGATAACCAACTCATGGTTTATACGTCCGGAAGACCACTTGGTACATTCCCTCCTTTTCAAAAACACACATCCCACACACGAAAACACTAAGGCAAGTATGAAAAGCGAATCATGGAAGACTTGCTTCGGCAAGGCTCTTTGGGTGAACGACGATCCGTTCTTCCCAAAGGGTAACTTAACCTCCGGACCCAAATTCTTTTTTTCAAAGTTTTGAGGAAATCAAAATGGCATGGCGACTCCGTTTTTCAATTTAAACCGGACGTTTCCAAACTGATGTGAGGCGGTGATCCCCCTTACAGGAGAAAGTGGTTCCAAAAAAATAAATAAACAAAAAAGAGAGCCGCTATCTTGGGCACCACATTCACAGGAGGCCAGCTCGCTTCTTTTGAACACAATTTCCTATTCTTCTTCCGAAGTAAAGGCATGAACTAGAAAGACTTTTTCCAATGTTTTGATTTGATACGAGACTCTGTGATCCAATCTGCAAAAGCGTCGATGGTATGGGTGCATATTGCACTACCATTTTTAGTTTCCCATTGTTGTTGAACAACTTTTGGAAATTCAGGGTCCATACTCCTTGTTTTGCTTTTCTTGGAGTGAGTAATCACGGCCTTTCCCTTGTGTAGCAATGGTGAATTTTTGGTTTAACGAGTCGGCACTTATTATTTATTTGAGGAATACAATAAGAAAAATATTTTCATTGATTTAAAGAGATTCAAGGTTTCGGGGGTTAATTTATGAAATGGAAGGTCAAGGAGCACCAATTTCACCCAATCTTAGGATTGGTCTTGCTAATTAGGTGTTATCAATCAAATAAATTAAATCAAGATAAATAAGGACAATTAAAACCTAGTTAATTTATTAATTAGGGTTGAAATGTCGTATTGTGGGTTTCGAGATCACTTTCATGAATAAAAGGGACTTTAGGCTAATTCTTTTTTTATGGTATTACACTACTTCAAAAGCAATTAGAGAGGTTAAGAAGAAGACTATAAATGTGTAGGAGTTTACCTATTGATTTTGAGAGTTTCCAATGGGTAGCCTTGACAAAGGCTTGAGATCTCTGTAGGAGAGAGATGAAGAACGAATTTAGAGAGATTTTGGGTGTTTTGTGTATTGGATAGAATGCAATGAAACGTGTGTAGAAGAAGGTCCTTGAAAAAGGAGGAAGAACCTTGTATTTATAAGTGTGAATTACTTGATCACCAAGTTAGGAGTTACAAGTGAGGAAGGAAAGAAAGACTTTATTTGTTTGAGTGATAAGAAGGTTCTAGGTAGTCACAATATAAGGTAAATTTCGGATTAGGAGAGTAGAGATCAAGAAAGAGATCGAAACAGAGAAGGAAAGTGAATCTGCTAATTCTGGGAGGTTATTTCGTATGAGGCACGTAGTCTTGTACGAGATAACTAGTCATTTAGACTATTTTGTCATCTTCAGTTATTATGTTAGTCAGTTAAGTCCAAAACTAACAAATTTAGTCCAAAACTAATAAAGTTAATCAAAAACCTAGCGAAACATGATGAAACTATGAGCTTTCATCAAAACATAAAGGCGAAATAAAGAGTAGTGCAATCATATAAAACTATGTTTAGAATGGGGTGCCCCTCAGCGACAAGACTTACGGAAGAAGTCATGTTATTGGTAGAAAAGACATAATTCTGAACAAAGGGATAGTCGAGCTAGATAGTTGCCTATGTGTCCCAGATGGGAATCAGACCAAACGTAGTTCGACTCTCAAAAAAGCTATTTAAGGCATTTTGAAAATCATTTTTTGAAAAACAATTTGTTAAGTGAAAGGTAAATCCATACTGAGGAATCAACACTCTAATCCAATTCTGAAGATACCCTGTTTGTTAATGAAGTTATTGAGGCGTTGTCTAAGGTTACTGACTTTGCTGAGATAGTCTGAAGGTTTTTGAACTATGGATATATTCACACTGAGGAATCAACACTCTGACCCAATTCTGAAAAATACCCGTTGTTGATGCGATGTCCGAGATTAGAGACTTCGCCAAATTTACGAAGGTCACAGACTTTGTTGATGCTCCATCCGAGGTCACAGACTTTGCTTAATTTGATGAGGTCACAGACTTTGTTGATGCTTCATCTGAGGTCATAGAATTTGCCGAATTTGCTGAGGTCACAGACTTTGTTGATGCTTCATCCAAGGTTACATACTTTGCCAAATTTGTTGAGGTCACAAACTTTTAAGTTTTGTGGTTGTTGCTGAGGATACTGTCTTTGAGTTTGTCGATTGAGGTGGAGATTGTGTCGGCTCCTGTAACACAGGGATATATGCATTGGTCTCGGATGTATCCAAACATTTCTTACCTTTTTGTACATGTTTTAGCACATAAGTACTCCAAGTAGATTTTTCCATATTTTAGTTGTTTAGTTTTGACTTGCATGGTGGTGCCCACGTCTGTTTGTGGAATGGCCAGTTCAATTGATAATGGTCATTTTTTGGTAATGAGTTTGTGTATGAGCATATGTATGGACATGTGTATGGGTGTATATTTGAGATGTATAAATATGTGTATAGGTGTATATTTGAGATGTGGTTTGACAAGTTAGGATCAAATCAGGTTTTCTGCAAAATTGTTAGTGATCAGTGAGGTTGTCTCGTGCAAGACAGCTTGTCTTTTAGGAGGAAGGAGACGACTGTTGATGTGGTAGTTATGTTGCTCACTCCAAGTATGTGTTGTCTAAGGCTCTATTCTTGTCAAGCCCCAAGAATAAGGTATGTTGTAGACGACTTTGTGAGCATGCTTGTGAGGCTGTTTGATTTGAAAAAGGTTGAATGACTTTGTGAACAGGTTTGTGAGGCTCTTTTGAAGAATTCTCTCCCTTTGTCATTGATTTTTTTCTTTGTGATGCACCCTGGTTTTTGCCTAGACCGCCCTTTCAGGTTTTCAATCTAGCGGAAATCTATTTTGCAAAAACAAAAATTGAAAATTATGTAACTCGAAAGAGGACTCAGTGGGGAAAATCTTATTGAGGATAGAAATGAGTATATAGATTCTTGATAGGAAGTGATGAATGAAACTTCAGTTTTATTGAGGGGAGACAGACTCTATTTATGAAAAAGTTGATCCAAACATTGACTCTGTGGAGATTGACATTTCTAGAGTAACTCCTTTATATGTGAGACTAGGAGGTGGAGAAAGTAGCCCCTAGTGTAGATTTGCTTGAAGAGTTTATATGACTTGAGAAGAGATTGGCTTGGGGAATGAAAGGATCGAAAGCCCCTAACCTTGATGCTTGAATTTCAAGAGTGTGTATGAGATTGGGCAAGGGAAAGTCCCCCCTAGACTAAACAAGGAACGATGCATGGCTCAAGGATCTAGGAAAGTTGTTTTAACTTTTGTGGACCCATGCATAATCTAGAAATTTCTTGACGAGTTTTAAGAAGGCCAATCATAATTATGACCAAAGGCTAAACATTTTTTTGCATGATAATAATAAAGGAAGTGAATTGGTGCTGAAAGGCCTCTTCGTTTAAGCTTCATTGTAAGAGGAGATAGTGTTGATGAATCCTCCTTTTCTTAATTGTAAGAGGAGATGATGTTGAAGAATCCTCCTTGCCTTTGTTATAACTTGTCGAAGTTTCTTCCTTGTTGTGGGGAGATGAAAGCTTGAGATTTTTTTTTGTGATCTAATTTTTTCCTAGACCGTTTTGTAGAGTTTCGACCTAGCAAGCCTTTAATTTATTTTCGTACTCTCAAAGCTTTGGATTGAGTAGCCCCACTCTTCTTATAATTGATGTTATCAGCAGCGCCTTTGGCTTTCTTCATTTGTTGATTCTTGACTTTCAGCATGAGTGATGATGAGTGGTGATATTTAGCCCCTAGGCGTTCTAATGGTATCTTTCATTCTCAGGCTCGTTCAGACATAACTATCATTTTATGCAAAGTTTTAGATTTGTGATTTGACATTTACGGTTTGTGGGTCCATTATGAAATTGCATGAAGTTAAAGATATTCATGAGGTAGAACAACCTTAGGAAAGTGTATAGGATAAAGAACGAATTTCTATTGATAACAAAATTCAAAACAAACTCCATAGTTTAGTTGACACAAACTAGAAGGAGGGAGGTGAACTAGAATGATAGAAAGACTCTTCAAGTTCATACTTATGAAAATAAAACTAATCTATTTCAAAGGAGAAAGGGAGAGGAAAGTTGTAGCCCCAAAGTGGTAGGTTTCGATTTTTTCTTGGAGCTTCGTCTTCTTGATATCTTCTAAGGGAGAGGGTTGGTGACCACAATAGGAAGCCCCATTTCCTTCTTGTCGATGAGGTCCTTCTGTTGGGATTAGAGTCCTAAACTAAGAGGAAAAAGGAGTCTAAGTCGGAGGAGTTGGTGAGATCAAGGAGGAAAAAATCGTGGAGGAGTTTCTGTTGCACTGGGCGACCGCCCATGGTGGTGGTGGGCGACCGCCCACATGGACAGTAGCATGGCTCGTGGGAATTTCTTCTTGGGCGACCGCCCATGGGGTGGTGGGCGACCGCCCACGTGTCGGGGAGGTTTTTTCTGCAGCAGATTTTGTTTCCTATTTTGATACAAACTCTTCTTAATTTGATTTAGGGTTTCCTTGTATTGCTATATAAGCATAGATACGACCTAGAACACATTGTACTTGTAGAAGCAACATATTAGAAGGTGTCTAATACAATATTGGCTTGGCAATTGCCCCCGGACGTAGTTCATGTGTTGAATGAACCGGGTAAATAATTTCTTGTGTTCTTGTGTGTGTGATTCTTCCATTATTGTGCTTGTGGGTATTTTGTTCTTTGTCTAGAATGCAACGGGGTGCCACCAAATTCACAACAACTGGTATCAGAGCATTGGTTCGGAGGATTCAAAGTTTTTCATTAGTTGATTAATTTTTTGAATCACGTTCTTGGGGACTTTGGTGAAGCAATCAGATAAAGAACTCAATCGAGAAATTCAACGGTGTGAATTTCACGTTCTGGAGGACAAGGGTTGAAGACTACCTTTATTGTAAGGATCTTCATAAACCCTTAAAGGAGAAACCCGAAGACATGTCACAAGGGGATTGGGAGACGTTAGATTTGAAGGCGTTAGGAGCGGTGAGGTGCGCTCTAACCGACGACGTTGCACGGAACGCTATGGAGGCCAAGACAACTGTGGAGTTGCTACAAACGCTGTCAGACATGTATGAGAAGCCATCTAATATCAATAAGGTGCATTTGATAAAGAGGTTTGCGAATGCGAAGATGTCAGAGGGGCAGACAGCAGCAAGTCATATCGGCAGTTTCAAAGGTATGGTGGACCAATTGAAAAGTGTTGATATTACTTTCTCCGATGAAGTGCTAGCATGTTTTCTACTAAAATCATTGCCTGATAGTTGGGAGGTAACTGTCACAACGATTAGTACGTCGAAAACAGCATTGGTGTATACGGAGGTTAGAAATCTCATCCTTCAAGAGGAGTTGAGAAGGAAAGAGAAAAGGGGAGAATCTTCCGTAGATGGGGCTGCACTTAGGGTGGAGAGAAATAGGGGAAGGGGAGGACCGAAAAAGGGGAAAAAGGTCAAGTGCTACAATTGTGGCGAATTAGGTCATATCAGTTATGACTGTCCGGTTAAAGATGGTGGTGCACACGTGGTGGATGATAGGGGAGATGTATTAATCCTAGGAGAGGAGCAGTCGGGTGAAGATTGGGTGTTGGATTCTGGAGCTTCTTGTCATGCAAGTGGGGATGCAGAATCAATGGAGCGGTATAAAACTGGAGATTTTGGGGTTATCTATCTTGGTGATGGTCAACCATTGAAGATCAAAGGTAAGGGGGATGTGATGATGAAGACACCTAACGGGGCTGTTTTACAACTACACAATGTGATGCATGTTCCGAATCTGAGGAGAAGAGTGATTTTTGTGGGACAACTTGACAGTGAAGGGTATGGTGTGACCTTCATTGGTGGGTCTTGGGAAGTCACAAAAGGGGCTAAGGTGATAGCTCATGGGGTTAAGGGGAAGATGTTGTACTCTACCTACAATGTCGATATTCGTTCCGGTGGGAGCAAGAGGCTAAAGAACCGGCCTATTGGTGTAGAAAGGAGAGACATCAAGAAACGGTATGTTAGGGGGGAGAAGGACACAAAGTTGATCAACGCGGTGTGGAAGTCCAAGTGCCCTAACAGAGAGCGTATTCAGACCAAAAGAAGACGATGCAAGAAACAAGGTACGTCCAAGTTTCAAGGGGAAGCATTGCGAGGAAGGTGGGTCTGGAGGGAGAAGGCGAAGTTAGACTTGCGGGGAGAAATCAAGGTAGAAGCTGATTTGGGGAGGCAAGAACTATCTAACACGGAGAGGTTGAAACGTCGCTTGATTTCAACTCGCCTTAGTACTTGAGCAGGAGGCTCGGTAGTGTCAAGCCAATATGGGGGAAATGTGTTCGAAGGTCATTACTCCGTGGTGGGAGTTGATGGGTGTTTCTATGCTTATTAGTTTAGTCTCCGGTGGGAGATTGTTGGGATTGGAGTCCTAAACTATGAGGAAAAAGGAGTCTAAGTCGGAGGAGTTGGTGAGATCAAGGAGGAAAAATCGTGGAGGAGTTTCTGTTGCACTGGGCGACCGCCCATGGTGGTGGTGGGCGACCGCCCACATGGACAGTAGCATGGCTCGTGGGAATTTCTTCTTGGGCGACCGCCCATGGGGTGGTGGGCGACCGCCCACGTGTCGGGAGAGTTTTTCTGCAGCAGATTTTGTTCCTATTTTGGTACAAACTCTTCTTAATTTGATTTAGGGTTTCCTTGTATTGCTATATAAGCATAGATACGACCTAGAACACATTGTAGTTGTAGAAGCAACATATTAGAAGGTGTCTAATACAATATTGGCTTGGCAATTGCCCCCGGACGTAGTTCATGTGTTGAATGAACCGGGTAAATAATTTCTTGTGTTCTTGTGTGTGTGATTCTTCCATTATTGTGCTTGTGGGTATTTTGTTCTTTGTCTAGATTGCAACGGGGTGCCACCAAATTCACAACACCTTCAAATGGTGGCAAGTTTTGGTGTTATAGTCGGCGAAGTTGTGGAACTTGCAGAATAAGTAATGGGCATAGTCGGGACCCATATCTCTTGGAGGACCACCTTGTCTTGGCTTGATCTTTCCTTGTTCTACGAGGACGTCAAAGAGACCCTCTTGAGGAATTCCTTCAAGTTTGTCATAGTGCCTATTTTTTTCAGGAGGGGGAACATCAGAATATGTGCCAGCATTGGGACGGCAAAATGCAATAGCATTGACTGAGGCATCCTTGCTTGTAGTGGTCTTATTGTAGCGAAAACCATTTTCCTTCTTTTTGTTCTTAAGGAAGTCATCAATCCTAATTCCAGATTCATGGAGTTCATTGAAACTAGGAAAGTAGTTACCGATGAGCTTCTCTTGAAATTCATCACGGAGGCATTGCAGAAAGATGTGGATTCATTCCTTGAGTGTAGGTATTTCAACAATTTTAGTAAGCTTGAGCCTCCACCTCCTAGCAAAGTCAGCAAAAGATCCATTTGAATATTGCTTGGTTTATTCAAGATCCCTCCTAGTAGGACGGTAATTGGAGTTGTCTTCAAACTGCTTTTGAAAAACTCGACATGCAGTTGACCAATCAAGCATAGTGGGGAGAGGGAGTAACATATACCAATCTCTTGCCGCACCCTTCAAAGTTTGAGGAAATCATTGGGCCAAAATTGTATTTTCAATGCTCATTGGGAGTATAACCCAAGAGTAGATTTCAACATGAGTTTGTGGGCAAGTAGTTCCATTAAACTTGGCCACATCGGGTATCCTATACTTGCGAGGAAGCTTAGAGATGGATTGTCAGAGAGCATCCAGATCAATTGGAGTGAAGGGACCCTTTGCAGTGTCAAGGGAAGCAAGCTTCTTTCAAGATAATTCATGGTCACAGGACCATCATTAACTAGTCTTTCTCTTGCTGGTTTCCGAGCTATTACATCTCTTGAACTCACGTGCCCTTATCTTGAGCAAGTCTCTTTGGATGGCTGTGATCATCTTGAAAGAGCATCTTTTTATCCTGTAAGTTAATTTAGCATGTTAATTTCGTGTTCCTTGATTACCCTTATGTTTCATATGCTACTCTGTTTTTTTATATGGGCATTGACATGGAGACTTTCTTGTTTCTTTATCTGTCTACGGTACATATACGTCACTATGTTCTCCTGTAAGCCGCTTCTTGGACCTATGTTGACACATTTGTCTCGCTAATTTAATTTTCTAAGTAATGGTGGTGTTTTGTCTTTTAACTTGATTGCAAACATTCTTTAAAAAATGATATCCCAAAACAATCTTAGTCTGAATTCGGTATTTTTCCGAAATACTTCCGATTGATTATTTTAAAATTCATTTTCAGGTTGGTCTCCATTCACTTAATTTGGGAATATGTCCCAAACTAAATGCACTCATTATTGAAGCACCAAGTATGGTCTTGCTTGAACTGAAGGGATGTGGTGTATTATCTGAAGCATCCATTAGATGTCCTCGTTTGACATCATTGGATGCTTCATTTTGCAGGTGACGCTATAGTCTCTTTATTTGTATTGCCTGATGTGTTACTTTCCCGTAACTACCCTGACTTTGTGCTCTCTTCTTATATGCAGCCAACTCAAGGACAACTGCTTATCGGCAACAACTTCTTCATGCCCTCTCATCGAGTCGTTGATATTAATGTCATGCCCGTCCATTGGTTATGATGGCCTCTTGTCTTTGCATTGGCTTCCACATTTGACCTTGCTTGATCTATCCTACACATTTTTAATGAATTTGCAGCCTGTTTTCGATTCATGTTTGCAGTTAAAGGTAATTTATCATATTTGTTTGATATTTTTCCTGTATACTTACGAAGCTAGACATCTGACTCGCTTCTCCTTAGAAGCTCAGTACATTTTTGTGATTCATCTGCAGATCATTTGTATTAAGGTCCCGCAGTTGTCTGACGGGCAAAATTAGTTGTATGACCCTTGTAGGAACTATATAAATATGACATTTGTGCTTAGAAAATACTCCCATCTTTTTTGAAGGTTCACACTTTGCCATTTTGGGTGTCCCCTTTAAAGGTTCACACCCTAAAAATGGAAAGTTTATATTATTCTTTATTCTATGGGGCTCACTTGTCTCCCAAAACTATCCCACTCACAACTCCTACCTCACTCACAATTTATATCCTACTTTTCATACTCACAACGCAAGACCTACCACACTAACAATATTGAACACTTTATCTTAAAACTCGTGCGCACACCTAACCTAGGCGTGAACCTTCAAAAAAAGACAGGGGAGTACTTCAATTGTGGATTGGTCTCTGATATCAGAGTTACAGAATTTAGGGAGGAATGTGGATCATAATTGTGTCTATGTTTTGATTTTCTTTTTTTTTCGGTCCAGGTGATGAAATTACAAGCATGCAAGTATCTTACTGACTCATCACTAGAGGCTCTCTACAAAGATGGTGCACTCCCATCACTTCAAGAGTTGGACTTATCACATGGAACCCTTGGCCAGTTTGCCATAGAAGAGCTTCTTGCTTATTGTACTCATTTAACTCATGTGAGCTTGAATGGTTGCGTGAATATGCATGATCTTAATTGGAGTTTCAGAGCCAATCAGCTTTCAGAGCTGCCTAGTAGTGTACATGGCTCATCTGGCTTGGTTTCTGAAGAGCAGCCACACCGTTTGCTACAAAATCTGAACTGTGTTGGCTGTCCCAATATCAATAGAGTCCTTATTCCGTATGAGGCACGGTGTCTCCAGCTTTCGTCGTTAAATCTTTCCCTCTCTGCCCACTTAAAGGAAGTTGATGTCGCTTGTTTAAATTTGTGCTTTCTTAATTTGAGGTATACCTTTTACCTGCTCATTACACTGTCAGATCTGAGTTAGTCCCTCCGTCCCATAAAGATGATACCATTTGATTTTTCAAACAATTTAGTGATATATTTTTCTTTCCATTACTATCCCCTAATGAACATAATAATCACACTTATTACCTCTACTCTTCGTCCATCATCCACATCCATTTCACTCATGTTTTGGAAATGTACTTATTTTAACCAATCAAATTTAGAAATGAGACTTTCTTTTTGGGACAAACAAAAATAGAAAATGTGAACATCTTTTGGGACGGATGGAGAAAATGGCTCTAAATGAAGTTTAAATTTTTATGTTTGCTTACTCAGCAATTGCTGCTCATTGGAAATATTGAAGCTGGAGTGTCCAAGATTGAGCAGCCTCTTTCTACAGGCATGGACCCTAGTTGCTAGAAATTGAATTCTATTGTTTTCTTTCTTTATGTTCTTACTATTTCACATATAATAGCCCGAAATCTTTGTCCCAACTTCAAATCCATTTTGGGTTTTAATTAATGAGCTCCACAAGTGTTATGGTGCATGTTTAATCACTCCTTGAATAAGTCTGATTGTAAGTTGGGATGGTTATTCTGGGCTATCTTGCATTACTTTGGCAACTCTTTTGTGCAAATGAAGTGCACTTTTGGTTGTGGTTGGCTGCTGGGGAGAGTGGTTCATTTCAACTCAATGAACCTACTCCCTCCGGTCCAAAATACTTTGTCATTTTGGGCTAAAATCCTTTATGCCAATTTTATGCGTAAATTGGAACTTGTTCCATTTTATTATTTATCCTTTTTGAGTGAAGTAATCTATGAGAGAGGGATAATTATCAAGCATAGATTTGGTACTTCATAAAGTTGTGGTAATAAATATGTTCAGTGTTCTTCGAGTAGGTTGTCAATTATTATGATTATGTTTTATCGTTAGGGTTTGATTTATATGCTTATGTATAGTCAAGGTTGGTGTACTAATAAGCCTATGTTGGTGTAGTAATATCTGAACCTGTGATTGCTTTGAGACTGCTATGAAATGGATTTCTGGTTTGCTTCTTTGGATTTTTATATATTCCTCGTCTAACATGCTACATCTAATCATGGTAGATTGGAAATAATGTTTAGAAAGTGAACTCTAGTGTCTTATATCTTAGATTTTTTTTTTCGCAGGGTTTCAATGATTAACTATGACACACTATTACGATTTTGTGAAGATTGAGGGAGCGTGATGGAGGAATGACATCAGCAACAATGTTTTGGGGGAGCACGTTCCACGTATGCAATATGGATGATTTGGCTTACTTAGAGAATAGTTTTAGATCAAATTATTTTAAAAGGAGTATTGATCCCTTCTATTTCATCTACCTTAATTCTTAGGTAACAGTTAACTTTTTATTTAGATGATGTGGTTGATTAAATTTAGTTAATGTATTACTTTTTTATTGTCAGGTTCATTTGATATATTTACAAGTATAATGTATGCATGTGTGGTTGTGTATATATATAATTAGTAGAAGATTAGTAGTGTTTGATAATTAATGGTAAATATTCACATTTTGACACCAAATTTTATTTGGGTCGTCTATATCCGACCTTATTACTTTCCCACAAAAAATGTGATTTTGGCGCAAAAATATATTTGGGTCGGCCGACATGGTCCCTAATAATTTCCCTCCAAAAGAATGTTAGGCGCCAAATATTATTTGGGTCGGCAACCTCGTCCCTAACAACCGGTATCAAAAACTATTTGGCTCCAAAAATTTCACACAAAAAAAAAATATATTTTTTATTAGGGTCGGCAATATCCCGACCTAAATAGGGTATTTGAGACGGTGACGGGGGTCCTAAAACTTTTAGATTCGCATGTTATTTAGGAACCTCGTTTCCCGACATAAAGTCTGACATAAATACTATTAGGGACGGGAAAATGAATATTTAGGACGGGAAAGGGCCGACCCTAATAGTCATGTTTCTTGTAGTGAGCTTGTTCTCCTTGATATCGACATTTACGATGGGAGGAGAATCAGTCATTTTGTCGAGCTAGAGGCCTTGATAATGGACCTAGATGTGTAGCAACTGTGTTAAACCATGATCGAGTCTCAACAAGTCGGCTGAAGGAAGATTATGAAGGCTTAGAGGTTTGATCAAACGGCACAAAACACACCAAACGAAAAGGTTGTCTTGCACAAGACAACACCACAGAACACTTTTGAATTTCAAGTCCTATTCTTAGTTAGACGGAGGTAAATCCGTTTTGGGGTTTCTACCTAATTCCTAGAACATTGGATTCGTCACCCTATAATGTGAGACCCTTTTATTCCACCTGTATTGCACTTCCTTAAATGAACAATTTTGGGTAAAGGTCCCAGATTCTCATCGGAATCCACCATTCAAATTCAAACCTATTGAGTTAGTGATTATATTAGTTCTTTGTAAAATAAAGCCATTTGTAATGAACATTTGTGAAGGATTTATTTTCTCTTTAAGGGACAAACCGTTTAGGGACATTACGAAGGGACATTTCTAAGAGACATTCATTTTGTTCCTTCACATGGTAAATTGCACAAAGCTTTGTTTTGGTCAAATACATAAATAGTCCCTGATGCCGCAGGAAATGTGCTTATCAATCTTCCCCCACGTGGCAGGATTGATCACCTAGATCCTTGACCTGAAATCAGAACCCACGACTAGCCGAATGTGTCTCCGGTTTAGACCCTCGGGCGTGAGAATAAGTGTTTGAAGATTGGAGAGCAAAATATGTATTGAATAATGGAATTCAGATAACAAAATTGCAGTTACCTTTGCACCGTTGTCGTGGTAATGTATTTATAGTGGATGTAGGTGGTTTAATTGACAGGGCTACATAAGCTCCGAGATTTTAGGGGCAGTTACTTGTCATGGGAACGTGTCCGGTAATGGCTCCTGATTTGTAGGGAACCGGTTATGGAAAGATTTGAAGCATGTGCGTCTGCATCAGTTAGGTCGACGCTTGCTGATTAGGTCGAGGTCGCCATTTGAGGTTAGGTCGACCTGACTGGCGGGTAGAGCATGGATCGTACCCGAATTAGAGCATGGATCATTGAGTCGGATCAAGCTAGGTCGGGACCTTGGAGGTCGGACAATGAGCTTAGGTCGACTGATCCTGTTGCTGGGCCTTGGGCCTTATGGTGATTGGGCCAGACTCATTAAGAATGTGAATGCCACGGCTGTCTGTGATTGGGCTTTACTTGCTTGGCCCAACTCGACACTTTTGGTATGTTCAGTGGCCCCTAACTTTCGAGTTGACTTTGTCGACTAGGAAGTTAAGGAAATTTTGATGAGGATTGTTGTGACTCGCAGGTCGTTGCTCATTCTGAAGTCTGGTCGACCAAGATGGCGTGGCATAATCCTGGGCATTGGTGACAAACGATCAGATCTGAAGAAGCGTCGTAATTCAAAATGATTACTATTCTGACGTTTGATGGTCTGTCTCGAAAACCGCTTTCCTTGTTTAATTAGGAAATTAATTTTGAGTTTCCTTTTCCCTTCCAATTTTGGAAAATATAAATACTTGAATCCTCATTTGTTTAGAATTCTTGCTGTTTCTGAGTTCTGAAGAATCCCGACGAAAATAGCGAAGGAGCAATTGCCATAAATTTGACCTTCGTCCCCTGCGTCAGCTCCCAGTTCCGACTTCAATCTAGGTATTCTCCTCTTTTCTTGTTCTAGGGTTTTGATTGTTGCATTGCTTTTGAATTTTCCATGGCTAGAACCTTCAGTAGCGAGCCAGGGGCTTGGTATGGATATTGCACTGTGAACCGTAGGGTGTACAAGCATGTAAACGGTGAGTGGAGAGAGATGTCTCTGAATGAATGTGCCTCCATCTTGACAAGGTGGGGGCTGAATTTTAGTGAGATAGGGTTGCCCGTTGGAGGGGATGTAGATAATTTAATAATTGATGACTCAATCATTGTCACTTTTCATCTCTTTCACGAATTGCTCGACCACATAGCTTTGTTTTACGTTAGGGATGTCAATAAACCTTCATTCCTTAGGAATAGGAAGAGTTTCCCGGGGGAGTCTAGGTCGCCCTTAGTTAGGCATACTGAACTTGTTCATAGGTCTGACTCCCCTGTTTCTCCTTCTTGTACAGATATGGCTTCTCAAGGTGGAGCTACTGCATCCACTTCCTCAAGTCCCAGAATTGTGGACGCCTTTGATTCTTTGGCTGTACCCGGGAGGAATGAAAGGGGATATGTGCCTCAGAGGCCTCTTCGTGGGAAGACGAACATGGAGTCTCGCTATGCCATGATTTATGACTTCTGTGGGGTAGATAGGACAGACTTTAGGGTGACCATTCTTAGTAATAAGGACTTCATGGCCAAGTATCGTAGCACTTTTACCAAGGATACCACTAGGGTTGCTTTCTTTTACGGGCAGTTTGAGGCGGGCTTGAGGTTGCCACTAGATCCCTTCATAAATGAGTTCCTTGAGGGTATGGATGCTCTTCCTCTACAACTTGGGGCCAACACTTGTAGGGTGTTGGTGTGCTTTGCCATGGTGTGTAGGTTTTTGGGTTATGAGCCATGTATGAAAGTTTTTAAGGAATTCTTTGGTGCTAAGCTCGACAAAGTCGATTGGGGAATTAGTACTCCTTCCAACCCAATTCTCCTAAACTGTTTACTAACCTCCCTAATAAGCATAGTGGCTGGAACTCGTATGTTGTTATTTTGGAGAGCAGGTTGGGGTGGGAGTTTCCCTTGCCCAATGAGGAGTCTGATGTCGTTAGTGAGGAAAATTACTGGGAGCCTCCTTGGTACCAAACCTTGTATAAGAAACTGTGCTTGTTGGTCAAGAACGGACCTATCAGCTGGGAAACACTGGGGATGACCAAATACAACTACATCCAAGCCGGGATGATGTCTAGTGATGGGGAAGTGCAGCCTCTGGTTCCCATAATGAGATGTCTGGTATACCCCGACTGGGTCACGCATTCCTTAGGTAGGTTGAGGAGAATTGCCAGTTTTGTCAGAAAACTGCCAACTATTGTAAAGACAATGGGGAACACATTGGTGGTAAGAATTTACTCGCTTTTGTTAATTTGTCAACTGTTAGCTCGCATGTATAGCTTTGGCATATTGAATTTTCTTGAACTGCATATACAACTCTTAGCTCGTCAGCTGTTACCTCTTATGTAGAATTTGTAGCTCGTATACACAACTATCTTGAATTGCATATCTTAGCTCGTCAATTGTTTGCTCGTATGCAGAACTAGTTAGCTCGTACATTGAACTGTCTTGAATTGTTGAGCTAATCTTTAATCGTTTTGATGTTGTGCAGTCTTAACTCCTGAACAAGAGGCTGCTATGGTGCGCATAGTGGGAGTATCAGACAAGAGGAAAGCTAAGAGGGCCCATGGTGCTTCCAATGCTAGAGCTAGCAGGGAGAGAGAAGCGGCTGCAAGGAGCAATTTGCTTCCCAAAGATAATGTCGGGATGGTGCCAATGGAGGAGGTTGAACTGGAAGATCCTTTGCAGAGCGGTACCCAATCCATGGACGTGAATGAAGGGGGGACGAGTCTAACAAGTCAGTTAGACCAAGCTTGAGCTCCGACCCAACTCATGAGGCTAATGTTGCGACCTCCGGAGCTGAGATGGCAGGGGCTAGCCCATTGAATGTCGTCAATGTTGATGATGATGACATGGAGGAGGCTAATGATGATCGTCCCTTGAACACGAAGAAGAGGTCGCGGACTGAGAAAGGAAAATCCGTCTCCTCGAGCCAACGTCTTCCACCAGTTTCTCCTCCCCCTAACCAAGAGTCCCTTGAGGATCAGATGAGGAGGTTGAGTGATGTGCCCCCTCTCATTGGGGTTAATAGCTTGAGCCGCCGTTATCCAGAGATGAGCTTGGGACAGGTCGTGGTTAGGAGGGCCATTGATGTCGATCTTCTTGCCCACTTCGCTGATAAGGGGATTACCCCTGAAGAATTTTCAGCTCGTTCTGGAATGGTGCATAGTGAGGTAAACTTTTATTTTCCCCTTCTGCTTAGTCGCTTATTCTTTTAACCAGTCAATTTAACTTCCGAGCTAACACTTCCCTGATCTCCTTTAATGCAGTCTCTCACCATGGTCGAACAAGTTAAGAGCTCTTGGAGGGCCTCCATTGAGAGGGAGAGGCAGGCTCTGAAATATTATTCCAAGAAGTCCCAAGAGTTAGCCGAGCTAAAAGAAAAATACAACGACCTCGACAACTCTTTTGATGCTCAGGAGTTGGTGAAGAAGAAAGCTCTGGCGGACGTGGATAAAGCTTTGGAGGATCTGAAGGCTTCTGATGCCAAGGTGGACGAGGTGACTAAGGAGAGGGATGTTGATCGCTTGGAGCTTGAGAAGACTAAAACGGAGCTGGCAACAGTTTCCAAACTTTTGAAGGATAAGGACACCTTCTTGATCGAGCTGAATGAGGAGCACCGGCTTGCACGGATGAAATGGCAAGAAGACCTCCAGGTCGCTTCTAAGAAAGTTATTGACGAGTTCAAGGGTGGAGATGATTATTACAATGCCATCGTTGATAAGTCAAAGGACTTCCTGGACTTGGGTAAGCGTCACATGGCACGTCGGGCTCTGGTGGATTCAACAGCTGAAGTCACCCTCGAGCAGTTAGCTCGTTGGGCCTCTGAACCCCAGTACGACATGGCCGCTCGTGGTAGGCATTCAATGGTACCTTACCTCGAAAATGACCTTGCCTTCATTGCTCAATAGGATCAAGAAGATGACTGTGAGCCATGGGTAGCTCCCCAAATTGTCGAGAGGAACTTTGATGTCGCTCTGTAAGAGATTGAAGATGCTGATGCTATGGAAACTGAGTATGAATCCCCTACTCGTGTTTTTTCAGAGTCGGGTAAGCCCGTGAGTCCACATCAACAAGAAGAGAGCATGGGGGATCGGGCTGACATTAGCGGCCAAGTTGACGCTGGTCAAGATCCTTGAATTTTTCTGAATGTTGTAGTAATGAACAAGTTCCAAAACAATATTTTACTTTTTGTCTGGAAATTATTTGAATGCCTTGGCCCAATTTTTGGGAGGCATAAAACTCTGTAGCTTTTTATATTGCCCAAGTCTTGGCCCACTTTTTGGGAGACTTATTTATATGCAATCGTAGCTGACCTTATATCTTTGTATGTTGTATGCTTTTAATTTCAGCATGTGTGTGTCGAGCTAGATGTAATAGAATGAATAAGTCACCCTAAGCTTAGGGTCGACCTAGCTTCGTGGCGACTTAGTCAACCTTATACTTGTAAGGGTTTTTGTATACAAAGTTGACACAGAGTCGAACCTGTTTAAGAGATCAAAGCCGACCAAGGATCGGGCTTATCAGAACGAAGTCGACCTAGGGTCAGACTTGTTAATAGTATACAGCTGATTAAGAATCGAGCTGGTTAGAATGAAGCCGACTGAGAGTCGATCTCATAGGGACTGAGTCGACTAAGAGTCGGACTTGTCAAGGGAACAAAACTGATTAAGAATCGAGTTTGTTGAAACGAAGCTGACTAAGAGTCGAGCTTGTTGAACGAAGTCGACTATGAGTCGGACTCGCTAAAGGAACGAAGTTGATTAAGAATCGAGCTTGTTTAAATGAAGCTGACTAAGACTCGATCTTGTTGAAGTTAGTGTACATTGTTTGGTCGAATAGAACTGCGATTTTTATTGAAGTAGAAACATGCTTACATCGAATAGAAAACTAGAACTATCACAAATTGGGAACTGCTTTAACTTTGAACTGAGCTAAGGACTTGAACTAGAAGTAGTACATGATAAGGTGAGTAGCATGCCATGGATGTTTCAACTCTTCACCATATGGGTGAGCTATCATGTAGGTCCCCTCTTTGATGACTCGAGTAACAATATAAGGGCCTTCCCAGTTAGGAGATAGTTTATTCTGTTGGGTTCTCCTTCCTGTTGCTTCAATCTTTCTCAACACATTATCTCCTACTTGGAATGATCTTGTCTTCACCTTCTTGTAGTGGTAACTTTTGGTTCGCTGCTTGTAGTTGACCATCCGAAGGTAAGCCGTGTCTCGCTTCTCGTCGATCAGATCCAGGTCGATCAATCTGTTGGTGTCGTTCTGCTCTTGGTTGAAGAAGGTTACTCTAGCAGTAGGAAATTGCAGCTCAGCAGGTGCCATGGCTTCTGATCCATATGTAAGAGCAAATGGGGTTTCCCCAGTAGGCCCCCGAGTGGTTGTGCGAACTGCCCAAAGGGCAAGGGGGAGTTCGTCCAACCAGTTGCTGCGTTGACCTACCAAGCTCGTCTTAAGTGATGATAGTACGAGCTTGTTTGCTGCTTCAGCTTGCCCATTTCCTTGAGGATAGGCTACAGATGACTGCCAATGCTTGATTCCCACTCTATTCATTTCTTCCTCAAATGCTCTAGAGAACTGTAAGCCATTATCTGATACAATAGCTCGAGGAATTCCAAATCGACACCAGATGAAGTCATGTATGAAATTGATGGTGTTTTCCTTTGTGATGCGAGCTAATGGCTTTGCTTCAACCCACTTAGTAAAATAATCGATGGCAACGATCACATACTTGCAATTTCCCCAGGCGGGAGGGAATTAAGTCGACGCCCCACATATCAAATGGCCAAGCAGCGATCACAGGAGTCTGCTCCGTTGTAGGCATATGAGGTAGGTTGGCAAACCTTTGGCATTGATCACATTGCTGAACAAAGTCATGAGTGTCAGCTCTCATGTGTGGCCAGTAGTATCCCAAAGTGATCAACTTGTCGGCTAGAGTCCTGGCCCCCGGGTGTCCACCACAAATCCCACTGTGCACCTCATGCATTAGCTGAGTGATTTCCTGGGGGTGAATACATTTGAGCAATGGTCTTGTGTAGGATCTTCTGAATAGCATGCCTCCTTGGACAACGTATCTCGGAGCTTTCATTCTGATATCTCGAGCTTTCTTCTCGTCTTCTGGGAGCTCGTCGCTTTCCAGGTATGCCTTCATTTCCTCGATCCAGCACTTGTTGTAAGCCCAATTTCTCAAGGGGTCCTCCACACATTGAATCTTGACCCTTTCGTAAGCTGGATTCTCTAGGTAGGAGATGGGCTCTTCATGTTGCTCGTCTGTAGTGGCTAGCTTAGAGAGCAAATCGGCCAACACATTATCTTCTCGACCAATCCTTTGGATTTCCCAAAACTCTAAGTCTTTTATCAGCTCCTTCATCAGGTCGTGGTATTTGACTAAGGTGGAGTTTAGTACCTCATACTCGCCTCTAACCTGGTTGACTATCAACTGTGAGTCATAATATGCCATGATTTTGGTCACTCCAAAGCACTTTGCGTACTCGATGGCTGTAACCAATGCCTCGTACTCTGCTTGGTTGTTAGAAGCATCAAATTTGAATCTCAATGACTCCTCGTATACTGTCCCAGATTCTGGCTCTATCAGGACAATCCCAGCTCCGCTAACACTTTTGGTTGTTGACCCATCCGAGTAGACTTTCCAACAATCTTCGGGTAGGTTAGTGACGACTTGGGACTCTTGCTTTTTCCCTTTGATTTTCTCTTTCTGAGCTCGCACTTCACTATCTTCCCTGGTGAACGTCAGCTCGACCAAGAAGTCTGCTAGAGCTTGAGCCTTCAATGCCTTTCGAAGTCGATACTCGATGTAGAATTCCGTGAGGGCAATTGACCAATTGAGTAAGCGACCTGAACTTTCTGGCTTATGAAGAATTTTTCTCAAGGGTGCATTCGTAAGCACCACTATAGGGTGAGCCAAGAAATAAGCTCGCAGCTTCCTCGAAGCAACGACTAAAGCATATGCGACCTTTTCTACATTGTAGTACCTGCCCTCCACATCTGATAGGGCCTTGCTAACATAGTACACGAGATTTTGAAGCCCTTCCTCTTCTCGAACCAACACTGCAGCAACTGCCTTGTCCCCCACAGATAGATATACGAATAAAGCTTCTCCAATGGTCGGACTACTCAATAATGGTGGAGTAGCGAGGTAATCCTTAAGTTGTTGGAATGACGAATGACATTCGGTCGTCCATTCAAAATTTTTCGTCCCCCTCAAAGCTTTGAAGAAGGGGAGAGATCTTTCTGCCGACTCGAATATGAAGCGACCAAGAGCTGCTACTCTTCTGTTAAGTCGCTGCATCTCTTTAATACGGGTAGGATCTTTCATGTCGACTAGAGCCTTGATCTTCTCCTGGTTAGCTTCTATACCCCGTTGAGACACCATAAATCCAAGGAACTTGCCAGCTGCTACACCAAAAACACATTTGCTGGGGTTGAGCTTCATGTCGTTTGCTCTCAAATTGGCGAACGTTTCTTTTAGGTCGACCACGTGACGCCCGGTCTTTGTTTTAATGACCATATCGTCGACATAGGCCTCCATGTTTCGGCCAATCTTTGAAGCAAAGACCTTGTTGACCATACGTTGATAGGTCGCCCCTGCATTCTTCAATCCAAATGGCATCATAGTGTAGCAATAGATGCCTTCAGCTGCTTGGAAAGCCGTTTTCACTATGTCATCCTCGTGCATCTTTATCTGATGATAGCCTGAATAGGCATCTAGTAAGCTAAGGGTTGAGTGGCCAGCAATAGAATCAACTAGCTTGTCAATTCTAGGCAGGAGGTAGCTGTCTTTTGGGCAGGCAAGGTTGAGATTAGTGAAGTCGACGCACATTCTCCATTTGCCATTTGCCATTTGACTTCTTCACCATGACCACATTAGCTAGCCAGGTTGTATGTGTGGCCTCCTTGATTATTCCTGCACTCAAAAGCTTTTATACCTCAATTTTTATGGCTTCCTCCTTGTCTCGAGCAAAGCTTCTCAACCTTTGGGGTTTGGGCTTTATGGTCGGGTTGACCTCAAGCCTGTGAACGGCGACCTCTTCCTTGATTCCCCTCATGTCTTCTACTCGCCATGCGAAGACATCATTGCTCTCTTTGAGTAGCTCGATGATTTCTAGCCTTTCTTCAGCTGACAGTTGCTTCCCAATCTGAATCTTTTGCTCGGGGTAGGAAGGGTTGGTGATTACTGATTCTAGCTCATCCACAGCCTCCAGCTCTAGACCATCTCTGAACTGCAGGGTTTCAATGATGATCTCTCTGACCCTCTGTCTTTCCTCGGTCCCCAGATGTGGAGCTTCTTCAGCTATCATCTCATCCAGCTCATCTGCAACCTCACTGGTGATGGTGGTGGCCCCCGAGTTATTGTCGATCTGGAGGCATAGCTTACCTATGGAGACTTGGTCGACCATAATTGTATCTGGATCGACTATGGTGGCCTCAGAGTGACGTGTCGACTCAGTCATGATTGCATCATGTGAGCGATAGGTCGACTCTTCCACGATGGTGATTGTAGATAGCCGAGTAGTTTTGGTGACTGACTGAGATAACTTTAAGTACCCTTCCGCAGTTTCAATATCCAATTCCCTCTTCTTCCTTTCTCAAAGGAAATGATCTAGGTATGCTCGAGTTGTGCCTTGTACACAACCTACTCCAGCAGGTGTGGGGAATTTAACTCGTTGATGGGGAATAGAGGCCACCATTCCAAGCGTGACCTGGCCAGGGATTCCAAGTATAGCAGCATAATCGCTATTCACATCTATGACAATAAATTTTACCTTGGAAATGACCCTGTAGGGTGTTGGCCTAGGTCGACATCGAGCTCAATCTGTCCTTTGGCGTCGACCCAATGATTGGTGAAGCCCTCCAACCGGCCATCATATCTTTCGTGCTGCTCATTGGAGAGGCCCATTTCCTGGAATGTCTTGTAGAACAGAATGTCTTTGCAGGCCCCCGTGTCGATTAAGAGTCTGCTCGTCGTACATCCGTCAATGAGTCCTGGGATGACGAGAACTTGCTCCCTAGCCGCCATATTAGTTGCTAGCTCGTGAGGGTAAAAGCTGATCACTTCCTCCTTGATATCTCTCCTTGGGGGCACATGTGGGGCCTTGTTGAGCTGAAAGATCTTATACTTGATGGTTGTGTTACTGGCTTGTTCAGTAATAACACCCAGATTCAGTCTAGGTTGTCTTGGCTCCTGGTGTCCTCCTGCAGGTCGCTCACCTCCATTGCCTTGGGCCCTTTTAACATAAGTGTCAAGCCTTCCCTGGTTGACCATCCTCTGAATGATACGCTTCAAACTCATACAATCCTCAGTAGTATGGCCTGTATCCTTACGGTAATCACAGTATTTGCTATTGTCCCTTCTGAACTTGTTGCCTGGGTTCATTGGGGCAGGTGGGGCCAGCTTGACCGCATTCATTATTTCTGTTCGACTCACCGTTAGGGGAGTGAAAGCTTCGGGCACTTTCTCTGTCGCCCTGGTCCTGTTCTTACCATTCTTGTTATTTCCCCCATTTTTAGCTGAGCCTTTCTTATCATCAACGGCCTCAACCTTGGGGCCTTTCCCATTCTTCTTTTCTTTTCTTTCCTCGGCAAGTGCCACATTGTAAACTTTCTCGAACAACTCCTGTCGAGTAGTGACTGTACGAACTGTCAGCTCGTAATCCATGTCTGCCGAGGAAATGCCATTTCGAAAGCAATTGATCACCTCCCTGTCAGTGAGATCCTCCTCGATTTTGTCGAACATCTCTTTAAACTTGGTGTAGTAGCTCATTGAACTTTCATTTTTCCCTTGCACCAAGTTTTTTAGATCGGTGACAGTCATCTTTCGAGCTCCAGCAGTTGAGAAGCGATCTAGGAATTTTGTTCTCATGCTCATCCAGGTCGAGATGCTATCGGCTGCCAAACCATTGAACCATGTCAGAGCTGCCCCTGTGAGTGTACTTATGAGGGCTTTGCACATGGTGTCGTCCTCGTTTGAGACAAAGCACATTGTGGCTTCCAGGTGCTGCACATGGCTTTTCGCATTGGTTGCCCCTGAGTACTTCTCTAGGAGGGGCAATCTGAAACCAGCAGGAGGTCGACTGTCAATCAAGTCCTTGGATAGGGGTTGAAGAGCAAAGTCAATTTGTTCGACCTTTCCAGTATCATTTTTCTTTTCAGCCTCCCATTGTTCAAACTTTCTCTTCCATTGCAGCCACTCCCTAGCATCAGGTCTGTCTTCTCCAGCAGGGGGAACAGCATTCGACCTCTGACCTTCACTTCTGGGGGGAGTTACTTGCTTGCTTCTCCTATCTCTGTGAGAAGGTAACCTTACTGAGCGAACTGGTGACCTATGCCTGTGATCTCTTGTTGGTGACCTGCGCCTATCGTCTCTGGGTGGCGACCTGCGCCTTTCATCTCTTATGGGCGACCTGCGCCCATTCCTTTCCATATGGGACTGCGACCTCTGCGTCCGGGCAGGCGAGCCACGTCAGCTTCGGTTGGCCTCTAACTGCGTTCTCAAATCCGACTGGGCCTCCTGCTCCCTATTCCTAGTGAGGGTGGCTCTTAAGTCGTTGCTTGGCACATGAATAAGGGATGGAACCCGCTGCACTATCCTGTTCTCGCCGTTCTGTCCCACAGTTTCATTAGGCCTAGCACTCCTGGCCTGCTCCCTGTTGGAAATTTGAGAGGGAGCCACCCTCTCTGACCTTCTATCCGCCTGCTCAGCCTCCTCCATAGCCAATAACTCGGCCAGAATCTGAGCTCGCTCCATCAGCATTTCTTTTCTGCTCAGTGGGTTGGATGAGGGACCTGCCATGTTTCCCATATTCACCTGTCCTGTTGGACGCTTAGGAGGAGGGGCTCCTTGCCCTTCCATAGTGCACTTATCTCTTCTCCCGTCTGGCAGTCCTCGGCCATCTGCTACGCTGTTAGAGCGCGTCGTCCTAGCATGATGACGAGGTGGAGGAGGAGGCAAATCAGCGTTTGCATTGGTATTAGCGTTGGTGTTGGTATTGACATTCACTTCATTGAATTCGTCAGAAGCGTCTGTAACATGCCCGTCTGGGGTTACCATTGTTGTGAGTTGTAGAACAACTTCGAGGTCAAGCTATGCACGAGTTCCCGGCAATGGAACCAAACTGATGCCGCAGGAAATGTGCTTATCAATCTTCCTCCACGTGGCAGGATTGATCACCTAGCTCCTTGACCTGAAATCAGAACCCACGACTAGTCGGATGTGTCTCCAGCTTAGACCCTCGGGCGTGAGAGTAAGTGTTTGAAGATTGGAGAGAAAAATATGTATTGAATAATGGAATTCAGATAACAAAATTGCAGTTACCTTTGCACCGTTGTCGTGGTAATGTATTTATAGTGGATGTAGGTGGTTTAATTGACAGGGCTACATAAGCTCCGAGATTTTAGGGGCAGTTACTTGTCTTGGGAACGTGTCTGTTAATGGCTCCTGATTTGTAGGGAACCAGTTATGGAAAGATTTGAAGCATGTGCGCCTGTATCAGTTAGGTCGACGCTTGCTGATTAGGTCGAGGTCGCCATTTGAGGTTAGGTCGACCTGACTGGCGGGTAGAGCATGGATCGTACCCGAATTAAAGCATGGATCATTGAGTCGGATCAAGCTAGGTCGGGACCTTGGAGGTCGGACAATGAGCTTAGGTCGACTGATCCTGTTGCTGGGCCTTGGGCCTTATGGTGATTGGGCCAGACTCATTAAGAATGTGAATGCCACGACTGTCTGTGATTGGGCTTTACTTGCTTGGCCCAACTCGACACTTTTGGTATGTTCAGTCCCTAATTTAAATCAACTGGTAGGACGCCTATAATGATTAATGAGGTTTATGCAGACTTACGACTTAGGCTCCCCACAGTATGACGGTCGTACAAGAGCGAACCGCGTAGTGGGTGCACCGACTTTGGAGAGACCGACAATATAGATGACCGACATTGGATGTCCTCAGTGTGGGACCCCAGGTTAAATGTAGTGCAATGCGAACAGATATATCATGAGTATACGTGTGTGAGAGTTAAATCTAGGTGATTAAAATCTTTTTATTTTTTTTTGAAAATAAAAACAGTTAATGGCCGCAACAAGTGGTTGTATACGTTTTTCCCATAATAAAAGGACTCATACCATCGTAGTTCACACACACATATACTATATATATATATAGAGAGAGAGAGAGTATAAATAATTTAATTACAAAGTCTGATTCAATTAATTACCTGTAAAATTAAATATTCAACTGATAATAAATTAATTACTATAATCTTGCAAAAAAGAGAGTTAACACAACTAAAATAAATATATTTATTTTTTTGAATTTGTATATTTATTTTTTTGAATTTGTAGTGTTTTTTCTATGCAGTCAAACTCTAAAAGTAAGAGTCAAACCATACCCTTTTTTTTTTAAAGAAAACATTACAGCCGCCAATCAAAGAGGGAAGAAAGGTAGGATTTTTTTTTAAAAAAAAGCAACTAATCATTAGTCAAAAAGTAAACATGAATACCTAATGATTGTTAGGCTATGCACAATGGAGAGATGAAATGGGGGATGAAACCCATTTCATTCGGTTGAAATGCTACAATAGGGAGATGAAAATGGGTGGAATGAAAAGGTGAAATGAAATATTTCAACTAGCTGAAAAAAAAATGTTGAGGACACGTGTCAGCGTTTAATTGGAGGAGGCAAGGCGCATGCGCCTCACGCCCAAGCAAGGCGCGTGAGGCGCTAGGGTTTTCCTTTTTTTTCTGGTATTGCCAAGTGTCATGTTTTTATTGGTCCGTTGGATTTTTGAATTTTTTTTATCCCAATTTTTTGAGCTGAATTATCACCTAGTAAATTAATTTTTTTTCACCAAAATTCATCACTTTTTTCCCTATAAATTGATATAAGTTTCATTTGATTTGGACACAAAAAAAAACACTCATTTCTCAATTATCCTTCTTCATTTTAGCCTTTATTTAAAAAAAATCATAATTTTTTTATATAAATTGATGCAATATTTTTTTAATTAAATGTGAAATATTTTTTTAATTATAAATAATAATTATTATTATTATTATTTTACTAATCATAAAAATAGAGAATATAAATAAAATAAAAGTGGGGTATAGAATGATGAGTTGGAGGGAGTTGAAATTTAATTTAGCCATTGTAGAGGGGTAAATGAAATGAATAGATGAAATATTAGGTGGATGAGAAAAAGTGTAAAAAGTGTTAGATGAAATGGGGAAGGGGATGAAACCATTGTGGGTAGTCTTAGTCACAAAACTCAAATTCTCAATGCTTGTCGGCTGATGCTCTGGATATACGAGATAATTTGTCCCCTGACACGGTCTAATTAATATTTTTTTTTACGAAAATAGTGTAGTAAAGTTTCGAAAAATATAGAGAAAATCAATTTTTTTTAAGAAATTGAAAAGATCAATAACACGCAATTTAATGTAATTCTAACTCACTTTAATTAACTGTCCCCAATAGAGTCGATGTAGTAATGATGAATTTTGGTTCAACGAGTCGCCACTTATTATTTATTTAAGTAAACAATAAGAAAAACATTTTGATTGATTTAAAGAGATTCAATAGTTCGAGTGTTAATTTATTTAATTGGAAGGTCAAGCAACAGCAATTTCACCCAATATTAAGATCGTTCTTACTAATTAGGTGTTATCAATCAAATCTATTATATCAAAATAAATAAGGACAATTAAAATCTAATTAATTTAGTAATTAGGGTTATAATGTCGAATTGTGTGATTCGAAATCACCTTCATGAATTGAAAGTATTTTAGGCTAATCATTTTTTATAAGATTACACTACTCTAAAGGCAAATAGAGGGGTTGAAAAGAAGAATATAAAATTGTAGAAGTTTACCTTTTGATTTTGAAATCTTTCAATGGGTAGCCTTAACAAAGGCTTGAGATCTCTGTAGTAAAGAGATGAAAAATGAATTTAGATAGATTTTGGGTGTTTTGTGTATTCTATATATGAGAGAACGCAGCAAAACGTGTGTAGAAGAAGTTCCTTTAACAAGGAGGATGAACCTTGTATTTATATGCGTTAATTACTTGATCACCAAGTTATGAGTCACGAGTAAGGAAGAAATAAAAGACTTGATTTGTTTGAGTGATAAAAAGGTTCTAGGAAGTCACAAAATAAGATAAATTCGGGATTAGCAGAGTAGAGAACAAGAAAGAGATCGAAACAGAGAAGGAAAGTGAATCTGCATTCTGGAAGGTTGTCTCGTGCGAGACATGTAGTCTCGTACGAGACAACTAGTCAGTTTGACTATTTTGTCCTGTTCATTTATTATGTTAGTCAGTTAAGTCTAAAACTAATGAAGTTAATCAAAAACGTAACAAAACATGATGAAACTAATGAGATTTCATCAAAACACGAAGGCGAGATAAAGAGTAGTGTAACCATGTAATAATGTATTCAGAATGGAGTGTCTACACCTTGGCTTTGACCTTGGGCTTTGCTTTGGATTTCTCAAGGTAAGAAGTTGACTTTGCTTCTTCACCGTCCTCCTCATCATTTTCTTTATTTTGATCCCGGTCAACAATAGGTATTTCAGGCCTTTTGATACCCCATGCTTGACTGGCCACGATCTTAGTTCTCACACCTCCATCTAAACGAATGGATCCTTCACGCACAAGTATCCCTCAATTGGCCTCCAAATCCACAAGCTCGAGCTGAGCATCATTGATAGATATGGCCTCGGTAATGAAACCACGGACGACGCCACTACTTTTGGGTTGAGATAATATAACTAGCTTTTGAGTGATCCAAGCCTGTTAACACAACACAAGTAACAACATCGTTAGAGATCAAGCCGGATTTGATTTCGGCTCAGGCCATCGGGTGTCAGAATGAGATCTCAGAGTATGTATGATATGAGAATAATGCTTTGAATGCCTTAATGTGTATGCGTGTGTGTCTAGGGTTAGAAAAATGTGACATACCTTGCCTAAGGGGACAAAGGGGAGTATTTATAGTGCAGGGAGAGATCTGCTCTGAGAGATCTCAAACTTTGAGCATGTTATCTTATTTATGACAAGTGGCGGGCTCTTATAGAAGCGTACAGTCAAAGGACACTGCTATTGTAGTAGATGTTGTTGAAAGGACGAAGGTCAGAGCAGCAGGTGATAGTTGGTTCGACACCACAATTTACGTGATGATCATCTGGTGCTCCATTAAATGGTATAGGGACAGGTCTGTCAGCTAGTGTTAGAGTTTGTACGGAGTCCTGCTCTACAATATACGAACCAGGAGTCTGGGAATGACGGGGATTTTGGTGGCCCCTTAGATCGGGATGTGGGACGACCAAGAATCTTCGCGATCTGGGGACAACTCGGTCTAGATGCCTCAGGCTTATTCAATTCGAATGATCGATTTATATTAAAGTGATCTAGGGCCCGATGTTAAGGATCCGGGCTCATTAGGAGCCTAAAGTGTACCCTAAATCATAAGGATTCTGATCGGGATATTTATGGATCTTCATCAAGATCTTGTTTGTTCACTTACATTCACTCATTGTCATCAATTATTCCATAAGATCTCGTTGAAGTTTATGGAGACTTGAGGGATGATCTAGTTAGTGGCGGAGCTACATGGATACAATAATTTTGAAAAGTGTCAATTTTCTTCCTCCCTTGTAAATTGAAAATATTTGATATTTTATCTCTAAATTCATGATTTTTATCAATTTTGCTTCGTTTCCATACCAAAAAATTTTTGCACTACATATTATTTTTGCCCCAATTTATTCTCCATCATGTAATATTTTATCTTTGTAAAATTTTTAGCTCCTTTTGTCCAAAATTCTAGCTCCGTCACTGAACCCAGTCACATCTGTTCTTTGCAGGAGAGGTAGTTACTTTACTTGGACATGTGGTGTTGAATCGTTTTGTTTCTAATCATTTGCTTTTGTTCCAAGGGATAGATTCCATATTTATGAGTAAAAATAATAATCATATCTTGTATAGTATACATTATTCCGTAAACATTTGGACCTGATGACGCCAAGAATATCAGGGTCAGAGCGGTTCTAGGATATCTGGCAGGATATTTGTTTGGTGCGGTACCTAAGATCACAACACAGAAATGAAGCACCGTTAAGGTCAAAGTTGAAGGTTAATCCAACTTAGACCCTCGGGTGTGAGGATAAGATATCAATGAGGATATAATAACCTAAGAATAAGACCTTGGAATGTCTTAATGTGTGTGTGTGTATTTAGGGTTTGAGCAATATGGCTTACAATATAGATTGGGCACTTACCTTGTCCAAGGGGACAATGGTCTTCTATTTATAGGCAATAGGGGGCTGCTCGCTGACGTAAGCCATGAGGTCAGCCCTAAAGGGCACTTTAGTCTTTGACCGCATACACGTGTCCGCATCTAATTGGCTCTGTCAGGGAAGGAAGATTCACTGTCAGAGGGGATGTCGCTGAAAGGGACAGGAGCCGTGTATTCGACGCGGCGCATTAAATGTAATAGTAGGCGCCTGACTGAGCCGCATTAAATGTGATGGGAGTGAGCCAGGTACTGTACTGCCAGAGCCAGTAAGTAAACTTGCTCAATAAGATTAGATATTAACCGGGAGTCTGGTGAGATAACCGGGAGTCAGGTATGAGACCACGATCAACATCTTAGGCGCGGTCAATGGTATTTGACGCGGGCACGAATGTGACGGTCATAACTCCTCAGTCACCAGGCTGACGGTAAGGATTCCTCCAGTCTTGAATGGGATGGGATGAGAGGAACGCGGTCTTGACCTTGAGGGTCTCTCTGTCCGCGGTCTTGACTGGCGGTCTAGGGAACGCCACGTCATGTTGGGCCTTTGGACCAGACCGAGCTTAGGCCCGGTCTAGCTGGTTTGGCCTCATCAGTGGCCCCTAGCTCCAAGTGAATGATTATTTATGGTCTGAGTGAGGAGCTACTAGTTAAGCTCGGTTCTGCTAGATCGTTCCTTAGGCGGGCACCAGTGTTGGCATTTTTCGTTGGCGTTGGCTCTGCCTCCCATGCAAACAAGCATATGTGAGAGGCACGTGGGGAAGCCTATAGAAGCATTCTTTCTCTGCCTCCCGGTTAACTGGTAGGCCCCTTTGCAGGTGAAGAGACAGCGTGTGGTAGGTACGGAGGGTACGTATCAGCCATCCAAGGGGCGCAATAAATGCCAACCGCTTAATTTTTGAAATTTCAAACGTTTGGCGTCGGTTCAGGGTTCGAGGGGAATGGTTTGTGGGCTAATTAATACGAGTTAACCTGTATTGGTAGGCCTATAAATACGAACCCTTCAACCCTCAAAACCCGTTTATCATTTTCAGACCTTCAAATTGCTAGAGAGAGAAAAATTGTGCTTTCCCTACTTAGCGTTTCCCTCTTTCGTATCCAATTTCGTAAGTAATTTTGTGCTTTAACACTCTTTCCCATCTTTATTTCTGTTTCTGGGATTTCGATGACGACCCGTGAATTTAGTTTGGCTCGTCCCTTAGAGCAAGGAGATGGAACCACTCCAGATCTCTTCGCCGTTTGTAAATGGTTTGGGGGGATCAATAGAAAGGTGGCCCTTGGGTGGCTTAGACTATCCATGGAGTGTTTCCAATACTTCTGTGAAAAATATCAATGGGGGCCGTTTGTCCCACCACGGTTGTGGGAGGCCAAGAAAAAATTTCTTGTGAAAGGGGATGTAGTGGTATTGGGGGATACCAATAGATTAAGAAACTTTGTGATTGGGATTTTGTGCAAGTTTCCCCGTGAGAGAGACCAGGCGTTGAACGTCGTTGAACTGGTGAGGAGAGCGGTTCGTAATCCCCTTGTGGCAGTTGACTGGGAGAAAGTAGCCCTTATGGACCCTGACCGAATGAATGAGAATCAGTACCCGAGCTCAGATGATTTGAGAGCTCCACTAGACATTGAGCCTTTGAATACTATCTTTCCTGACGTCGTGACCGAGGCCCCTATTGTGCCCGTAATGGACCTAGGGAGTAGTGACGAGGATTCGGATAGTGATGAAATGAATGTGACCGGAGTAGAGGAGGAGGAAGCTGAGGTGGCGCCCTCTAGGGGGGTCATATACCGGTCTCTTTGGCTCCTCGAGCACAGAGACTTTGGAGGATGACCGCGATGAGGAAGATCGCAGGGCTGCAGGTACGTCTAAGAAGGCAACCGAGATTGTTGACGCCTTCGAGGAGGATCCTGAGGAGGGTGTCACTGCCCGCGGTAAGAGCCATGCTATTGAAGCTAATCCTGGTCGTGGCCGGAAGAGGAAAGGCAAGGAGGTGGCCCCTATTGACTGGGAGTCCAAAATTTACAACACCTACAATGTGGATCCCAAGCAATTTTGTGTCCTCCCTCTCCGGGAAATGGAGACGAAGAAAGGAAAACTGAGACCGAAGACAGTAGCTGACGTCCATGAGGACAATAGGGCTTGTATTTTCTATGGGGTCCAGATCGAGAACGGACTGAGGCTTCCCCTTGACCCTTTCATCAATAAGTTCCTCAATTTCACCCGCTGTCTCCCTATGAACCTGACCCCAAATACCATTAGAGCCTTGGTTTCCTTTATAGCTATCTGCAAGCTATATGGTTTTGAACCCACCCTTAATGGGCAGTATGCCTCTACCAGAATCAGATAACCAATGGCAACCTCGGCTTGAAGGCAAAAATAATTCTCCCTGCACCTTTTCTCCCCCAACAAACAAATTTGACCAATGGAGCCAGAGGAATATTTTGGTCATAGAATCTAGGTTCGGGTGGTCCTTTGCTAAACCTTCCAGCCCGGTTCCTCTTAGGATTGCTGCTACTTCCTATCCTGACCCAGCTGGCTCCAAGGAGCTCCAGATTGCTCTAGCCTAATTCTTGGCCCAATTTATGACCGAGAAGAAGGAGCAACCAGTTTTTGATGTGAGCGCGATTGTAAGCGATGAGCCCCTCCTAATCTATACTGGGGTGGCCTCCCAGAGGGAAGGTCTTCCCTATGCTCCTAGGGTAGCTATTGAGCCCCAGCTTCGTGATCCTGACTGGAGGGTTCATGAATTTTTTGCCTTTGAGGTTGATTGCACAACTTACATGATGGGCGCGGAATGCGAGCCTCCGGAGTGGATTGGTCTTTATTCTCTTGGTGACTGCCTTTAATTGCTTTTGACTTTTTGAAATGTCGTCAACTCAACTCTTTTTTATTTTAGAGTAGATCCAGCCTCATATCTCCAATATGAGTAAACCTAATCCCAACAACTGAAAGCTAGGAAATTTGCCCACGAGGAGAGAGAAGCAGCGGCCAGACAAGCTGCTCTAAGGAAGACTCTGTCGAAGGGCGCCATTCCCCACGTTGTTGATAGGTAGACCGGCGCCACCTTGGCCGCGGGCAAGGGGATTCCTCAGACCAAGGATCTGCCTCTGCCAACTCCTCGGGGGGCCTCCACCGTCCTCTGCTCGCGGCCCCAGTCCCCCTGCTGATTGCACAATCTCTACCAGACACACAGATCAGTCCAAAAAGAGATTTGATGTTGACGATGCTGAGAGCAAGGATAGGCCGCAAAAAACTCATAGGGCGCGGAGATAACACATGCCCCAGCCTCCACTAGCTCCAGCTCCGCTCCTCCTACAAATAAAGGGAGGACCTTCTGCTCGGCCTCCTATCCCGTGGTTCCCAATGAACTGCGCGATCCGACTAGGGGGCTGAAGGAGAAGATCGAAAAGGTCCCCGAGATCAGAGAGGTGGATCCCTATTATCGTGGAGGCTACAACTCCCTGATCGGGCAAGGAGCATTAAATAGGCTCTATGCCCCTGATATTTACTCGGGTGTAGTCACCAAGATGAACTCCTCCGCCCTGTCCGGAGATATGGGTTTAATGGCCATTGAGGTAATACTTTTTTTGGTACTGAATCATTGCTTTTCATGACCTCCCATTGCTAACGGTTTTGTGTCTCTGCTCGCAGATGGCCAATAAGTCCATGAGGATGCGGGAAATCAATGACGAGCAGGCCCGCACCATTAACGATCAAGTCAGGGCTTTGACTGACAAGGCCAAGGAGTTGTCCAAGGACGATGAGCAAGTGAGGAGTCTGACGGTCTCTCTGACTGAGAAGGAGGGAGACCTAAAGAATTTTATGGATCACCTGGATAAGGCGAACAAGGATGTGGATAAGTACCAGGGGCAGCGGGATGAGCTCCGCGGGCATAAGGTTGAGCTCGAGAAGAGGAACGAATAGCTTGTGGCCAAGCTGGAGGCTGCTCAGAAATCGGTGAAGACTTTGGAGGATTCTATTGACAGTCTGTCCGATCAACTGCTCCCTCTGAGGCAGTTCCAATTGGAGAGGGAGTCCATTCTGGAGGCTGCTCGCAAGGAAGTTGTGGAGCAGTACAAAATCTCCGAGGAGTGCAAGGAGAGGATTCTGGATGAATCTTCCCTCCAGTAAGAGCTCGGCCTATCGACGCAGCTAAGGAACTTTGCTTCCACGGGCAAGTTCTCTGCGGAGCAATTGTCCATTATAGGCTCTTTGATCTCCACAGATGATCTCTGCCTGCCCGGGCATGCACTGGTCCCTCTAACTGCGGATGAGATAGCCAATTTGGAGCTCGCCGCGGTCTCCTCCTTGCCTCCTGTAGCCACGGTCATCGCTTCCAGCCTCCGGAACGAACTGGATAGGCTGAGGTTTGGTGCACAAAATCTGTCATTCGAAGCCGCTATTGCTAGCTTGTTCCCCAACGGGCCTACAATCAGTGATGCATTTCCACCACGGCCAGCATCTACTCCAGCTCCTGAGCCTATGACCGCATGAGTTTTTCGTGAGAGTCAACCCTTTTTCTCTATGACCGCGTTTGTTATGGCCTTGGACACTTTTAAGGTCTTGACCTCATTTTTGTCTATTTGGCTTTTAAAACTTCTTTGATCACTCCCTTCCACTTACACTTATTTAGATTTTTTAAATTCGTGGTGTAATTTTAAAAGAGCCAAGGCAAGCTAATTTCATTGGGCATGCAGATTGTGGCCGTGAGGCAATATTCCACGCAACAGTATGTAGGGGCATATTGGCCCTTTAACCCACTGGCATCTGTATCCACTATTGGTGGTTCACGCGATCTGATTCTTTGGAGTCTTGTGGTGATCATGTAACGGGCTCATATATTGGCCTTTGTACATACAGGCGTGCGGTCAACAGCCAACTAAGGCCTACGCTTATTTAGTGGGTCCGAACTTTGGACTTTGTCCCTACTTGCATCTATATCCACTTATTTGTGGAGGTTCACGCGGTCAGGACAGAGAGTCTTGTCCGTGATTGAGTACGGGCTTAATGGCCTTTGTACACATATAGGCGTGCGATCTTAACGGATCTTTGCGCATCAGTAGGTAGGGGCTCATATGTTGGCCCTTTCACCCACTGGCATCCGCTTGCGGGCATCCACTTTAGCATTTGAGGCTGGTGGGAATGTTGCAACTGTAGTTAACACTAGTTTTGAACAAAAATTGATTAAATACTCATATATTTATTGCCTCTGTCACCCTTACATTTTACAAAGATTTTAAAATAAATACTTTCTAAGGTGATCGCTATTCCAAGCATTCTTGAGGTCTTTTCCTTTCTTTGTCCACAATTTGTAGGTACCCTCCTTGATTATTTGGGTAACTTCGTACGGACCTTCCCATTTCGGGGAGATGAAATTACCCGGGATTTCGTGCGGGGGGCGCGAAACGCGGTTGTCTTTCGCGGGGGGTTGGTGTCTGAGACCTCGCTTCTTGGGAAGGAAAAAAATGAGGAGTCGCCACGCGGTTTTTGTATTTTGAGCCCAAACGTTGAGAAACGGCTATTGAAAATGGTGTCATTTTTATTGGTAGCAAAAACATAGGAAAAAGCTTTGAAAAGGGGGGTCATTTTTATTGGCAGCAAAAACGAGTAAAAAGCTTTTAGTACCAGAGATTGTTAGGTTCGGAGGTCAAGTTACATTTCGGGTAGAGTATTACGAGATCGCCCGAAACGCCTCGCATGACGAGTCTTTCTACCTTTCTCGAAATCGTGTGTGTGTGTGTGTGTCTTTTGAAATGGGGGCTTGAATGACAAGCTTAAGCTTGGTGTGAATGTCAAACATTGATTAGGTGACTTTGTTTGAAAAGACGAGCGTTTGAATGACAAACGTACGGTTTCTGAAGTTTGAAATGAGCGCTTTGCGTGGCAAACGTCGATTTTGAGTTTGAAATGAGCGTTTGCGTGGCAAACGTCGATTTTGAGTTTGAAATGAGCGTTTGCGTGGCAAACGTCGATTTTGAGTTTGAAAAGGAGTTCGAAGGTCGAACTCCGGTTTTTTGAACCGGAAATGTCATTGTTAACGATTTTTACGGGAAAAATGCGTATTAAATGATTTTGAGTGTCAAATGGCGGCTTTTAGTTTGAAGATGAGCATTCGGAGGCCGAACGTCATTTCACGCGTTTTGAAAGAGAGTTCGACGGACGAACTCCGGTTTTGAACCGGGCATTACATTGTTAACGATTTTTACGGGAAAAATGCGTATTAAATGATATGCGATCAACGAATCGGGTTGCGACTCGGACTTTGAAAAGTAAATACTATCACGATCCAAACGGGTCGGACTTTGTAAATGACAGTATTTAAAGTGCGGTATCAACGGAATCAAACGATCCGGATTCGTAAATGACGATCAACGAGGCCAATCGGCTCGGATTTGTAAATGACGATCAACGAGGCCAAACGGCTCGGATTTGTAAATGACAGAAATTAAATGACGATCAACGGATCGATCGATCCGGAATTGGTAAATGACAATAAAAGTAAACGGAACGGGGTCGGAACGCCGTTTTAACCCGTGATTACTTCTCTTACGGAAAGAGAAGAGGATCGAGGGGCTAAAACGTATCGGACCCCGTTAGACGGAGGCGTCTACATTTCGATAACGACGTTCGAAACGGTTGTAGCGACTGGCGCGTAAACCGAGACGGAACGAGAGATTTAGAGAGAGGGAGTTATACCTATGGCTAGGGTCGACTCCTTTGGCTCGGGAGGTGTGTACGGGACACGGAAAGTGATTCGAAAGGTTGTTTCGAAGTAGTAAGGTGCGTATTTGATCGAAATACGAAGGTTTCACGCGAATCGAGACGAAACGGGAAGCTCGGAAGGGGTGAAACCGCAGGCCGTGGGGGTGGTGATTTTTGGAGGTAAAATCCTTTTCGCCTTTGACAAAGAACCATTTCTATTTATAGGTGAAAATTGCGTAGGAGTCCTGGACGGACTTTGACTCGAATCCAGGGGTTTTTGGGTATTTTGGAAATTTGGGGACTTGGCCGGCAATTTCAGAAAAGTGCACAGGAGTCCGCCGGACTAGGCTTGCAAATCAGGGGTATTTTGGTCTTTTGGCCTTGATTTGTGATTGAAGGGTGACTAGAGGGAGGTGGCATGGCCGCCACGTGCCCTCTCGAGTCACCAAATATGGGAATTCGTTCCCGGTCCCTGCTTTGTCCATTTTTTAAAATAACAATCCGGAAAATGTCCGAAATGCCCCCGGAAAGTGCCGGAAAATGCGTTTTGTGTGTGAAAGCCATACTTTTACGTGAGATGACACGTGTTAAGTACGGTTCGACGCCGGGATGCACGGGCGCCCCGGACGCCTCGCTTGGCACAAAGAACGGGAGTTTAACGAGTTCCGGTTAACCTGGAGCGGCCGCTTAACGGATTTCGGTTAACTTTCCGACGGATTTGGACGATCCGGATTTGGGTACTTACAGCTTAGCCCTCGCCGACGTCTCCTCCGAAGGAGGCGGGGTCGTTGAAAAGATAAGGATCCAAATCGGGATGCCTTACTTTGAAAGAGACCCGGGCGGTCACCGGGCCGGACCCTTAGCGAAAAGGATTCCTACGTATCCCGAGCGGGAATCAAGCCGATCGTAGTTCGAAAGGGGGCAAGGGCCGCGCATGGGGACCCCGACCCGAGCGAGACCGTTAGGAGGCGTCTAAACTGGAATGAGACCATTGGCGCGACCGGGACTGTAACCTTCTGGCACCTCAATGGAGACCGCTGGGAGGCGTCTCGAACCCGGGACTTCGAAACCTTCGAGGGCGTGTGGCGCCTCAAACCGGAGTTGCGATGCCGACGAGGGCGTTCGTGCCTTGGGTGCCGGGCTTATTGCCGCGCGCTTTTATCCCGCTGGGACGAGCGTTCGGGCTTACCTTGACGGCCGAAGAGGATTGTCAGCGGGCTTATCATGCCGAGGTGGAACGGTCGGGCTTACGACTGGCGGCCGGGGAGATGAATGTTCACTTGCCGAAGTGAAAAGGTGTTCGGGCTTACGAGGATGGCCGAAGAGGGATTGTTGCAAGGCGTTCGTGCCTTGGGGTTCGGGCTTATTGCCGTTGAGGAAGACGAATCGAAGGTCTCGATAGGGAGAGTGGAGGTCGGACCGCGAAGGTCGGGATTGTCTGTTTGAGATCGGACCGTGAAAGGTCGAGATGGGGGATTGAAATCGGACCGTGGAAGGTCGCGATTAAGACTTGAAATCGGACCGTGAAAGGTCGCGATTGAGGATTGAAATCGGATCGTGAAAGGTCGTGGTTAAGACATTGAAATCGGACCGTAAAAGGTCGCGATTGAGGATTGAAATCGGACCGTGAAAGGTCGCGATTAAGGATTGGAATCGGACCGTGAAAGGTCGCGATTGAGATTGAATTGGACCGTGAAAGGTCGCGATTGAGATTTGAAATCGGACCGTGAAAGGTCGCGATTGAGATTGGAGATCGGACCGTGAAAGGTCGCGATTGAGGATTGAAATCGGACCGTGAAAGGTAGCGATTGAGGATTGAAATCGGACCGTGAAAGGTCGCGTTTGAGAATTGAAATCGGACCGTGAAAGGTCGCGATTGAGGATTGAAATCGGACCGTGAAAGGTCGCGATTGAGGATTGGAGATCGGACCGTGAAAGGTCGCGATTAAGGATTGGAATCGGACCGTGAAAGGTCGCGATTAAGGATTGGAATCGGACAGTGAAAGGTCGCGATTGAGGATTTGAGATGGGACCGTGAAAGGTCGCGATTGAGGATTGGAGATCGGACCGTGAAAGGTCGCGATTAAGGATTGGAATCGGACCGTGAAAGGTCGCGATTGAGGATTGAGATCGGACCGTGAAAGGTCGCGATTAAGGATATGAGTGATGGTGAAAACCATTAGGAATTTTAACGTCTGGAGACGAGCGTTAGTGAAAACTAACTGGGAATTTATCCTAGGGGGATGGGGTGTTAGAAATGTCTAACTGGGGGAAATTTTACACTTTTGGGGGCCAAAAGAGGTAAAATTGGAACTGCATAAAGCTGAGGGGCCAAAGTGGCATAAATTTTTTCTGGTGCAGTAAGAGTCTGGCCGTACGTACAATGACGCCTACGAGGCCGGTGGACGGGTGGTCCGCCACGCTAGGAGACTCGTGGAGTTCATGCGGTGCGCCTCCCGAGGAGCGTGGATGTCCGTGATCGGGGCCGTCTAGGCCGAGAGATTCGCCCGCTCCCACACTCGGTGGGGAGGACTTTACACAGGGGTTCGCGCCGCGGGCGGAACGGCCGGATTTGGAGCTCCTTCTTCGCGCACTCGGGCGCGAGAGGGGGAGTCCTCGAGTTCGCGTACTCCGAGGAGGCCCTTCGCCTATTCCCGCCGGGAGGAATTTGGCGAGTTCCCGTTTGCGACGGATCCGGCACGGGCGAGCAAGACGCCGAGTGTACACGGATGACGAGCAGACTCGCAGTAGTCCCCTTTTTACCGCTTTCTTTCTTTACCGCTTTGTTTAGACAAAATGCATGTATTTGTCGTGAACAAATTTTGATTTGAACCGTATTTGCAAAAAAGGCGCCCGTGGGGCGGAACTCGTATTTCGCATATTTATTCTCGTGATCACCTTCGTTATTTTTGGCAAATAAGGAAGTAGGTTAATCAAAAATAAATAAAATGA
This sequence comes from Adenophora triphylla var. japonica, assembly GCA_022495995.1. Classification (NCBI taxonomy): domain Eukaryota; kingdom Viridiplantae; phylum Streptophyta; class Magnoliopsida; order Asterales; family Campanulaceae; genus Adenophora; species Adenophora triphylla. The sequence goes on along the minus strand of JAFEMH010002803.1, from coordinate 239,931 downwards.
GAAATGCATTAAAAATTGAACGGGTCAAAAATTAAGCATGTATGCACTAATTATTAATTATTTGCACCGTTGCACGAGCCCTGGGCGGAAGGGATACCGATATTTGTTGCATGAAACCATGGGCAAGACGCAGATTTCTCAAAGGTGAACAGGAGTGGCTTGGAAATGTTTCCAATTTAGGGCAATGGCCGCAGAGTTGACCAAGTCAATCGCAGAGGGAGTCCGCCGGACTTGGAATGAATTTCCGTATTCTTTAAATTGCGTCACTTTGCAATTGTTTAAGAAACCGCGCATAGTTTTTTGTTCATCCGGCTGAATTCTCTCAAACTTCCAAGGTTCCCTTTCATTTTTCTCGACATGGCTCCCTTTCCCAAGTTATCGTCTCTGATGCAAGAGCGATATTTGGACAACTTTCGCCGTGGGTACGGAACCACACGAGGCGTAACAAAAGGTTTTTCGAAGGTCACATGGGATTAAATCTGCTTGGGCTTTCAAGGAGCTCATGCCGATTGGGATCTTTTGAGAGCCGCGTCTCGGTTCTCGGGACGCACGGAGGAATGTGTACAGCCTTTTCGTACAACGAAATCACTCCTACGTTTGAAGATTTCCGGGCCATTCTCGGGAGGACCCGAGACGGAATGCCTAGTTCTTCCGTATAGCCGGTGGCATGGCCACCGTTGAGAAGCTAGTGTCTTTGTTTGGTATCTCTACTGAGAAGCATACGGGATGCCGATACAGATACCGATTACGTTGACATTTCGGGACCGCCCGAAAGATTTGCCTGAGCCGAGGGGAGCGTCTTTTCGTGGGACGCGTTTGCTCGTGCGCGATTGCTACTCGTTCACATTCACGTCTTCGGGTGTGTGCCATCACAAAGGTCCCGGACCTAGTGAGGCAAAGCCGGAGTGGGGGAGACATCGTGCCATTGGTCTTGGGCGAGACGTTCCTCGGGCATAGGCCGGATGGCGACCGTAGCCGATACATGTGGGGAGGGAGTCCCGCTATGCCGACCATGTGGTCGAGGGAGAGGCCGCAGATGATGCCCGAGGTGCCAATGTCTTGTGACGCTTGGTCTTTCTCGCGACGTCCTCTCGGTGATAGGGGCGATCAGCCGAGCCGGAGCTCGGATGGCCGACTTTGCACGCATCACTTGCGATGGTGGGTTCCCCATTGGAAGTTACAGACTCAGGACCGCTCAGAGGGTCCGTTGATCGTCGAGTGCCGGGCCGTCTCGCACGTCTTTCTATATTCCATCATTGGTTCTCGCGGCAAGACGGGCCGGAGCAGATGCCACCGATCGATCTCGAGTTATGCCGCTACCTTTGAGGTGGGATCTTTGCGGATGGAAGATCCTTCGACGCTATTTGCCGATCACCCGCGGTGGCAATACGCGTCCTTTCCTCGCCGTGGTTCTCTTTCACCTGAGAGAGGGCATTGTTCCGTCGACGCAAGATTCGAACCGGTACGAAGAGTGTATAGGGGAGACACAGATGGCTATCTTGTGGAGACGGAGTGAGCCGTTGGGTGCCGATCACCCGGGACAGCTCGACCTCGAGGAGGACAAGCAAGGGCTAACCCCGGGAATCGTACGGCGATGCCATGGCTGATTATGTGGCAAGTGCCGATCGGGAGGCCAATCAAAGCACCGTGATGATGGCTCAAGCGAGGCGGCTCGAGACAGAGCTAGAGAAAGGGTCGCGCTGGATGCCCACAGCTTGACGGAGGCGTCGGGAAGAGTCCCCGAGCCAGGTAGAAGGCCTACCGGAATATTTCCCGCGAAGGTGAAGAACACTCGCCGGGGAAAAGGGAAGGGGAAGAAGGATGAAGGACCTAGTACGGAAACTAGGTTGACCTTGCCGTCCGTAGTATCCACCCATTGTCATTGCGTACACATTAATTGATTAATGTTTTATTGTAGTTTTGCTAGCGTGTAGCGAGTCAAGAGTTGACCGTGCTTGAACTCATCAAAGAATGTTTTAACCGTTATGAATTTGTAGGTTAAATGAAAAGAGTTTTTCAAACACAAGCAATTGATGCTTATTGTATTTTTTTTTGTTTTTTAGACCGAACCAATGATGGCCGCCTACGTTCCCTTTTACAATTGGACTAAGGGGCCTGTGTCACCGTAGTTCGACACTTTAGGTGAATTTGAGAAAACAAAGACAAAAGAAGTGCGACTATTTTTTACCCGGATCATTAGCGGGAATGTATCCAAATGGGTATTACTCTTTTAGCACTTTAATTTACCGAGGGGGACGTGTATGGGGAAGGAGAGTTGACTCGTGCTCTTCCTCAAACGAAGTATTCATGCGGAGCTTGCTTCCGTTCACGGGGTTAACGAAAGGGTTTCCGTCCAAGTCCGCTAGCTTCATGGCTCCTCCGGAGAAGATTCTTTGTACCACGAACGGTCCTATCCAGTAGGCTCCCACTTTCCGAGGGGATTGGTCTCGCGTAGGAGGCTTTTCCTTTAGCACCAAGTCGCCTTCTCTCGATGTCTCGGATCTTGACTTTCTTGTCGAATGCTCGTGCCATTCCGCTCCGGTAGGCTCGAGCGTGTTCCATGGCTTTCAATCCGCGCTCGTCGAGTAGAGCAAGTTCGTCGTGACGGCTCGTAGCCATTCGACTTCATTGATCCCGTTTTCCAAGAGGACTCCTGAGGGATGGAATTTCCAATTCCACGGGCAACATCGCTTCCATTCCGTAGGTAAGCGCGAACGGAGTCTCCCCGTGGCGGTTCTCGATCGATGTTCGTATCCCTGCAGGGCTAGATGTAGCTTTTCGGGCCGCTCCCGACCTCGGTGGTCATCTTTCCGATTATCATGGCGAGAGTCTTGTTGGCCGCCTCTACCGCACCATTGGTTTGTGGTCCGTAAGGAGAAGACTTGTGACGTGTGACTCGAATTCGGCCGCAGTTGGTCACAATCTCCTTCAAAGTGAGTCCCATTGTCTGAGATGATCTCGTTGGGCACTCCGTATCGGCACATGATGTTCTCTCGGATGAACTCGGCCACCTTCTTAGAATTCGCACCTTGTACGATCTCGGCTTCTACCCATTTGGTGAAGTAGTCGATCGCGACTAAAATGAACTCGTGACCATTGCTCCCCGGAGGAGTGATCTTGCCGATGACGTCGATTCCCCATGTGGCGAAATGCCATGGCGTAGTCATGCAATAGAGTTCATGAGGAGGGATGTGATTGAGGTTGGATAACCGTTGACATTTGTCGCAGCCTTTCTGACGAACCGGATGCGCCTCGTTTCCATTGATATCCAATAGTATCCCATACGGAGAATGATCTCGTGTCAATGCTCGGGCGTTCATGTGCGGACCGCAGTTCCGCTGTGAACTTCGCTCATTAGCTCGCCGGCTTTTTCTTTGTTTACACACCGAAGGAGTGGCCCTGTGGCGCTTCTTGTACAACATACCCCTTAATGACGAAATGGGATGCCAGCGCTTTTAATGCCATCATGTTTTTGGCTTTGATCCCTTCTTTGTATTTTCCATCTTCATTTGTGAAGGAAGCTTCTCCGCTTTGGAGGTACTCGGTAAATCTGATTGTACTGTGGTTCGTCGATCGTTTCTTTTTCTTTTTCGATCTCACAAAGAATAGGCGGGTGTTTCCCGTCCGCCTATTCTCGAGGGGTTTTACCGTTTCCCATCGGGAATTTCGACAAGAGAGGCGAGGGTTGCTGTGGCATGCCCGCGAAGCGGTTCCTCGTCTCTTGGCAAATAGTGAAAAGAGATGTCCTTGAACCGAGCAATGAGCTCCTCCATGTACGCGTGGTACTTCGAAGGCCGAATCTACCGTCTTCCATTTGTTGGATACTTGATTGATGATCAATGCCGAGTCTCCATATACATCCAGCTCGAGATGTTGCGCTCGAGGGCGGCTTCCAAACCCGCCGCACAAGCTTCGTATTCTCGCCGCATTGTTGGTTGCTTCAAAATTCGCCTTGATGGCTATGGGAGTATGCTCGTCCCTGGGATCGACAAGGAGCATTCCAATACCATTCCCTTCTTGTTGGCTGCCCCATCGAAGAAGAGTTGCCGCGGTTTGCGCCGTCAAGTGAAAAGATTCCGTCGTCCGGAAATTGCGGATCGTGACCCTTAGGTTCATTGCTTGGGAAGTCGGCCACCGATCTCGCCATTACTCGCCCTTTGTTGATTTTCCGACCATGTACTTGATGTCGAACTCACCAGAAGAATGACCACTGGCTAGCCGCATCGACAGAGATGGCTTGTCAAAGAGATATCTGACGGGTCCACTTTGGAGACCAGGAGCACCGAATGCGACCGCATGTAGTGTTTCGCTTCCCGACTACCCATACCAAGGCGGTACAAGTTTTCTCGATGCCGAGTAGCCGAGTTCACTTCCTTGAAGCTTTCGGCTTACGAAGTAGATTGCATGCTCAACCTTGGAATCTTTCTCGTTCTTGTGCGCATTGCTCCGATTGACGTGTCTCATCGTCGATACAGGAGTAGTGGCTTGTCTTCATGTGGCGGGCACGTAATTGGGGGATTAACCAAGTAGGTCTTGATTTTCTCAAAAGCCGTTTGGCACTCCTGAGTCCCATTTGATGTCGGCATTCTTTTTCATCGCTTTGAACATGGGCTCGCAGAGAGATGTCAACCGGTTGATGAAGCGACCGATGTAATCAAGTCTTCCCATGAAGCTCTTTACTTCAGGTTTGAGGCGGCTTCATGTCGATGATGGCCTTGATTTTCCCGGGGATCGGCTTCGATACCTCTTTCTCGTAACCATGTACCCCAAGCACCTTGCCGCGCTTGACGCCGAAGGTGCACTTTGCCGGTTTAGCCTCATGGAGTGCTTTCGAGTCCGTTGAAGAACTTCCTCGCATCCGTCATGTGCCGCATGTCCGATCCCTCGAGTGGATGATCATGTCATCGACATATACTTCGATTTCCTTGTGAATCATGTCATGGAAGAGGGCTGCAGCCCCGCCGGTAAGTAGCCCCGCCGTTCTTAGACCGAACGGCATGACCGTGTAATGCATGTCCCCCATGGAGTGGTGAAGGCGCCTTGGCTTGATCCTCCTGACATTTTGATCCGGTTGTATCCAGCGAACCCGTCCACGAAGGACTTTACTTCAAATTTGCCGTGGTGTCGACTCAAACATGTCGATGTTAGGCAATGGGAAATCATCTTTAGGGCTGGCCTTGTTGAGATCCCTAAATCCACACAAAGATCCGACCTTTCCGTTGGCCTTGGTGACCGTCACGATGTTGGAGAGCCAAGTCGGGTACTCAATCACTCGATGAAACCAACTCTGAGCATTTTCTCAATTTCTTCTTTAACTTGCAAGGACCACTCGCTTGATCTTGCGCAGCCTTCGTTTGACAGTGCTCGGATTCGGGATCCAGGGAATTCTGTGCTCCACGATTGAGGGATCGAGTCCCGGCATGTCCCGGTATGACTGTGCGAACACGTCAACATACTCCCTGAGGAGGCTTATCGTGGCTTCTTTTCTCGCATCGGCGAAGAAACCGCCCACTTCAGGTCTCTTTAGGCTCTTGCACCGACCCTGTGTTCACTTTGGTCATAACCTCTTCGGCAGCTGGGCCCGGTTGTCCTCTTGGTCAACTACACGCTCGAGAACTTCTTTAATGTATTGTTCGTTTAATGTGTCTCGCTTCTTTATCAATTGAATTATTAACGTCTTTTAAGTTGTTTGTTAACTTATCGCTGTTAAAGTGGCAATGAGAGGATACTCCGAAAGGTCGACTTTTCATTAAACAAGAACGGGAATACATGATTGGCTACAACATTATAGTCCTCCTGGCGTAAGGCCGTTGGATGACTCGCAGGATCGGACTCGACAAGGACTCCGACTCGTGAGGGTTCGAGACCGGCTTTAGTGGAGATGTGGGCGCGGGCCCACTTGTCTTCCAATTGCCCGGCTTGCCCTCGGTCCGGTGAAAGTTACCCAATTCTTCTGGCATTGCTGGATGCTTCGACGAGGGTGCGGATCGAGAGGCTTGGCTTCGCCGTCCCTATCATGGCGATCATGCCGTTGCCTGAGCCCCGCCGATCAAGTTTGGCAACTCCATGACTTCTTCAAAAAGACTCAGAGCCGGTCCACCGAGAGCGTCTTCTATGAATTCCCGGTTCCTTCGCTTTGGACTTACTGTCTCGAATGTGGCCTCTGCGGCCGATCCGAACAACTGTTTCCCATGGAGAGTACCTTGAGTTGCTCCTCCAAGTCTCGGGATTCCTTGAATGTGTACTCATGCCGGACTCGTGGTGGCGCTGGTCCAGTAGAGCCGTGATGTCGAGGAACGCTCCCCTTATCGGATTAGCTTGAGTCCTCTCAAACGCTTGAGGTCCCGTGCTAGCCGTTCCATTCTTCCCGTAGTCTCCGTACCGACTATCCCCGGCTTCTTTCTCATCTTCATCGCTCCACCGTCGGTCCCCGCCCGCTGGGCTGCTGCCGGTCCCCTCGCCTCGTCGCCCTCGCTGCTCGGCTTGCTTGTTCCTGGTCCCCTCGCCCGCTGCTGTTCCTTGGTGAAGTAATGAGCGAGGTCAAAGCCGTAAGGCCTGAGATTGGGTGTGCCGTCTGGAGGTTCCCTTTTGCGGCCGCCGCCTGCGCGGCGAGCCTTTGCCTTCCTTGATGTCGCCGGTGTTGGCACGTAGCCAAGCCCCCGGACCGTGGTGTGGTCCTCGACTTCAATAACTTGGTGTCGGCCTTGCAGCCTTTTGCCGAGCCCCGCCCCGGGATGAAGTTCATGAGTTTCATCATCCTCATGGCGGGAGGAATCGATCGTGAGACAAAGGGAAGGTCCACGTTGCATATTTGGATCTTGGAGGTCTCCAGCAGTGAATCCAGCTAATGGCATGTCATCATTATGCTTGATTTCTAACACCGGAATGTCGTTGGTGCCGGTCCCCTGGGTGGTGACGCCGTCGCCGTAGATCGTGGTTAGCTCGTTGCCTTGCATGAACTTGAGGCACCGATGAAGGGTGGATGCCACGCCATTGATTTGATGCAGCCAGTGGACGCCCAGATGGCCGTGAAAGTGATTGGAATGTCCAACACTTGGAATTCGGTGGGGATCACCCGCTTGCCGAACCGCATGTTAAGAGTAGCAACCCCGAGAACCGTACGGGAAGTAGAGTCATAGGCCTCGACAAAGGTGGATCGAAGGCTTAAGATCTCGCGGGCTTGATGTCAAGCAGTCCATCATCTTGGCGGGCAAGACATTCATTCCGAACCTCCGTCTACCAACACGCGGAAGGCGACGCTCGTCCACACTGGACCGTGATGTAGAGCGGCTCATTGTGATCGCCCCAAATTTTGGAAGGTCCAAATCGTGAAGGTGATAATGTTGCCATAGTGGATGTTACCGATCATCCGAATGACTTCATCTCGGGGTCATGCGCCCACGGGGACCATGGTACGGGCCAGCTTTCCTCTAGCTTGAGCTTGTGAGGATAAGAGGAGGTGAGCAGAGACCAAAGGGAAATGTTCGCCCGAGTCCGCTTGAGCCGAGTGAGGATCGGGTCCTCTTTCAAGGAATTTGCGTCTTCTGGGCCGGCCGGATTGCACTCGGCCCGTCGGCTTTTTGGTGGCCTTAGGTGGTAATGCATGGATTTGACCCGATCGGGTTAGAACGCCGACATCGTTTGGTCCCTTCCGAACAAGCCGCTCCGAGTTGAGCCATAGTTAGAGGAGGATTCCTCGTAGCATAGGGCCATATGTCTTCCTCAACTCATTGATTGTGGATGAATTCCCTGAGCTTCGGCCTTGACGGATTCTCGTCCCAGATACCGGCTGATGCCTCTCGCGGGAGTGTAGCCTACGCTTGACGCAGCTTGTTCGAATGTCGCTGCACAACAGTGGTTGCCTCGAATCGAACCGTGCAGGCTGACCCTCCGGGGGAGGTTGGAGAGTTCTCGCTTAAGCGAACGGTCTCCTTGATCTCTTCACGGTATATCGCGTTCCTTTCCTTCTTGCCGAGCATACTGTGGCATTCTGAGTTGGGTCCGGCGATACTCGTGGTTTGCTAGTTTTCCTCCGCTCCGGGCCCAGATCAACCTTCTTGCAATGAGCTCGCGCCGAGAGTTAGTGCCTCGCGTTTCTTCCCATGTGAGAATAGCTGCTTCTTTGAATCGCGCGTGCGGCGCCTAGGTAAACCTCCATCGGGAGAGTTTTCTCCTCTCGCTTTATCTCGAGTGGCGGGTATGTCGGAAGGTGAGTACACGGCTTCCCGAACATCCGCCCATGTGACCGGTTGCCGCCCGCTTGATCGTTTCGTAAACGAATGCCGTAGATCGTGGAATTTCCCGAGTAGTTGCTCGAGACGAATTTCCATCCTCCTCTTGTTTTTAAATAGACCTTCCTCCCCGAGTTGGCCTTTCAATTTGAGTGCGGAAATGATCCGTTCCCATCCTCCCAAGACCTCGGGAGTCCGGTTTTGCTGACTTCATGCCCGGCTTGGAAGAGAATGGTTTCATCGTCTTCGTCGCCGCTTTCACAGAGAACTTGCTTTCCCGGGAAGGTAAGCGCCGGGATTCGTTCGCCGTGTCGTTCCATCTCCTAGGTCATCGGGACCGTTGACCACCCTCGCCCGGCAGAGGGGGTTGGATGAGAACAGACGGTAGTCGTGGAAGTTGCCATGAGCAAAGCTCTTGAGGTCGAACCGGTCTAGAGTGGCCTCTAGCTTTCTCGTCCGAAGCCGCCCGTGACACTTTAAGGGCTTGGTCCCCGTAGGTCTTTCGAGCTTGGTCTTCGTCCCAAAGACGACTTTCTTGAGCGGCTAGTTCCATGAGGGCTTTCCTTGCGAGAGCTAAGCAGCCTCCGTAGGTGCGCACCGTCCGGCTAGTGTCCGTAACCGTGATTACATTCAAATCGCCGAATGGCGGGAACACTTGGATTACGTTGACGAAGGAAGCCTGACCGGGACATTCCATGCGGCCTTCCTTGATCTCGATTACCAAGAAGTTTGCCCATATTCGCTTGATTGACCCCACGGGGTATTGAATTCTCGCAATGTTGACAGCCTCGTGATCTCGCTCGATCGCCAAGTCTATCGAGCTAGCAACGATCGTGTGATGTCTCGAATCCGGCCGTGACTACTGGGAGTAGAATCGAACCGGAGCATGTTGATGCCGAGGTGGTCATTTCCTATGTCGGAAGCCGACTCGCCATGCGGGGAAGACTTTCACGTATGTTTTCGGGGCGGCCGCCAAGCGTTCCCGAGGTTGATCTCGACTTGTAGCAGGTGAGGAGCTTGGTCTCCTTCGTTGCCGCCCTCGCCTCGCGGCGCTGAGGGTATAAGCTTGACCGACGCACGGGCCGGTTGCCACCGGGCCGGTACTGAAGTAGTGATGAGCTCGAGCTCGCTTGGCCAAAGCCTCGTTTACCATGAGCAGGCAATGCCGAGGGTGACCTTGGTATTGCGTAACCGACGATAAGGACCTGGATCTCGTATCATCTGGATATCTCGGAATAGATGATGTTGACGAAGTCGTCGTCGGGCCACTTGATCGAGGGATTCTTCGTCGTGTCAACCAAGAATCTTCCAATTGTCGGATAGCCGCCGTACCGGACGTTGAGCTTCGACAATTTCCATGGTATTGGAACCTTGGTCGTAGGTGACCCGATCGGAAGGAGTTCCGTCCTCAAAACCGAGCATGTGAATGCAGAGGTCCGCCCGCGGGCTCCGCGTCCTCGACTCCGAGAGTCCCGATTCATCGTCATCTCGACGGTTCAATCCAAACGTAGGGACGTATTGCGTCCGGCTGCGTTGGAGCAGCTAGGGAAACATCATGCTCTTCGTTGGAGAAGAGGGGTGCAATGGGTAGTTCCTCGTGGAGGACATCCCATACAACTTCCATGCATTCATCACGAGAATGACGGTGCTTGTTGACCTTTATCACAAAGATCTCTCACTGGGCGGGGCCGTGAGAGTTGGTTTGGAGAATGCCGACGAATCTCCGATTGGAGATCGGGGGTTTATGTGCCCGCATCATGGCGATATTCGCGTTTCCTTCCAATCCGCTCCAAATGTTGGAAACGACAGCTTGAACTTGATGTATCGGATCTTCTGTGGTCCGCCCGCCGAGTACGTTTACATAGTTAGCATCTCCTGACTCCGAGGGATTCTGATGAGATTTGCCCCGATAGTCCCTTGGTTGATTCGAAGGAGGTAACCCCGGTGCCCGAGTGCGGACACGCCACACTGCCTCGGCTTCGCTTTCCTATGAGGAAACTATCCCCTCGGATGACTTCGAGATCTCCTCGCCGGTTAATGAACTTAACACACCGATGGAGAGTGGAAGCTATGGCTTTCATGTGGTGTAGCCAAGGGCGTCCCAAAAGAGCCGTGAACTCGGATGGAATGTCCATCACGTGGAATTTTGCCGGCACCATTCGGGGTTTCGAACCGTAGTTCCAGAGTCACCGTCCCTGTGATGGGACGAGACGAGTTGTCGTAGGCCTCGATAGTCCGAGCCGACGGAATCGTATGGCTTTCATTGATGCGGAGAGCTCGCATCATGCCGAGAGGGAGAACATTAACTACCGACCCGTTATCTACCAATACTCCGGGGAGTGATATGGTGTTGAGCTGAGAGTGATGCATGTAGCTTCGTTGTGCCCCGAGGCATCTCTCGGTAGGTCTTCATCACGTAACGTGATCATACCGCCATACAAACGGGAGTCGTAGATCTCGTCTATCCGTAGAAGGAGAGTCATCCACCCATCCGTTTCCCCGTCTTCCTCTTGCGAGGTAAAGCCTTGGCCGGAACCTCGTGGAGTGTGTTGAGGCCGCCCGGCGGTTGCCGCCCTTGGTTAGCACATTGATCGAGTGCGATTGCCAAGCCGACCTTGATCTTCCTTTACCGGTCCGAGCTCTAAGCCGGACAAATTGAATCTTGGCCGATCCCGCGGAGGGTTAGGCTTCGACCGGCAAGAAGATTACCAAGATCCGAGGTATTCCTGTCCTGTGGTCCGACTCGGGTTTCGCCGGGACTTTTCGGCTTTCCCACCCCCGTTTGCTCTAAAGCCGCATGGCCTCGGAGGCAAAGAGGACCGGGCCGGAGTACAAGACGTAGTAGTCGAACCTCCCGAAGGTTCTCCGAGTGTACCTACACCGGTGTCCCCAGCTTCGTATCTTTCTCTCGCTGCCGTTGAGAGGATTTCTTCTTTTGTTTTCTGAGGATTGCTCCTGACAGCTGACTCGTACTGTGCAAAGTGCAGTGGAGCCGCAAACATCGTAGCCGATGTGGACATTAGAGGAGGATCCGCCGAAAGAGGCGGAGAAACCGGTTCTGTGGCACTCTTCTTGGGCACCCACTCAATGGAATTCACGCCGTTATTGTTCGGAAAAGGGTTCCCGATCGTATTGGGCCCACGGGGGCGCTCTAACTTGCCTTCTTCTATCAAGTTCTGATTTCGTGATCGTAACCCCAAACAATTGTCGTGGTATGGCCGTGATACCGATGGAAGGCGCAGATTTGCTCTTGTCCGCATCGCTACGGGAATTTTGGGTTTGTAATTGGCAACGGCTTAAGGAGACCCTCCTCGATTAACCCTTCCAAAGATCTTGCTCAGTGGCATGTCCAACTTGTCGAAGTGTACGGCAGTCGCTTCGAGTAGAATTGTTGCTTTGTGGGATCGGGGTTTCTGTTACCCGACCGTTGTCCCCGATGGACGTAGCCGATGACGTATCTTTCCCTTTGCCGGGGCCGGTGCGGGATTGAATGCAACCGCCGAGCGGTATTCGTATGGCCGTGCAAGAGCCAACTTTTCCTTGAGATCCTTCTCGAACCGTGAGCCGGCATTGACCATGGCCCGAGATCCGGGAAGAAATTGTGACCGATGAGAGTTCCGATGGACGGTCTTAAGCAGACTCAAGATCCGCACCGTTCGTCTTTGGAGAGCGGCTCCATGATCTCTGAGAGTTTCCACCTCCATCTCTTGTAGAATTCCCCAACACTTTCATCCGCTTTTTGCTCAAGGGGTGATTAAGTCCTCGCGACTTGTTTCCCACTCTAAGTTGGGATCTCGTACTGCCCAGAAGATGTTACCGATCTGTTCCTGTGTGTGGCGATCCGCAGCTTCGACCTCGAAACCATCGTAACGCCGAACTTTTGAGCGTATGCCGGAAGTGGTCGGCCATTTGGCCGGAGGGTTGCTCCTTTTGCTCTCATGCCGAGAACGTAGGTGTCGACGTGCGTTTGAGGACATTCGGTTCCGTCGAATCGGTCCATCTCCGGCATTCTCGAACTTGGGCAGGGAGAGGCGTGACCATTCCTGATCTCGTGGATTTGAGCGTTTCCCGCTTTGAGCCGCTCATGGTGGCTTTCTGTGTCTTTCATTTGCTCGACCATCCAGGCTAAGGTTGGGTCCAACAAGGACCGTGAGGCTCGGCGCCGGTGCTACCACGTGAGCGGTAGTGATTGGAGGTGGAAGGCTTGGTATATGAGAATATACGGGAGCCTTTTCTCGAACCGTACGGGGTTTGTCCCCGGTGTTTAGTGGATTCGTGTATAGGCAACGGGACGAACCCGGAGGGTATTGAGGAATATTGGCATCTCGAGATGGTCCAAATGCGCCCGGTGATATTGAGTGATAGGAGTAGCACTGGCCGACCAAAATGACAGTGGTTGCCCCGAGAGGTGGCAACATGGAGCCTAGGTCCTACTGCTTCCTCGGTTGGAAGGCATCCCGTAAGTTGGCGGGGGAGGAACCCGATTGAAGGTTTGGTGAATCGGTTTCGGGGAATCGTCATCCTCGACTGTGACAAAAGTACCGTCTCGATCGGGATAGCCGCTATACCACGCTCATTCGTAAGCCGTACCACGAAATTCTCGCCGATCTTCTTCGCCTCTTGTGAACCTCACAAGCCCGGGATGGCTTCTTCCAATGTCATATCTCAAGCACGGTGGCGGGGTCCTTCCCCGTCACGATTTCTCGTGAGCTAGACATGTCGGAAATTCCGGGCCGAGGGAACCGAGGGAACCGAAGAACCGTCTCGACGCCGCTGTTACGGTGATCCCGGCAAGGCGCCGACCCGGAAATCCGAACCACTTTCTCGTCGCCGCAGGAACGAAAGGAAGGGTTTAGGCTTCGGAAAAGGGTATTTGGCTCAAGGTTTTCAAGCTTGTGCAATGTGCAAGCTACCGATTAATGTTTACTTAAAGCGCGTTTTCTCGTAGTCCTAATCGGTTGGAAAAGAGCGGGTCTTCTTTTTCGCAACTAATCCTAGAGCTCTAATCAGCTGGATCTCGTCACTACGCTTATAAGCCCCTCGTTTCCATTGTAGATCATCTTTCTCAGGACGGACTATCCCGAGCGAGGTCCGATAAGGCAAGCGAGTTCCACCGACAAAGGAAAAAGTGAACTTAAGGCTAGCCGATCACGCAAACTTTCAACGTGTGTGACGTACGGGCCACGCCGAAGTCAACGTCCTTAAGTTAAGGCGGGGATCGTGCCAAAATTTGGGCATGACCTCTCCCGACTCGCTTGTGCGAGAGACCTTAGCTTTTTAGCGTTGGCCAAGTTGTGGCCGGCACGATACATACGGCGAGGTTTGGGTGACACGGCGCCACATTGAACCTTCGGGTATATTTTTCGCAGAGCTCCGCGTCAAAGTCAAGGCCGAAAAGCTCAAGACTTCGGTCGGGAACGACCTTTGGTCTCAAACTCGAGCTTGACTCTGAGCGGGGCCCGGCGTGAAAACATACACTTAGGCTTTATGACACGAGCTAAGCCAAAACCAACCGGGTCTTGGACAAAGTGTGACACAAAGAGTGCATGGCTTACACGGGCGAGGATGGGATGTTTGGGACGACCCCGCGCGCCCGAAAGGTGTCTGGCAAACCAATCGGAGTGCAACCGATAAGGCCATCCCGGGTTAGGGTCAGAGTAGTGTGCTGTACCGAGGCGCAAGTGCACGTGAAGTGCGGTGTTCCGAGGCAAAGAAGTGCACGTAGTGTGCGGTCACTAAAATTCTTTTTCTGAGTAAAACAGAGATTTTTCGTAATGTGTCTTAAAGAATTTATGATGCACAGCTCAAAAGACAAAGCATGAAAATCAAACATGAATGGGGATGCACAAACATGGTAAGATTTTGAAAAGTTGACAATGTAATGCCTTTCGAAACAAAAACCGTTCGAGGTTTAAAGGAACTCACACACACGAAAACGAGGAAAGGGTAAACGAAAGTTTGACCCACGGAAGGCTTTTTAGAAAACATTGGTAGTTTTGAAAAAAGTATCTTTTCCCCAGCGGAGTCGCCAACTGAAATTACCCGGGATTTCGCGCGGGCGCGAAACGCGATTGTCTTTCGCGGGGGGTTGGTGTCTGAGACCTCGCTTCATGGGAAGGAAAAATGAGGAGTCGCCACGCGGTTTTTGTATTTTGAGCCCAAACGTTGAGAAACGGCTATTGTGAAAAGGTGTCGTTTTTATTGGTAGCAAAAACTTAGGAAAAGGCTTTGAAAACGGGGATCATTTTTATTGGCAGCAAAAACGAGTAAAAAGCTTTTTGTACCAGAGATTGTTAGGCTCGGAGGTCACGTTACGTTTCGGGTAGAGTATTACGAGATCGCCCGAAACGCCTCGCATGACGAGTCTTTCTACCTTTCTCGAAATCGTGTGTGTGTGTGTGTGTCTTTTGAAATGGGGGCTTGAATAACAAGCTTAATCTTGGTTTGAATGTCAAACGTTGATTAGGTGACTTTGTTTGAAAGAACGAGCGTTTGAATGACAAATGTCGGTTTTGAGTTTGAAATGAGCGTTTGCGTGGCAAACGTCGATTTTGAGTTTGAAATGAGCGTTTGCGTGGCAAACGTCGACTTTGAGTTGAAAAGAGCGTTTGCGTGGCAAACGTCGATTTTGAGTTTGAAATGGAGTTCGAAGGTCGAACTCCGGTTTTTTGAACCGGAAATGTCATTGTTAACGATTTTTACGGGAAAAATGCGTATTAAATGATTTTGAGTGTCAAATGGCGGCTTTTAGTTTGAAGATGAGCGTTTGGAGGCCAAACGTCATTTCGCGCGTTTTGAAAGAGAGTTCGACGGACGAACTCCGGTTTTGAACCGGGCATTACATTGTTAACGATTTTTACGGAAAAAATGCGTATTAAATGATATGCGATCAACGAATCGGGTTGCGACTCGGACTTTGAAAAGTAAATACTATCACGATCCAAACGGGTCGGACTTTGTATATGATAGTATTTAAAGTGCGGTATCAACGGAATCAAACGATCCGGATTCGTAAATGACGATCAACGAGGCCAAACGGCGCGGATTTGTAAATGACAGTCAACGAGGCCAAACGGCTCGGATTTGTAAATGACATAAATTAAAATGACGATCGACGGATCGATCGATCCGAATTGGTAAATGACAATAAAGTAAACTAACTGGGTCGGAACGCCGTTTTAACCCGTGATTACTTCTCTTACGGAAAGAGAAGAGGATCGAGGGGCTAAAACGTATCGGACCCCGTTAGACGGGGCGTCTACATTTCGATAACGACGTTCGAAACGGTTGTAGCGACTGGCACGTAAACCGAGACTAACGAGAGATTTAGAGAGAGGGAGTTATACCTATGGCTGTGGTTGACTCCTTTGCCTCGGGAGGTGTGTACGGGACACGGAAAGTGATTCGAAAGGTTGTTTCGAAGTAGTAAGGTGCGTATTTGATCGAAATACGAAGGTTTCACGCGAATCGAGATGAAACGGGAGCTCTGGAAGGGGTGAAAACCGCTTGGGCCGTGGGGTGGTGATTTTTTGGAGTAATTTTCGTCCCTTTTCGCTTTGACAAAGAACTTCTATTTATAGGGTGAAAATTGCGTAGGAGTCCGGACGGACTCGACCGAATCCAGGGGGTTTTTGGGTATTTTGGAAACTGGGGGACTTGCTAGCAATTTCAGAAAAGTGCACGTGGAGTCCCACGGACTAGGCTTGCAAATCGGGGTATTTTGGTCTTTTAGCCTTGATTTGTGATTGAAGGGTGACTAGAGGGAGGTGGCATGGCCGCCACGTGCCCTCCGAGTCACCAAATTTTATGGGAATTCGTTCTCCGGTCCCGCTTTGTCCGTTTTTTAAAATAACAAATCCGGAAAAATGTCCGAAACGCCCGAAAAGTGCCGGAAAATGCGTATTTCAGTGGGAAAGTCATACTTTTACGTGAGATGACACGTGTTAAGTACGGTTCGACGTCTGGATGCACGGCACCCCTGGACGTCTCTGCTGGCACAAAGAACGGGAGAGTTTAACGAGTTTCTGCTAACTCCGGAGCGGGCCGCTAACGAATTTCGGTTAACTTTCTGACGGATTTGGACGATCCGGATTTGGGTACTTACACCAAGTAAGTAGCTCAACCATTTTCTTCTACTTTCCCCTGAGATTTAAAGAAAAAAAAAATAAGTCTCAAATCTCTCAATTGGCTGCAAGCTTGTCAAGAAAAAATCTTTTTAAATGTAAAATTGGAATATTAATTGTGATTGCTTGATTTAATGGATGCGTCTTATTGACTGAAATGGGGAAATGTCCACGATTGGGTGAGCACATTCAAATTGGGAACAATATATATGAAAAAGTTCAATCTTTTTGTGCTCTAAATAGCGGATGCCCTAAAATTTCGTATCTAAACAATGAACAAATAAGGATAAGAGAGAGAGAGAAAAAGCATATACTGGGCAAGAAATCGTCATCGTTATCGTTGAAGTAGATTGACATCAAGGTCAACGAACATCGGACACCAGATCTTGAGCGTCGTTGCAGCGGTCGTAGCGGATGGTGAAGAAGTGCACTGCCTGATTGGAGAGCGATCAATGGGGTTTTTGAAATAACGCTGAAAGGGAGGAGAGAGAGAGAGAGAGAATGGGGTTTTTGGGGAAGAATGGTTTTTGAATTAACGATGAAAGGAAAGAGAGAGAATGAAGAAGAAGATCAGTGGCCGGAATACCAAACGTTTAGCGTATCCAGTACGCTAGGTAGGGGAGAGTTTCCGAAATGTTTCAATTTTGAGCGAAAAAACGAAATTTCTTATTCACTTCAGCCATTATATAGTTATAGATGAATAAAGTGGGTAGAAGTTAGAGAAGAGAGAATGTAAAAGTTAAATGTGTGGTAGGGAATAGGAGAGAGAATGTAAAAGTTAAAAATATTTAATATGAGAGAGAATGAGTGGGAGGAATAGTAAGTTAATGAAAAGGGTATAAATAGTATATGAAAAACTTTCCATTTATGGAATTGATCAATTGAAGTAGGACATCCCAAAAAGAAAAGTGGACCAATTGAAGTAATTGAAGTGAGAGGGAGGGAGTATAATATACTCTCTCCGTCCCACGTGAATGCAAACTTATTTCTATTTTGATCCGTCTCACGTGAATGCAAACTTTTCAAAATGGCAAAGAATATTCACTATTCCACCCACTCATTCTCTCTCCTACTTCACTTTTACACTCACAACATTCTCTCTCCCGACTATTCCTCCCACTCATTCTCTCTCCTATTTAATTTTTCATACTCACAATATTTAACTTTTTCTCTTTCTTATATCACTTTTTCTTAATTTTCATATCCAAAAAAAAAGTTAGTTTGTAATCACGTGGAACGGTGGGAGTATACTTATAAAATTAAAGACAAGTTGGATTAGAGAAGAATAGTACAAAGGTTTAGGACAAGTCAACACTTTTGTCCTCGGCGAAGCTCTGGAAAGCTTCTCGTGAAAAGGCAACCACGCTGACAAACAAAATAGAACCCCAATGACGACCCCATCCCCATTTTCATTTCTTTATAGGTAACCTGACGTAATTTAATCCGTTCACACCCTCCAACTGTTTGATCAATTTCCTTCCTTCCTTCCCTCCCTCCCTCCCCCCCCCAATCTCCCATTAAGTTTCTTCCCTTCCCTTCCCTTCCCTCCCTGAATCTCTCTCTCTCTCTCTTACACTCAATTGAAGGTGTAGTCAAATCAGAGCTTTCCTGGCACTGATCACTCGGCGGCGGAGAAGAAGGGAAACGAAATCAGAGCTGTCAATTAATGGGTATTATGGGTTCTTGTTTTAGTGTTCGAATCAAAGCTGAAAGCCCTCTTCATTACGGTATCTTCCTTTCACTTTTTGATCCCTTTTTAATTGTTCGATCAATTTTCAGTTTTAGTTTAATTGCTCGATCCATATTTATTTTGGAGCTTTTGTGATGTTTGAGCTGATTAAGAGCTGGTTTTTGCTTGAATACTTATGGATTTCCTTCAGCTGGATGTTATTTGGGCGTGATTAACTTGAATTAAGTGTTAGCTGGGAATTGTGATTTTTTGGTGTTCCTTGTATATTCTTTGTCTGGGGGATCAAATTGAGGTTATCACTATGTTTTAACTGTGTAATTAAAGAATACGCTGGTATGATTGATTTTCTTGGAGTTGTTGGTTGTGTGAAACCAATCAAGGGGTGGAATATTCGATGTGCTATAGAAACTGGGATGTCCAATTATTAAAGTTATATTCTTTGATTAATTATTTTGTTACTGCTTTCTTTTATCGTTTTATGTTAAAATCTAGTTCAATTTTATGTCCCCAATCATCCCTGAATTGAAAACCTGTAAGGTTTCAGTTTGGTTGTATTTTCTAATTGTTAGCTTTCTTGATGGTTTAACGATGGTAAAGTTAGATGTTTGATGGAGATGGGATAATGAGTGTGTGTGGGTGTGTATAGGTAAGGCTTCATCCCCGTCAGGACCGCTTACACCTCGAACGCAGGATGAGATTTTGCTATCGTCAAATTTGAAGAGTTTCCAGTTCAATGTACTCAAAACAGCCACCAGGAACTTCCGGCCTGATAGTGTGTTGGGGGAAGGTGGTTTTGGCTCTGTTTTCAAGGGGTGGATTGATGAACATTCTCTTGCTGCTGCCAAGCCTGGTACTGGCATGGTTATTGCTGTAAAGAGACTAAACCAAGAAGGTTTACAAGGCCACCAAGAATGGTTGGTGAGTATTAGTAATTTTTATCCTGCTTTTGCTTTCTCAGCAATCTTTAGATACCTTCTTCAGATGCTTTTTCCAGATTGTTCTTTCCCACTCTTATTATGATGTTTAAAACAGCAGTTCCTTTCCAGTTTAGAAAAAAAAATATTGGTTCTAAACTAATCAAAATGAGGGATTGCAAACATGGAGATGATTTGAACCAGTCACCACTTTGAACTCAAATTTGCAGTTCCGTTCTTAGAATATTTTTCACTTTAAATTTGTAAGTTGTGATGTTGCAAAACTTCATTTATCAAAAAAAAAAAAAAATTAGCCATTTTGTTTTCACTAAATGAGCACTATCTTTGGATGTGTTAGTCTTTTTATGCCATTTTGCTTTCACTAAACAAGCACTATCTTTGAACATGAAATATTATAATGTGATACCTAATTTTAGTTTAAAGGAGGGCAAAATTTTAACAGTGTAACTTTTTCTTAATATAAAAGGGGCAACATTGGAGTATATTTTAAGGGTAAAATGCAATAGTCTTCAAAACTTCTAGTAGTAAAGTGACATGTTTGAAAACACAAAAGGGGTCAGCTGCGCCCCTTATGTGAAGGGTGGCTCCGCCGGTGTGATAGTTTAGGAGTGATATTATTGTTCTTAAGAGCTTAGTTTACATTGTTAACAAGTGACGTATTACTGAACTTGGTCATTTTCTTTCTGGCAGTAGCTGCATCAAGATCCTAATTTCTTTTTATTTACTATTATTTTATTATTTTTCTGGTGGAATCATGATCCTAATTGTTACTTGATGGTTTAGTAATGTTTTGGTGCCACTTTTTCTACAGGCAGAAATTAATTATCTGGGGCAGCTGGATCATCCAAATCTTGTGAAATTGATTGGTTACTGCCTAGAGGATGACCACAGACTTCTAGTATATGAGTTCATGCCTCGAGGCAGCTTGGAAAATCATTTATTCAGGAGTGAGTTTCTTGTCCTGCCATTATTACCATACTACAGTTTCCAAGTTCTATGTCCTCCAAAACAGTTTAAATGAATCATCATGAACATATGCGTAAATTCTTAATACAGGAAGTTCGTACTTCCAACCACTCTCTTGGAACCTCCGTATGAAAGTTGCTCTTGGTGCTGCAAAGGGACTAGCATACCTTCACAGTCCAGAAGCTAAAGTTATATATCGAGATTTCAAGTGTTCTAATATCTTGATAGATTCTGTATGTTGAATATTTTAAATCCATTTACTTTTTTTTTTTTTTTTTTTATTCTCAGTAGTTTACTGTCCTTAGCTCCCTCTCTTACAAGCTTCCTTTTACTGACTACCAGAGCTACAATGCAAAGCTTTCTGATTTTGGATTGGCTAAGGATGGGCCTGCAGATGGTAAAAGCCATGTATCTACAAGGGTTATGGGTACATATGGATATGCGGCCCCTGAATACATGGCCACAGGTACTCTTTATTTCCATTCACTAGCATTCATTAAGGCACTGGTGAGCCACATGTACATTATGGGAGGCAGCTGCCCCTCTTTAATTTTGAAAAATGTGAAACTTCCCCCTTTTAAATTTGGAAAGTCCGATATTTCACTGCTAAGGCTTTAATTATTATTTTTTTCAAATCAATTTTCCCCCTATTTCTATTAAAAGAATTGCGCTGCAATGATTTTACCCTCATTTGTGCCATATTTATGCTCCACCATATAATAATGTTATATCCTTGTAATTTTTTTCCCCCGTTTATCTAAAATCCTAGCTTAGCCAATGCATTAAGGTCTCTTTTGTAAAAATAATTTTTAAGTTTATGTTTATGTGGTTAATAATATACTCCTGTTTTTTGAAGGTCATTTAACTGCAAAAAGCGACATATACAGTTTTGGGGTGGTTTTATTGGAAATATTGACCGGGAGAAGATGCATAGACAAGAACCGGCCTCAAGGAGAGCAGTCACTGGTGGACTGGGCAAAGCCTTACCTGACGAGCAAACGAAGAGTTCTGAGCATAATGGATCCTCGTATAAATGGGCAGTACACAGCCAGGGAAGTTCTCCGAGCAGCTATTCTTGTAATGAAATGCCTAACAAAAGAACCAAAGTTAAGACCAAATGCAGATGAGGTTGTAAAGGCATTGGAACAGCTTTTGGACTTGAAAGAATCCAACATCTCCAAAAGTGAACCTTTGAGGAGGCATGATGCCACGTGTGCCTGTGAAGGTTGCCGTGGAATGGCTGTTAATCGTAGCCCTTCATCTGCTTCAACGAGTCGTGGTTGAGGGAAGAAGATAGTTCTTTGTGTGTTTTCTTGAAAAGAGAGAGGGTTTTTAGCTGTCTACTTTCGCCAAAGGGTTTCCATGGTAAAGGTCGGGTTTCAGTCCTGTTATAACCGGAAAGATGTACAAATAATAATACCATATGTTTCTGCCCCCTGGGAAATTGATGAAGAGGTTGAGGAGTTAGCGGTGTGGTGGTAGAGACTGAGATAATTTGAGCCTTATTTTCTTCTGTTTTTTTTTCATTTTCTTTTTCTTTTTTATGCATTATCAGTTTGTTCTTTTGTCCAGATTTAGATGGTGTTTAGAGGTTATTGACTACTTGAGCCAAATTTTTCCTTAAATTTGGGAAACATGATTGTATATTTAAGCCTAACTAAAGACACTTGAAAATAGATTACAGTTGAGCATTATATCACAAATTAGTGAATGAGCAGAAATAACTTGTTTTGCCTTGCTAGATTCTCGTAGTTACATGTGCTATTTTCGTGGAATAAAATGATATCTCATTTTTGTGTATTATTAGTGATGATCCGATGCTATGAATTAATACAACCACAATTATGATGATACATTTTATTTTATGCATGTTAGAACATTAGAACAGATTCTATGTAACACATAGAAAACAAACAATAATCACACAACACACATATATACGTGATTTACCAACTTAGCTACGTCCATGAGCAGAGTGAGAGAATATTATTATCTTATGAAAATCAACAGATTACAATCTCTAATTTAGAGGACGAATTCTTGACAAAGAATTCCTGTCTGTGCAAATCCTAGATCTAGAAAACAGATGAGCAAGAGAACTACAAATATGGTTGGGGATAAACTCTATTTATATGCATACTCCAAACTCCGCAGTTTACAACCCTGATCTGTAAGAACATGGATTAATATAACATATAAATACTTAATAATATAATGATCAATATTATAATATATGGTATAAAGTATAGAACTCAACATAATATGTAGAATTCCATAATATAAGTATACCATTAAATGATGGGCATAATGGTAATATCTTATATATCAATAGGTGTAGTTCCTAAATGAAGTGTCCCTCGATTCCTATATAAAGGCTTATCCATCAAGCCTATGAATCTACTAGTTACATTATTCTCATTCAAATTCAAACTCTTCCTAAGTAATTGAAGAACAAAGAGATTAAAGCGGCACTCATCATTTAGAAGATCTACTCCTCCCTAATTTGAAGTCTATCTTCTTACTTCATCTTCTTTACTCAAGAACAAGAACAAGATTAAGAAAGAACATGGAATCACAAGGTAATTACACGCTTCCGTATTCTTCTTCTCCTTCTCTTCTTAATCTAGTTGTGAGTCGGTTCATGGTTAATGGATCGTTTATGTTCCAACAATTGGTATCAGAGCCTGCTCATATACTAGATTGAGTTTGAATTTCTTATAAAGTCTTGTGCTTTAAATTTGTTTAAGTTTGTAATCCATGTATAATTACACTTAGTTTTGTTCTTGTACATAATACTCATTTGTCTAAGAGTATTATGTTCATAACTTCATTCTATTTCGAAATTTTGGTTTTACTCAAAAGGCTTTCAATCCTTAATGTAAGATTATCCCATTTTTTGAACATAGCCACCATCCTTGGATGCGTTGTGAGTTTGTTCATATGCATAGCCACACATTTTTTAAATGTGTTGTGAGTATGCGGATCTACTTACTTTGGTTGAAAAATTGAGTCACCATTAAATTAAGAACTTCATTCAATTTCTGGTAATAATGGTAAGATCAAGTTTTAAGAGACACAATGGTTCATACAAGATTACCCCATTTACATAGCCAACATCATGTGTTTGGAGTGTGTAAATCTAGGTCTACTTGTTTGAATCATGTTAATTAAAATGCAAACTTGTCTTATTTTCATAGCCAATAATTATAATGCATTAAAAGGAAAATTTGATTGAAAAACTATTCATAAAAGGTTTCATCAATTATCAAAAGGCAATGGCCGTTCGCAGTGGCCTTTAAATGATGACTTTTAAATTGCTTACTCCATGGACCATGACCTGCTCCGCACCGTGGCTTTTAATGGTGACTTTTCGTTGCCCAAAAATTTTGATAATTTATTAATAAATTATAATGTCCTGGACACCCGCCGCTTCGGTGGTTCTTGGAGTTATTAAACTTTAAGAATGGACGGGTAGAACAAAAGGATATTGTCTTTTATTAATAAATTTCGCTTATTTCTTTACCTTTTAAATTTTTTTTTAAAAAGTCTTAAGTGCCCTAAAGTATGATTAATTATATGCTTAAACAAATTTATTCATTGTTTAAATAATATTATTGCCAAAGCAATTTACGTTATTTAAATACAAATTTGTTAAAGTGATGAATGTAAATATTAATATGTGATAACATGATTGTTTCCCAAAGGAGACCTTGTTGTTGACTAAGTATTTACATTTATGGGGTAATAATTGAACTAAACTTTTGGTCATTTTAAATGCCGCGAACCATCCCAAAGGAAGGCGGGTGTTTAAAGTGAATTGTTTATATTCTTTATTACCGGGGAACAAATACCTTAAACTTTAGGACACTTTTTGTACTTGATCCGGCCCAAAGGAAGGCAAGTATTTAAAGTGTGTTGTTTAAGCTATTTGTTTACCCTAAGATAAATCAAATTGTGAGTCAATTCGCAATCCAAAGATTAGTCTTGATGTCATATTGATTATCTTTTATTATGATGGAATTCATTTTGATATAATTAATCATTGTGTAGTTTCTTATATATGTTTTGTTTCATACTTTTGTTCTCTTCATTCAGGATTTGATCGGTGCTTCATCCGTTACTACCGCCTTAAATTCAATTCCTTTGCTAACCGGGACAAACTTTAAAACTTGGAAAAACAAGATTATCATGGTCTTAGGTCGTTTGGACCTTGACCTCGCATTAAGAGAACAAGCTCCCGCCCCTCTAATCGATAAAAGCACCGCGGAAGACCGCTTAAGTTCGTAGAGGTGGAAGCGTTCTAATCGCGTCGCCCTAAGCATAATTAAGAATGCGATCCTGGAGACATTTCGAACAAAGGTCTCCGAGGATGTTGGTGCAAAAGGTTTCCTAGATGCCCTAGAACAACGCTTTGCAAAAAGCGATAAATCTAAACAAGTGCTACCTTGAGGAAGCTTGTTTCCATGAGGTATAAGGGCACCGGAAACCTAAGGGAATACATAATGGAAATGTTTCATCTATCAACGAAATTAAAAGCACTCAAGTTGGACTTGTCGGAAGACTTGCTTGTGCATTTGGCTTTAATTTCTCTTCCTTCGCAATTTGGTCATTTTGAAACGACCTATAATTGTCAAAAGGACAAGTGGAATATTAATGAATTAATTTCACATGTCACTGAGGAAGAAGATAGGTTGAAACACACCAAACCCGAAAGTGCACATTATGCATCTACCTCTTCTCGTGGGATTAAGAGAAAAGGTAAGGAGATTGCGGTTGCATCAAAGAAGCCTAAGGGATCATCAAATGATCAAAAGGTGAAAAAGTGCTTCTTTTGCAAGGACCCCACTCACATGAAGCCCGACTGCCCTAAGTATCGCCAATGGCGAATTAAGAAAGGTATGTCATTTAGCTTTGTTTGTACTGAAGCTAATTTAGTTTCAAACCCTTCGTATACATGGTGGTTAGACTCGGTGCAACTACTCACATAAGTTCATGTATGCGGTGGTTGCTCGAACTACCGAACGCCTAATGAAGGTGAAAGATTCATCTACATGGGAGCTGGAAAGCCGGTAGAGGTGGAAGGCATAGGGACTTATAGATTATCCTTAAGTACTGGATACTTCTTAGTTTTGAATAATGTATTTATTATTCCATCTTTTAGACGGAATTTAATTTCCGTCACTACATTAGATCGGGAAGGTTATTCCTGTATCTTCGGTAATAATAAATGCAATTTATATTTTGATTCAAAGCTTTTTGGTACTAGTTCTTTGTCTTACATTGATAATCTATATTTACTTGACACAGTCAATTCATTAAATGAGTCCCATAATAATGAAACTAACTCTCGAGGCATAAAACGAAAGTTTTCAAGTAAAAATTCTTATACCTTGTGGCATAGGCGTTTGGGTCATATCTCCAAAAGGAGAATTGACAAGCTTGTGTCCGAGGGAATATTACATAAGCTTGATACTCCGGAAAATAACTTTTGTATTGAATGCCTTAAGGGAAAATTTACGAATAGTACAAACAAAAATGAATCATTGAGAGCTACAAAAATCTTAGAACTAATTCATACGGACATATGTGGACCGTTCCCTACCCCTTCATGGAACGGACAAACATATTTTATTACGTTCATAGATGACTTCTCTCGTTATGGATACATTTATTTACTTCATGAAAAGTCTCAATCATTGGACGTTTTCAAGTCTTTTAAAACCGAAGTTGAAAAACAACTTGAAAAGACTATTAAGAACGTTAGATCCGATCGTGGTGGTGAATACTACGGTAGGAATGACGGTTCGGGAGAACAACGTCCGGGTCCTTTTGCTCGCTATTTAGAAGAGTGTGGGATTGTCCCTCACTACACCATGTCGGGGACACCTAGCATGAATGGTGTAGCCGAGAGACGTAATAGAACCCTAAAGGATATGGTAAGAAGTATGGTTTCTTGTACTTCTTTACCTCACTCATTATGGGGCGATGCTTTGAAAACCGCAACCTACCTACTTAATAGAGCTCCTTCAAAAGCTACTGACAAAACCCCTTATGAATTATGGACCGGTAAGAAACCGTCCCTTAATCATCTTCATGTTTGGGGTTGTCCAACCGAAGCTAGGCCTTATAGACCTAACGAAGGAAAGTTGGACGCTAAGACAGTTAGTAGTTATTTTGTGGGGTATTCTCAAAGATCTAGGGGATATAAATTCTATGACCCAAAAACTAGAACCTTTTTCGAGACGGGAAATGCTAGGTTCTTTGAGGATGTTGAATTTAGAGGGGAAAATTTGAATAGTAATTTTGAATTTGAAGAAATGGAAGAGAAATTCGTTTCTATACCTCTTCCTATAGTTCCTATCGAAAATCAAGCAGTTGTGCCTGAAATTCGACAAGAACATATAATTCAAAATGACGTTAATTCTCCTATTAATGAACAACATGAAAATGTTGATGAGGAAATTCAACACCCTCAAAATCAAGAAGAACCGTTGCCATTAAGAAGATCTAATAGAGCAAGAAGGAGTGCTATACCGGATTATTATGATGTATATCTTGTCGAGAATGAGGAACCTTTAGGTTTAGTGGGAGATGAGCCAATCACCTTCCATGAAGCCATTAATGGTCCAAATTCTCATAAGTGGATTGATGCCATAAATGAAGAGTTAAAATCCATGAATGACAATAACGTTTGGGATCTTGTCCCATTACCTAAGAATGTGAAACCCATTGGGTGTAAATGGGTCTTTAAGACCAAAAGGGATTCACAAGGTAATGTGGAAAGACATAAGGCTCGTCTTGTCTCTAAAGGGTTTACTCAAAAAGAAGGCATTGATTACAAAGAAACATTTTCACCGGTATCCTCTAAAAATGCTTTTAGGATCATTATGGCTTTAGTGGCACATTTTGACCTTGAGCTTCATCAAATGGATGTAAAGACAGCTTTTCTCAATGGCGACATTGAGGAAACTATCTATATGAAGAAACCAGAAATGGTGACTGATTCGGATCAAACTAGTCAACTAGTTTGTAAACTTAAGAAATTCATTTATGGGCTCAAGCAAGCATCTCGTCAATGGTACTTAAAATTCAACCAAGTTATTCTTTCATTTGGCTTTGAAATGAATCTTGGTGAAGATTGTGTGTACCATAAGTTCAGTGGGAGTAGGTTTATATTTTTGGTCTTATATGTGGATGACATTTTACTTGCTAGTAATGATAAGGACCTTCTTAAGGAAACCAAGAAATTTTTCTCAAACAAATTTGAGATGAAAGATCTTGGAGAAGCTTCTTTTGTATTAGGAATCCAAATACATCGTGATCGCTCACGAGGTATGTTAGGATTATCACAAAAGAACTATATAGAGAAGGTATTACAAAGGTTTAGCATGAAAAATTGTAAACCACATGACACCCCGGTCTCTAAGGGAGATAAGTTCAGTTTAAATCAATGTCCTAAAAATAATCTTGAATCCAAGTATATGGAAAATATCCCTTACGCATCGGCAGTAGGAAGCCTAATGTATGCTCAAGTCCGTACTCGCCTGCATCTTGCCTTTATTGTTGGCATGCTTGGGCGATATCAAAGAAATCCGGAAAGAGAAAATTGGGTCGCAGCCAAAAGAGTGATGAGATACTTACAAAACACGAAGAACTACATGCTTACATATACAAAGTCGGATCATCTTGAGATCATTGGTTTTTCCGATTCCGACTTTGCTGGATGCCAAGATAGTCGCAAATCGACATCGGGTTATGTCTTCACTTTGGCCGGTGGAGCGATATCTTGGAGAAGTGCCAAGCAAACATTAGTTACTACTTCCACCATGGAAGCCGAATTTGTTGCTTGCTATGAGGCATCCAATCAAGCTATATGGCTGCGTAAATTCATTGAAGGATCATGCGGATTGTCAAAGGTGTTGAAAGACAAATTAAGTTATATTGTGACAATCGGGCCGCGGTATTGTACTCCAACAACAACAAGAGTTCATCTAAATCTAAGCATATAGATATTAAGTTTCTTGTTGTAAGAGAGAGAGTACAAAATGAACAAATCGAAATAGAACTTATTGGTACAAACTCCATGTTAGCGGATCCATTTACTAAGGCATTATCTCCTTTAGTATTTCACGAGCATGTTGCTCATATGGGTGTAATGACTTTTGATAATGCTTAAATCAGTGGGAGTTCTTAAAGTTTCCTATTTCCTTGTGTTGTTTTATTTAAATTGATCTCATTTGGTTAAAGTAGGACTAGTTGGAGAATATATATTTACGTTCTTCATATATATTCATTAATATTCCATGCTACATATCTATACTTAATCTATGTCATTTAGTTGGATATATATATGTGATTAATGTGGGTTTAGTTGCGAATCAATTACAACGACCGCCCCTTTAGTCCTTATACTTATATGACTAATGGACGGGATTGGTTTCGAATGATAACAAAGTGCACATAAGGGTTGTCATTTGTGTTATAAATATGATTGAAGAAATTTTATTAAGTGAAGGTATATGTTATAATAATCCAAGTGGGAGATTGTAAGAACATGGATTAATATAACATATAAATACTTAATAATATAATGATCAATATTATAATATATGGTATAAAGTATAGAACTCAACATAATATGTAGAATTCCATAATATAAGTATACCATTAAATGATGGGCATAATGGTAATATCTTATATATCAATAGGTGTAGTCCCTAAATGAAGTGCCCCTTGGATTCCTATATAAAGGCTTATCCATCAAGCCTATGAATCTACTAGTTACATTATTCTCATTCAGTCCAAACTCTTCCTAAGTAATTGAAGAACAAAGAGATTAAAGGGCACTCATCATTTAGAAGATCTACTCCTCCCTAATTTGAAGTCTATCTTCTTACTTCATCTTCTTTACTCAAGAACAAGAACAAGATTAAGAAAGAACATGGAATCACAAGGTAATTACACGCTTCCGTATTCTTCTTCTCCTTCTCTTCTTAATCTAGTTGTGAGTCGGTTCATGGTTAATGGATCGTTTATGTTCCAACATGATCCAGTTAAGCCGCTCAAGAGCCCAAAATCGGCCTACCTCGCTATCGCCCCCTAGGCGCGTGACCGCCCGCTTCGAAGGGCGCGATCGCCCCCTAGGGGCGCGCGATCGCTCGGTTAAGAAAAAAACTTAGCGCGACCGCGCTCTCAGGTCCGCGCGATCGCTCCTTGCAGATGTCCCAATAATTTCGAATTTTGCTTGTTTAATCTCTTAATTTAGGCATCCTCAACTTAGATGTCACCAAACCCAACAAATCTCCGCCTTGACATCTAACCTGCGAGATCATAACCGAAACTCCCCTCCGCCTCAGATGCTATCTAATAGTCATGAACATTGCCAAGAAGTCCAAACAATCTTTGAAACTTGCTAGTTGGAACGGACTCTCGTGAACATGTCACAAGATTGTCCACATTACCCACTTTCTTCACCTTGATCAGCTTCTCACTCCTCAAAAAATGATAACTCACATCTATGTGCTTGATTCTCTCGTGATGAACTTGATCATCGGGCCAAACAGATTGCACTCAAACTCCGTCCACAAAATATTGTAGCCTGATCCTGATGTAACCCGAGGTCGCTAATCAAACCCTTTAGCCATATTCCCTCTATAGTAGCTTCATTCAGTGCCATGTACTCCGCCTCCGTAATAGACAACGTCATCGTAGATTGTAGAGTAGCCTTCCAACTTACAACTGACCCACCAAGAGTGAATACATACCCGATCATATATCTCCTTGTGTCAACATCCCCAGAGCAGTACGAATCATAATACCCTCAGCTGCACATTCTGTACCATCTCCATAAATGAGCCCAACATCTAATGTACCCCTAAGGTGCCTGAAGATGCTCTTCATTGATTGCCAATGTTCCTTAACAGGATTCTCCGTGAACCTACTAACAACTCTAACATCATGAGCAAGATACGGCCTATTGCAAACCATATCATACATCAAATTACCAATTGCATTAGCATAGGGTACTCGAGCCATATACTCTTTCTCCTCATCCAACTTAGGTGCAAAAGAAACTGACAAACTTGCATTCGCTGCACTAGGAAAATCTAAAGGAATTGCTATATACATGCCAAACCTCTCTAAAACTTTCTTAATGTAACCTTTCTGGGATAATAAAAATTTTTGTTGGTTTCTATCCCAATAGATTTTCATACCCAGAATTTTCTTTGTCGCACCCAAATACTTCATCTCGAACTCTATGCACGGGCACTCTTCAACTTCTAAATATCGACTGACTTGACCGCTATCAACATATCGTCAACATAAAGAACAAAATAGATGATCGAACCATTCGCCGCCTTATCATGATACACACAATAGTCATGCAGGCTTCTTGTGTAACCAATCTCCGTCATATAGCCGCCAAACCTGTCGTACAATTGCCTATGCGATTGCTTGAGCCCATACAATGACATTTTCAACTTACACACATAGTCTTCTTTTCCCGAAACTTGAAACCCATTTGGTTGTGTCATATAAATCTCCTCCTTCAACTCTCCATGTAGAAAAGTTGTTTTCACATCTAGATGCTCGAGCTTCAAATCCCGATGTGTCACCATTGCTAATAACACTGATAGAGTTGGTCCTCTCATCTAGCGTTATCGATTTGGCTCTTCCTTCTCTCGCTACCTTCTTTCGCTTTTTTCGAACCTTCACACATTGTCGAGCCGCGACAGAAATGTGCATGAACGACTTATGCTTTGCTTTTGAATCCTTATGATCCACGACGATTGAAAGGCACCAGTGGAGCCCACAAGCCCTTGTCCCTCAACAACGCTTTCATCTTGATTTGCCAAAGAGAAAAACTATTCTTCCCATTAAACTTGTCGATCGGTAATTCATTTCCCTGATCACATCTTCTTCGCATCGGAGCAACCCTAAACCTTTCTCAACCCGATGTGCTCGATACCGGCTTGTTAGAATAGAGTCTATGTAGGAGATAGAAAATAAGCAACAATCACACAACACACAAATATATGCGGTTCACCAACTTGAATACGTGCACGGGCAGAGGGAGAGAATATTATTATCTTCTGAAAATCAATAAATTACAATCTCTAGTATAGTGAACGAATTCTTGACAAAGAATTCCTGTATATGCAAACCTAGGCGCGCGACCACCCACTTCGAAGGGCGCAATCGCCCCCCGGGGGCGCGCGATCGCTCGGTTAAGATAGAAACTTAGCGCGACCGCGCCCTCATGTCCGCACGATCGATCCCTGCAGATGTCCCAGGAATTCCGAATTTTGCTTGTTTAATTCACTAATTTAGACGTTCCCAACTTATATGTCATCAAACTCAACAAGCATATTTGTTGGATCACTACTAATGACACACAATTTTTTGACAAATAAAATGGTATATAATATTTGATCTCATCCAAAGAATAAAATAAAAGGAGAAATAACCATTTATTTGTACAAGGGGATTAAAAATCAGATGATGAAAGTTATAGAGCCTATATAAAAATGAGTGAAAGATAAGGGGGTAAAAGTGTTTTATCTCTGTCAAGGATAGAGTTGTCAATTCGGGAATACGAGACGGAACGGGACGAAATTATGTTGTCTCACGACGGAAACGGGACGAGACGGGACAAAACGGGACGGGACTAAAATACTCCATCCCATCCTGTCCCATTTGCGGGATGCGGGATCCCGCAGGACAATGCGGGACTCGTTAACTAGGAGGGATTATGCGTTGACTAGGCGCCAAGGCCACGACCGGCCAAAGCCAAGGCCACAAATGGTGTGATTCAGAGAACAATTCTGATCCTCCATGTCTGGTGATCTGTACATAAAAAAAGGTGCACATACACACATGTTAGTCATATTAAGTCGTGCAATATGGTATCCCTATCTTATCATTAGTCCATAAAAAATTAATGCAAGGAAACCAGTTGGAGAACTATGAACGCACAACAATGGTTGAACTTTGTCTTACAAATGGGAAGCTTAGCCGTGGATGGCATGGTTAATCCTGGGTTTGGGGTTTTATTTATATTTCTATTATCTTTGATGTCATGTTGTGATAAAGCGAAGAAGGCACGGAGCATTGAGAGCCGAGGGGAGAGATTACTATTTGAGTTAGAAAGTAATAATACAAATTCGACCCCCTCAGCACAAACATTTACTACACCAAAGACGAGAAGATGAGCAAATAATTGCTACTCTACTTGAATGCACTTAGACTAGGTACAAGCAAGCGTACACGGGACGGGACGGGATGGGCGGGATCGCACTATGTTGTCCAACGACAGGAACGGAACGAGATGGGATGGGACAAAATGGAACGGGACTAAAATATTCCGTCCTATCACGTCCCATTTGAATGACGAAACGAGACGTCCCGACGGAACCGTCCCAACGGAACCGTCCCAACTTGACGGCTCTTGACTTAGTGGGGATATGGTTATATACAGAGAAAATTATATACAGGGAACAAAATATTCCAACGCTGCCCTTGCCCGTCTCGTGTAAGTATACACGAGATGTAATCTATAATCTCGTGTATATGTACACGTGATGACTCGTGTACGCACACGAGATGTCTCGTGTACATATACACGAGATTATATGGCTATTTAGCATCTGGCAAATATGAACAATATAAAGAAAAAGAGTGGACACTGGGAATCTCGTATGAACTCACACGAGACACATCTCGTGTGAACTCATACGAGAAGCATAATGAAATATTTCAACGCTGCCCTTGCCAGTCTCGTGTAAGTATACACGAGATGTAATCTATAATCTCGTGTATATGTACACGTGATGACTCGCAGTACGCACGTAGAGATGTCTCGTTAATATACACGAGATTATACGGCTATTAGCATCTCTGGGCAAATATGAACAAATGTAAAGAAAAAGAGTGACACTTTAGGAATCTCGTATGAACTCACACGAGACACATTTCGTGTGAGTTCATACGAAATGAGTCTCGTATGAGTTCACACGAGACGTGTCTCGTGTGAGTTCATACGAGATGCTTTCGCCTCTAAACCCGGTTCATACGATAAAGTTAAAATTAGGTTTAAATTACCTTCTTTAATGTGCGCGGTACTAGAAGAAGCTCCACGGCGACGGGCAAATGGCCGACAGGAGATAGCGGCGGCGCCAGCTCCGGCAGGGACCTTCGAAATTTTTACTCTAGCCATTTTCGTTGTCGTCGTCGTCAATCGTCGTAAGAGAGAGACTGGAAAGAGGGAAAACTAAATGAGTGAATAAAAAAAATTAGGTATACAAAAAGCTATTTTAATAATTTACTTACTTTCCTGAAAATTGAGGCCCTGTATTTATTTAGTATTTGCCCTTAGTGGTGGGGAGGTAGAGATGCCCAACCGGGTCGGAACCGGCGGTTCAAATCGGAACCGGATCGGCCCAAAATCGGCGGGAAATCGAACCGGTCGAACCGGAACCGCCTGAACCGGTGAACCGGCGGTTTTCCG
Source organism: Adenophora triphylla var. japonica (assembly GCA_022495995.1). Classification (NCBI taxonomy): domain Eukaryota; kingdom Viridiplantae; phylum Streptophyta; class Magnoliopsida; order Asterales; family Campanulaceae; genus Adenophora; species Adenophora triphylla. The sequence goes on along the minus strand of JAFEMH010002803.1, from coordinate 206,479 downwards.
GTCCGGTTACGGTTCGTATATTCAAAAACCGGTGAACCGTTGATTCAGGAACCGAAACCGTGAACCGGAACCGGAACCGCCGATTCACGAACCGGAACCGTGATTTGACTGATCTGGACCGTTGATTTGGCTTGATCCAACGGTAGAGATGCCCAACCGGTCCGAACCGACGGCTCAAGCCGAACCTGACCTACCAAACCAAGTTTTTTTTTTTTATTTTAAATTGCCGGTTCAAAATCGGAACCGGAAACGTACGGTCGGTTCGAACCGAGAATCGGAACCGTTAATAAACCGGGCCAATTTCGATTCAAAGGATGGCGAAACCGTGAACCGCCGGTTCGAAACCGGAACCGGCGGTTTGAACCGGATGGTCATGTCTATGGGGAGGGATGATAAAATGAACCGAATTAAACCAACAGTACTCCCCTAGGGCTTTGATTACACTGTGCTTGAAAAGTACGCTTATAAGTACTATAGGTGCGCATTCATACAACAATCCGATTATTAGATCCTAGGGTCTCCGGTCGGAAATCTTCGTCTTCATCTTCAAGTTTTTGGTAAAATTTTCCAAATTTCACAGGTAAATCTACCGATCCGTCATCTCTCTGTTCTTCAATTCCCTCGATTAACCTAGAAATAATTGAAGCTGTGTTGACGTTTTCCTATAAATTGAAGGATATCGTGGAACCCTAGTTGTTATTCTTTCTTTGAAATTCCTTTGCCCAAAATTGGTGATAACCAATTGTTGTTATCTTAAATTTTGAGGATGTTTTGTTCGGTAATTTTTTCAATGTCTATGATTAGGGTTAGCTTGCAGGCCTGTTTTTATTTTGTTTTTCTGTATTGGATGTGGGGATGGGGGTTGCATTTGTTTCTCGATCTTGATGTTGGTCAACGTGATGCCATTCTTATTTTCCGTTTTTTGTTGTTGGTAATATGCATATCTCTCTCTGTGTTTTTGAATTTCAAGAGAAGGGGGGAAAGCCGAGTTTTATTTTTCTGTACAATTTTTGGGGGAAATTATTTACTTTTTGTAATCTGTTTGATTTTGGTACAATACTTTATCGAACAACAATATGAGTTTATTGAAGAAAAACAAACAAAGGTGACAAAACACTTAGGTGTTGGTGAGCTGTGTTGTTGATACAGGAGCTTTATGGAAATTCTTTCAAACGAAAGGAAATAAGAATCTATGTGGACTCTGGATTTTTCATTCTTCTTTAGTATTCAGTACATATACTCTCTTAAATTCATAAAAGTTTGTAAGTTTTGAAAGATTTAAATTATTGATTGCAGTATCTTGTTTAGGTGAATCATGCCGAGATATAGCCCACAATACTATAGTCCTCCAAGGAGAGGGTATGGTAGTCCTCCAAGGAGAGGGTATGGAGGAGGTCGTCCCAGAAGCCCTCCAAGAAGGGGTTATGGTGGTGAGCGAGGTGGGAGGCACAAGGAGGAGCAGAATCATGGTAGCCTTTTGGTTCGGAACATTCCTCTTAGCTGCAGGTAATCATCTTTGGCAATTTGATGAAAGGTTATTGTTTCTAATAACAGTTAACACTTATTAGTATTGGTGCGCTTCTATACATTGTGGTTGATTTTTCTAAAAGGGTGTATCTACCTATATTTGTTTCAAATTTAAATTCCAGGGCAGAAGAGCTTCGAGTTCCATTTGAAAGATTTGGAGTTGTCAGGGATGTCTATCTCCCGAAGAACTATTACACTGGGTGAGTTTTAGGCCAAAAGGTTGATATTATAGATTTAATCACATTTTGCAGCCAAATGCTGCTTTGTCACTCCTGCCAATTAATTCACGACAATTAGTCTTTTTGATGACTTTCTCCATAACTAATACCATGACGCAATTGTGGTAATCCTATCTCTTCTGTAATCTGAGCTAAACATAGCCTAGTAAATATTTGTTGGACAGGGTGAAAGATATTCAGCCATTTTGAGGCAATGCTCAAACTTGTTTCCTGCTCCTAGATGTTTTCACATTCATTATTAAACAAATAATTAGACGGTTAGACCGAGGATCTTAAAATACACTTCCCTTTTTGTTAACTTGTGGTTCTCCACCAACATTTTGCTTCTTTCTGTCAAATATTGTTAGCTATTCTTATTAAGGATGTTTAAATAAAAATGTAACATATGATGCTTCTTTGGAGCCTTGCCTTGGCCTTCGAGTAGTGCCATATTGGATAGTGGTCGTTGGTTAGATTTAGAGATTGTATGGGTTTCCTTGGTACATGGGCATGTTATGCAGCTTTAACTGTTTTCAAAGGTTGTCACAAGTATCTCTAGTAAAATTTGCCCCAACTAGGTTTAACTTTACAAGTTCTGGTTATTATCTGAGAGTGTCACTTTTGAGGATCATTGTGATTCTATTAACTACCCACCCTAATCGGTATGAATTGTATTAATGGTGGTTCTAAAATAACTCGTGGTTTTGAAATTTAGAGCTTGTAGAAGAAATTAAACTTGCTAATACCAGCATATTGCCTCACGTGCTACTACTTGTATCTTGATATCATTGATTATAAACTAGGTACACATTTCTAGGCAACATTTCGTACTATTTTAAAGGCTTTTATCCTTTTTTTTCATGGTGAGTTATGGTTTCAACTGGTTTGTCAGGGGGTCTGTTTGTTTGAAGTTAAAACAAGCCCAAGCCCCACATTTGATGAAGTCCCACTGTTTATCATGGCTTAACATTATTGTTCACCAAGGATGTTAACAGTAATGTTCCAATGAAGATGTTCCTTTATGAAGAGAAACTATATAATTACACAATCACTAGAAGTTTGATGAGGAAGAAGATTTTGATTCTTCACAAATTGAAGACAACATGACAAGGTTTTAACTATGGGACAAGGCTGATTTGAAGTGCTCCAATTTTTTACAAGAATGTGAAGAATTTTCAAGTCACTTGCATCTTTTGAGGTTGCTATTCATACATGATTGTAGAAGCAAAGGCCAAAGGGTCAGCATTTGGATCTTAGCTGCTTGTTATCATTTCATTGTCTGCTTGTGTATACAAGATCTATGAAGCTGATACTTTAATAAAGGAAAGGTATAGAAAGCATTGAAATTTCAGAGTCAGTTATCATGGTGTATTTGGTTGGTATATTTCGCAATCTGGGTTGCTATGCAATATCTTATGATAACAATTTGGGTCCTCTTATGCAGGGAACCTCGTGGGTTTGCTTTTGTGCAGTTTGTGGATGCTCATGATGCTGCAGAAGCTCAGTATCATATGAATGGGCAGTTATTTGCTGGAAGAGAGATTTCTGTTGTTCTTGCTGCTGAGACACGGAAAAGGCCCGAGGACATGCGCCGAAGGACTAGGGTTAGGTAATCCCTTGGTCCCTAAACGAATGTCCAAATTTTGTCCCAAAATGAATGTTCAAATTGTGGAGAAGTTACTAAACCCTTCCCCATGAAACAACAAGTACGAATTCACACTTACACCGGTGATGTAATATGGTGAGATCATTAAGGGTTGATATGTACTTATACTACTAAAATGCTTAAATCTCAACTCTTCTAAAATGTCCCAAAAAGTGAAAATTGGACATTCATTTAGGGACGGAAAAAGTAGAAATTGTTTTTCTTATTTTAATGAGCAAAAGGACTATATTGTCATCATTTTGCTTAACATCGACCTCTTCAAATACTGCAGGGGACCTTCGGGCTATGAAGACCGACGCCCTGGTCAATATGGTAAATCTTGGATTACATTTTTGTTGGTGTTTTGAACTTCATGAATCACGCTTTCTCTAATTAATGATATTTCATTAATTAGATTAATACTGCTTTGATCAGACTGATTTGTATTTCAGATTTTGTCAGCACTATCTATCAAGTTACTTTCATTGAGTGCTTAACTCCAGCTTAGTCATTTTTATTATTATTAATGCACTCTATCCTGCAGGTCGTTCTAGATCTCGCTCCCTTTCTCGTTCTCCTCACCATCCTTCAGGGTCAAGAAGTCGACATCGATCAAGGTAAGTTTAGAGTGCTATTAGCTCTATGTACAACCTACTGAATAATCTAAATTGCTCTGTAAATTATCAGGTCCTACTCTCCTGCTCCTAAGAGGCGAAGTGACTACACTCCTTCCCCACCAAGGAGGGACCAACCTAGTAGATCACCAAGAGATCATCCTCCACAAGGACGAGATGTTAATCAAGCTCGTAGGTCATATTCCCCAGGCTATGATAGGGTTGCCGAACAGAATGGAGCAAGGTATTGTGTAGCTTTGATGCCTCTTAATTATTCTTTCTGGTCTTTTTGTATCAAATTGTGACTAAAACTTACTCCCTCCTTCCCGAAATGATCTTCCTACTTTTTTTTTGTCGTTAACGCGAATGTACTTTAAGCAATAGTTTTAGGTTGATTTAATTATCTGAATGAACATCTACAAATTGTTATCATTAGTATTTATAATGGTGTATCGATAACAAGTTTAATGTTTTCATGAAGATAATTAAATCAACCTAAAATTATTGCTCAAAGTACCTTCGTGTTAACGACAAAATAAAAGGAAATTCATTTCGGGACGGAGGGAGTATTTTGATGTGAATAAACTCACAGAAAAAAGGATGCATACTTGATTTGTAGATCCTAGGATAGAGTTGTGATTTCGTGCTTGAGTCTTGATCCTAAAGCTTTAGACATGTTTATTGATCCCAAGAACCAATCAGAAGCCTTCTTTTAGGTGAGTTAGTCAGCAGGATTTAAAGTAAGCAAATTTCACGAAACTCAGCAGACTCTAATAGTCTTACTGAATTCTGGCTATGGTTCCGTCAACAATATGTTGAATTCCCATGGTGTACTAGGACCACGGAATGTTTCTCCTGCAGGTTTTTTTATAACCATGAGAAAATTTCAAGACACTTTTGGAGACATTTGTCACTTAAGTTTGTTTCCCATTGGTTCATTTTAGGTAAGATGTGATCAAGGAAATAGGTTTATTCTGATAATTGAGGTTGACCGGATGTTGACTTTTTATCAATCTGGTATATGGATTGATTTATTTATTCTCTATTTTCTGTAGGTCTCCTCCTAGAAGGTCTTCCCCGTATGATGGTGAAGGGGGACGAGGACGCTATAGGTCCCCACCTGCACAATCAAGATCACCATCTGGGTCAAGGTCGAGGTCTGCTGACATGTCACCACCCAGGGATTAGAGACAAGTGTAGATGGAATGGGTATTGCACACAGTTGAAACTTGTAGTATATTGGTTTGCTAGTCAATCTTTGATATTGTGTTATCTTATCAGATTAAAACTTTGAGGTGGTGGAGATTATTGGCTTGTGATTTACTTTGACATGAGTTGTGTGCATTTTCAAACCGTTAAAAATCTATGACTATGAGGTTGACTAATTTACCTTCTTCAGGCTTGTTATTTTACTTTCAACGGGAATTCCCTCCTGAAATTGGAACCCTTGTCTTCATTTTGGTTTAAGTACTGTTGTGTAGTACTATTGTATTGCACAGGTTTTCAGTACTGTTGTGCAGTATTATTGCGGGCAAATGGCACATTGATGCCCTTAAGTTTCACAGGAAATGTGAGTATCAATGTTCCAATTTTTGAAATTTCGTTCCTAATGTTGGCATTATGTGTGTGGCAACGTGGGGCAATATTGGATTGACATTAACAAAGTGGACGGAAAAGTAAACTACATGTTTTGAAAATTACATCGGCTCCAGATCTTCCACTAGGCCATGCTCTCCCGCAGCCTTCTCCGACATCGCCTCCAGATCTTCATCATCGTCCCCTCCCCGCGAAGCTCAAAGACTTGTGGGATAGGAAACCCTTCTACTCCGTCGCTCCCTCCTCCCATCTCCCTGATCTGATTTCAAATCTATTAAGGAAGTATTATAAATGCTTTATCTAACTTATTATTTTACATATACGTAATATACTCTTGATTTAATTATCAGGTTTGAGGAAAGGTGGTCCTAATTGTACGACTTTGGTATGATGTCTCTTGATTTAATTATTGTTGGAATATAAATTGCACAACAAGCAGATTAAGCAAATAATCACATAGGGGCAATCATGCATTTGACAGTTTAATTGTAGCGATTGCAGTGAATCAACACATAGTAACACAAGCATCTAAAATCAATCTTTACAAAGTAAGAAATCAGAGAGATTTAGAAAAAACTTATCGGGTAGATCGAGTCGCCTTAGGAAGACTGTCCTAAGAGAAAATATTGCCCCCAATTGGTGCAACTCAGGTACAGGCAAATTCCTCCGAGGATAAAACGATCTCGGATTACGTATCAAGAAACTTTGCACACAGGTATGTAATCACCGCGGTCCTATCTCAGTCGCCTTGAATCTCACGAATGAATCTCTATGAACGGGGAGTAATCGAACAATGAATTGAAGCAAGAGAATTAGTGTTTCTCTTCAATAATTCAATGTGCAAAAAAGGGCTAGGAAAGTTGGTATTTATACATATGGTAATAATAGGTTTTGAAGTCTTATTTTGACCTAAAAACCCACGGCAGTTCGGCCCAGGAGAACACCAAATCCGACGTGAGCGCGGCCGCCCTGGGATCTTGCGCGACCGCGCTAAAGGCCAGTAACAATTGGCGAGATCCACGGCATTGGCGCGGCCGCCCTTGGCCTAGCGCGGCCCGCCCTCCTTAGCGATAACTTTCCGATGGATTTTCCTCCTTGGCCAAATTGAGTCCATGACCACGACAATCCAAAGTCATAGATCTATGGACTTCATACCACATGAATCAAAATTCCAACAATCCCCCACAAGTTCGCTAGAAATATGGCGTGTACAGATTGTCCATTGCCGTACTTTCAATAATGGTACCTTCGGCTTGAACCACTACCTATGTTATCCAACGCAAACCTCCAGCAGGACCGTATGAGCGGGTGTCTTGAATCGATGCCTTTGGATGTAGAGGCCTTTCTTTGGTAACAAACACGACAAAAGCTATGATAGGCCCTCTATCGAACACTTGACGCTTATAAGCCGTACGTCCCGATCCTCTATCATGAGTGCTTTCAAGGAATAACCCAAATTCCTCTAGTTGCGGCCAACAACAACACTTACTTAGCTGGGCATCTCAGAAGATGTACTGCTAACATCTTGTCTAAAAGACTTGATCCCATTCAAAGTTCCAAACTTTTACTTTATTTGCAGTAATGAGCACCATCCAGATTATTCAGGGGATAGACTCAGACATGTAACATGTCAATCTATTTAAAGTGCTCTGATTCACCCCACAGCTTGTTATTACCACATTGAATCTTCTTTGTGGGATCTCCACTCGGATAGATTGGGTTGCTACTGCGTATGAATCAGTCGGGGTTCAGACCCATCCCCAATCTAGATATTATAAACAAGAACTGAATCAAGTTCTTTAGTTTTATAAGGTTAGTTGTGTTATCCTTGGTACCATCATAACCAACACCTATCACCTACAATCCCTTATAGATTTTAATCTAACTTGGATGTGTCAAGTAATTTCTTATTATTCACATACTTATAATTTTGACAATTTTGTCAAAACTATTTAAAAGTAGATTTAGTTGATCATGGCTAAATACAGACTTTAAGTCAATTAGACCATTCAACTTTATCCTACTAGCAAGTACTAATAATAAGTAGATCACCTCAATGAAACGAGTTTCATTCCAATAGATTTGTTCAATATATCTTCACACGACGGGCCCATCGCTCAAGATAACTAGAAGCAAATATATTCATTAATGATCATTACAATCATTAACCAATTTAGCTTATATTGAGATTAATCAATATATAGCACAAGGAAAAATGATTTCCTTCAAGTATTTTGAAATACTTAAACAAGAGCTCCAACAAGAACTCTACTTGGTCGATTAATATATCTTTATAATTTAATACAATTAGAGGCGCTTCTCTAAAACAATTAAATCTCCAAGATACATCAAATTCCAAGATATCTGAGAATATCATCATTTAGATAAATCACATTCTAATAGAAAGTTAATTAAGGAAACATATAACCTTTTAACGATTCTAATTTTCTCAATAATAATATGTAATTACCTTGTGAAAATTTACCACTTCAAATGATCAGTTTGAAGTCAAGAATCTCATTAATGGTTCTCATCCTTAATTCCAAACTTACTACTTAAGAATGACGGATAAACATTAATTTGTCTCAATTAATTTTCATCCAAATGAATGCAAACAAGTTTACGTCATGGACAATACACTTATCAACATTATTTTGCAATAGATCAAGTTCACCAAAATTCATACATACAAAGCTAACAAGGAAATACTTCATGAGAATTATTTCACCACATGTAAAAAGGTTTAACACGACAGCAAATAACAACATGCCACTTATTAATTACAAAATTCATTGATTTTGACTGATCCGTATAACATTATTTATTCTCTATATATAATAGAAGAAAAAAATAACATCCATTAGATGGATTTTCAAAACATATACCCAGTCAAATATTTTACACAAGAAAATTGCAATTAATAGTGACTCAAGAAAGTAGACGTTATCTATTTCTTATATTTGCTAGTACCCTTTCACAACCAACTAATCTTAAACATTGTCATGGTTAAAAATCTTAACTAGATATAAATCTTCTCATTTAATCCATTCGTAGGTAATTAGAAGTGAGTCAACTAATTTGCATTTGCTCATATAGAGACCATACAAATTATCTTACTCTCGAAGCATCCTTAAATTTCAAACATGCACTTGATAGTCATTAAAAGCAATTTTTTAATTACTTTTCACTATCCTTAGTAATTTTAAATTTAATACTTCTTCTAAATTCATCTAACTTGCAAAGTTAGAACTTCATGGATTTACCCCCACATTTGACATCTTTGCATGATAACATAAAGATCAAATGTAAGAGTGAGACCGGTATCAACTCTAATTATATGAGAGAAACATCTTCTTAGAACATAGCATAGGAGAAAATTCACATGTTAGCCAATATATCAAGGATTTTAGAATTAAAATCTTTCAAGTACATTGCTATCACCCATCCTAAAAGGTTTTACTAATAGTAGTATTTCTTACAATTTTAGCTTTTATCTTTTTATGTGAAATACGTACTCGCGAGAAGTACCCCCACATTGTAAAAGATAGTCAAGCTAAAACATCATCTTTTCAAAGTTTGAGTTACTACCACTCAAATACTTAAGATATATCCTTTCCGGAATAAGGCAAGCCAAATTCAAAGATTCTCTTAAAGTATTACTTAGGTAATTTCAAACTTTAAAGACAAACTACTACTGTAACCCTTTAAGTAGCAATTTTCTCATGCACCATCTCATAATAATTTTGAGTAATTGGAAAAGTCTTACTATGAACTGATTCAAAGGCTTATGAACAGATTCACATTAAAGTTAGACTTACATCCGCTTCATGAGATTATAACCAATATAAATTTCTTATTAGTTTTAACTGAGCTTTGTAACAAAACTTTATTTAGCACTTTAATTTACAATTAAATAGCTATAGAGAGGTCTAAGCTTGCAACCAATAAAGTGACAACATATTTTACATGTCAAGTATCGTACTATTAATAGTCACACAAATTAGCTAACAATGAACAAGGTGATTCAATTTCATAAGAGAACACGTTCTCTTAACTAAGTTACAATTCACCTATTCATAGAAATTTGAGACTTTCAATTAATAGCATCATACACCAATTTAAATTGCTTATCCGTGATGGAAACATAATTTAAGTCATATAAGGATCATAACCCAATTTAAATTAACTAAACATGATGAGACACAATTTAAATTATCTAGGTCATTATAACCAAATTTAAATTAATCATTCATGATAGATACATAATTTAAAACTTCATGGTTAACCTGCCGTTCACAAACGATTTAGCCATCAAATCGAGATAATTAAACTTTATTCTCAGATAAATATCACATTCAACTACTATGTTAATCACAGGCATCAGACAAGTACTGCAAGACAGCAAAATACAACTTCACAAGAAAAGCAACATTTGTTTTTCTTTACCTAACCACTCAAAATATTCTACAATTGAATATGAGTCATTTCAGAGATTTTATGACACTTAGAAATATAGTGATGCACTTACTACATTACACGAATAAGCACTAAAAACACTTTTAGATTCACACATTCGTTTATGAGTCCTGCAACAACACTTGATATTTCTCATTGTCATTAATCTTCAATTTCAAGTTGTAAATATATGAAAGTGTGTGACTTCAAAGAGGTGCACCTGCACTCTTACTCATATATTTACTAACTACTTAAGCGACTCATAAGTAATTATAAATTTTGAGACTAGTAAAGTAAACTACAGTTTTTCCGTTCCGTCTCATGTATTTTACTTTGTCACTTTACTTATCTAGATAATTAACATTAGGTTGAATAAGGCTTTTCAGACAATTATTTTTCTCAATTGTCACCAAGTTGGTCATACGCAAGAAAAGCTACAAGAACGTTATTGTACAACTCTAATTATCAATACTACAAAGGTGTCGTACACTGAATATTCCAAGTTAATGGAATAATCTCAAACAATATGACTGTATTTAATTTTTCCCAAAAATTCTCTTGAAGTATTTATTAGAGTACAACAAGAATGATCAAGACTTCTCTCATCCACTTATTCAGTTATTGATTTTCTCAAGTAAATGAAATCATAACACGAAATTAGATGAATAGTACTTTTCATAATAACATCGTTAATATAGAACTAATTTTCTAACTCATCAATTAGTGCATTTAAATAATACTTCCCAAAAGATTTGGGTGTATCCGAAATCTCATTCAACAAGGTTGAAACCAACGATTTTACCGAACATTCAAATCACTTTTAGATCAATCAACAAATATACAAATGGTAGTAGATCAGTTTTATGCTCATGATCTAAATAACTCAAAACTTGATCTCAATCAGCATGATGATCCATGAGATATTTTGTTCATATATAAAAATTAGTAGGATTCAGATTTCATGAACCTTTACAACTAATTTTTACTACAACAGCACAAAATTAACAATCTAGAGCACCAATTATTATATTTTCTTTGATTAGCCTAATTATTTACTTGCACTAATTTTCACCGTTTCATATTACCTAGAATCATCAATTACTAGCATAAGAGATTTGACCACATATAATAATCATTACAATTTAACATATTCTTCAAATATATTAAATTACTTGTACAAAGAATTAATCTTTCAAGTTCAATGATTATACGGACAAATCTGGATCATATCGAATCAACTACAATCAACAAATAACATGATTACTATTTTCTCTTAGACTGTTGGAATATAAATTGCACAACAAGCAGATTAAGCAAATAATCACATAAGGGCAATCATGCATTTGACAGTTTAATTGTAGCGATTGCAGTGAATCAACACATAGTAACACAAGCATCTAAAATCAATCTTTACAAAGTAAGAAATCAGAGAGATTTAGAAAAAACTTATCGGGTAGATCGAGTCGCCTTAGGAAAACTGTCCTAAGAGAAAATATTGCCCCCAATTGGTGCAACTCAGGTACAGGCAAATTCCTCCGAGGATAAAACGATCTCGGATTACGTACCAAGAAACTTTGCACACAGGTATGTAATCACCGGCGGTCCTATCTCAGTCGCCTTGAATCTCACGAATGAGTCTCTATGAACGGGGAGTAAACGAACAATGAATTGAAGCAAGAGAATTAGTGTTTCTCTTCAATAATTCAATGTGCAAAAAACGGCTGAGGAAAGTTGGTATTTATACATATGGTAATAATAGGTTTTGAAGTCTTATTTTGACCTAAAAACCCACGACAGTTCGGCCCAGGAGAACACCAAATCCGACGTGAGCGAGGCCGCCCTGGGATCTTGCGCGACCGCGCTAAAGGCCAGTAACAATTGGCGAGATCACGGCATTCAAGCGCGGCCGCCCTTGGCCTAAGCGCGGCCGCCCTCCTTGGCAGTAACTCCAATGGATTTTCCTCCTTGGCCAAATTCAGTCCACAACCACGACAATCCAAGGTCATAGATCCATGGACTTCATACCACATGAATCAAAATTCCAACAATTATCAGGTTTGAGAAAAGGTGGGTTGAGACGGAATGGCGAAATATGAGTATATAACAAGCTTTTATTTTGATGAACTATCGTGAGACGTGACTATTATGAATACTAAGGTGCAATAAGTGATTATTTCATTTAAGAAATTTTATCTATGCCCTCAAACATGGGATTTTATGAATTTATTCTCCATGATACGGGCATTTTGCACCACTCAACTACATTAGTCATCCTCTTCTGTATTCCTTGATTACTTTCTTCTTATATATAGAATCTTAATTATTTTTCAATGTATTTTTTTAATTATGGTTTAGTTTTTTGATTAGTGGCGGAGCCAGAAAACTTTATAAACGGGGCAAAATTATTTTGAAAATAAAATATTATTATCAAATAACTTAATTTAGTTTAAGGGGGGGGGGGGGGCAAAAAATTAATAGACAAAAATGCTAAAAAAAAAAGTACCTCAACTGTTTAGGCTGAGTGGATATAGTAACCAAAGTCATTTTTATTGTATAATTAGTATCTAAAATGCTCACTTTGTGCAGGTTTAATACCTATAACTAACGCCATTCAAAATTCATCTTTAAATTAGATATGTGCAATGCACGTTACCTTTTTAAAATGGCAAAATTGTTCAAAATGGCAGCCCCTCTCCCTCTTATCCCTTCTTTTTCCTCTTCTCTAATAGAGGAATGAATAAAGTGAAAGCTTCCATCAAACAAATTTCCCATTTTTAAACAAAATCATCTTACAACCACCACAAATTAAAGAATTGTTTTCAAAAATCAAACTCAAAATGTAAAAACATCTCCATCTCCATCAATCCGGACTTTAGTGCCCTTCCATACAACTCACCCCGACATCATTCCCCCCACCACTGTCATCCTCTCCACAAATGTCTTGCCCAGAACCCACTGCGTCAAAACACCACCCCTCAAACCTGCCCAGAACCCACTGCGTCAAAACACCACCCCTCAAACCCTACATGAAATCCAACCCATACCCGATTTGCAATCTCTTAAGAGCACCACCACCGAAATCGATCAAGGGAGAAATCAAACTATAATCGAATAAGATTTGGTAAAGGATTTATAGTGTTCGTGTATCGGATTCGGATCGGAGCATATATGAACTCGTGTCATCCCTAAGTAAAAGATACGGAAAGAAAACCAAAGTGGCCTTGGCCCAGTGGTATGTTGGTGACTTCCCGAAGGGGAGGTCACCGGTTCGATTTCCCAAGGGGAATTTCTGTGGTTTAATTCCTACGAGGTTTCGGGGTCCTTTGGAGCCCCGGCACATCCAGGTGCGATTAAGGAAACGGCATTCTTTGAGCATGTATCCTCGGTGTGGGGAGTTCGAATCTTGGCGGGAAGCGGTGGGCGGCCAGGTGGTGTTGTAAGAGTGATGTAATTGCCTCGGCAGAAGCGGTAGAAGCGATCGGTGGTGATGTAAGAGTGATGTAAATGCCTTATAGGAGGGCTTCTTTGGGGCTCTGGAGTATAAGAATGCTTGCCACCAGTTGCATAGAAGCACATCCGCGATTCCTCCGCCAAAGGCATCTTGCGGCCGTGCACTGGTGGTCGAATTAGTCCGTGGCGAAGCGCGGTATAAAAAAAAAAAAAATACGGAAAGAAAAGAAAAAGATTGCCCATTGGTTTCTCGCAGAAGGCACGCTGGTCTGGTCCTACACATTTTTCTGTTACAAGTGGACTCATTCAATCAACACCCAACTGCCAAAAAAAAAATAAAAAAGAATTTGGGTTGTAGTGCACATATTAAATACTCCCTCCGTCCCCGTAGAAGCATCACCCTTTTAGGGGTGGCGTACAAATTAAGGAAAAGTGTGGGAAGAAAAAATGTTGTGAGTGTAATTTAAAAATAGGAGAGAGAATTAGTGGAGGAAATAGTGAATTTTAAAAGTGTTGTGAGTGTAGAGGAGAGAGAATTAGTGGAGGGAATAGTGGATGGGATAATAAAATATTAATAAAAGTTTCCTTTTTAGGAAAGGGTGACGCTATAAACGGGACGCCATTTTGGGTAAAAAGTGACGCTTCGGCCGGGACGGAGGGAGTAAATTAGATTGTTTAATGATTCAAATTCAAATAAATATAAATGAACGAAGAGTATCGAATATAGAAGCGGTCAAAAACAATGATATTTTTAATAAATGATTAAATGATCAAAATTATAAGAAAAATGGAGCATTGTTTAGTTAAACTGCAATGCCCAAATCCTAAAAAAACTATAATAATTAATGGAATATACCAAAATAAAATTGCACTTTATTATATTTATATATATATATATTTGATTATGTCAAAAACTTCGGATCAGCTCAAATTTAGTGGTTCGGATATATCATATAAACTTAAATAGCCTGAAAAATATCAAACACGTAAACTGAGCCGAGGCTTCACCGGCGAATGCCATCCGGCGTGAGAGTAAGTATTGGTATATTATGAAAGCAAATCAAATGACAATATTACAGAGTCAAAGAATGCGTTCCCAGAAAAATGTGATTTATAGCTTGTATTTATAGGTGTATGAGATAGGATTCTGTCTTGTAAAGAAAGTTATGAGAGAATAAGAAGTTTAATACTACTTAGATCCTAATTTCATGATGTACTTGTTGGAATAGGATTATAATCGTGTAATGGACGTATGTTGAGGCGACGTTCTACTTGTCATATTCGTTGTTTGTTTGCTGGTCGACATAGCTCGTATGTCGGGCATAAGCAATTACGAAAGGTAGGGAAGGCCCAATTCATTTGTCATCTTTAGTATAACTTTATTGTGGTTGACATTGTTGTGGTCGGCCTAGGCTTATGTCCTGATCGACCTAATCTGGCACCTTGGTCGCCCTGGTGTAATCTGGCACCTTGATCGCCCTGGTGTTAAGACAAACTCCTTATTTCTTGGTTGACATTATAGCTATGTTGAGGAGAATATAACGAGAATAGGTAGGGAAGTTCAATCTTTATGTCGTATTTAAAAAATTTGCATATTTTTTATTGGTATCAATCTATGTTGGGATTGGATCCTAAACTGCAAGGGAGAAGAAAAACGTCCGAGGAGATTATGCGGTGGAGAGCGGCCGCGCTCGTGGTGGAGAGCGACCGCGCTCGTTGGTCAAAATTGGGGTTGGAACCGGCGAAAGGAGGGCGGCCGCGGCTGCGGGGAGTGCGCGGCCGCGCTGGCGTCGGGGAAGTGGAATCCTGGTCTGATTTTGTTTCCTATTTTGTGTAGATCTCTTCTTAAACTGAGTTAGGGCTTCCTTGTATAACTATATAAGCATAATTTCGGCCTAGAACACATTGTAGCAACATATTAGAGAGGAGACTAATACATATTGGCTTAGCGGTGCCCCGGACGTAGTTCACGAGTTGGTGAATGAACCGGGTAAACAACTCTTGTGTTCTTGTGTGTGATTGTTTCTTTCTTGTACGTGTGGGTGTGTTGATTTCTTTGTGTTGATTGCAACGGGGGAGCACCAATTCCACAACAACTGGTATCAGAGCTTTGGTTCGGAGGATTCAAATTTTTTTTTCATTAGTTGATTAATTTTGAATCGCGTTCTTGGGGATTTTGGTGAAGCAGTCAAGATGAAGAACTCAATCGAGAAATTCAACGGTGTGAATTTCACGTTTTGGAAGACAAGGATTGAAGACTACCTTTATTGTAAGGATCTTCATGGACCCTTGAAGGCGAAGCCCGAAGACATGTCACAAGGGGATTGGGAGACGTTGGATCGGAAGGCGTTAGGAGCGGTAAGGAGTGCCCTAACTGACGACGTTGCACGGAACGCTATGGAGGCCAAGACAACGGTGGAGTTGCTACAAACGCTGTCGGACATGTATGAGAAGCCGTCGAATATCAATAAGGTGCATTTGATAAAGAGGTTTGCGAATGCGAAGATGTCGAAGGGCGAGACGGCGGCAAGTCATATCGGCAATTTCAAAGGTATGGTGGACGATTGAAAAGTGTTGATATTACTTTCTCCGATGAAGTGCTAGCTTGTTTTCTACTAAAGTCATTGCACGATAGTTGGGAGGTTCTTGTCACAACGATTAGTACGTCAGCAGCATTGGTGTATACGGAGGTTAGAGATCTCGTCCTTGAAGAGGAGTTGCGAAGGAAAGAGAAAAGGGGAGAATCGTCAGTAGATGGGCCTGCACTTAGGGTGGAGAGAAAAGGGGTGGACCTAAAAAGGGGAAAAAGGTCGAGTGCTACAATTGTGGTGAATTGGGGCACATCGGTTATATTTGTCAGGGAAAAGGTGGTGGTGCAAGCGTGGTGGATGATGGTGGTGATGTATTAATCCTAGGGGAGGAGCGATCGGGTGAAGATTGGGTGTTGGATTACGGAGCTTCTTGTCATGCTAGTGGGGATGCGAGAATCAATGAGGCGTTACAAAACCTAGGATATTTTGGGGTTCTCTATCTTGGTGATGGTCAACCATTGAAGATCAAAGGTAAGGGGAATGTAATGATGAAGACACCTAATGGGGGCTTTTACAACTACACAACGTGATGCATGTTCGGATTTGAGGAGTAAGGTGATTTACGTGGGACAACTTGACGGTGAAGGGTATGGTGTTTCTTTCATTGGTGGGTCTTGGGAAGTCACAAAGGGGCTAAGGTGTTGGCTCGTGGGGTTAAGGGAAGATGTTGTACTCTACCTACAATATCGATGTTCGTTCGGTGGGAGCAAAGAGGCTAAAGAACCGGCCGTTGGTGTGAAAAGGGGAGACATCAAGAAACGGTATGTTGGGGGACTCAAAGTTGATCAACGTGGTGTGGAAGTCCAAGTGGCCCCAACAGAGACGGCTTCTGCATCAAGAACACGATCGATGCAAGAAACAAGGTGTGTCCGAGTTTCAAGGGGAAGCATTCCGAGGAAGGTGGGTCTGGAGGGATAAGGCGAAGTTAGACTTGCGGGGAGAAATCAAGGTAGAAGCTGATTTGGGGAGGCAAGAACGATCTAACACGGAGTGGTTGAAACGTCGCTTGGTTTCAACTCGCCTTAGTACTTGAGGAGAGGAGAGGTAGTGTCAAGCCAATATGGAGGGGGAATGTGTTCGAAGGTATTTACTCCGTGGTGGGAGTTAATGGGTGATTTTATGTTTGTTGGTTTAGTCTCCGGTGGGAGATTGTTGGGATTGGATCCTAAACTGCAAGGGAGAAGAAAAACGTCCGAGGAGATTATGCGGTGGAGAGCGGCCGCGCTCGTGGTGGAGAGCGACCGCGCTCGTTGGTCAAAATTGGGGTTGGAACTTCGGCAAAGGAGGGCGACCGCGCTGCAGGGGTGCGCGGCCGCGCTGGCGTCGGGGAAGTGGAATCCCTGAAGTGCGATTTTGTTTCCTATTTTGTGTAGATCTCTTCTTAAACTGAGTTAGGGCTTCCTTGTATAACTATATAAGCATAATTTCGGCCTAGAACACATTGTAGCAACATATTAGAGAGGAGACTAATACATATTGGTTTGGCAATTGCCCCCGGACGTAGTTCACGAGTTGGTGAATGAACCGGGTAAACAACTCTTGTGTTCTTGTGTGTGATTGTTTCTTTCTTGTACGTGTGGGTGTGTTGATTTCTTTGTGTTGATTGCAACGGGGGAGCACCAATTCTACAACAATCTATTGGGTTTTACCCGTTTTATTCAAGTTCGTATTCGATTTATCGATTAATACTGTTCAATATTGTTGTTAAATATTAAGTTGAAACGGTGATTTATACTATTCAATATTGTTGCTAAACTAGCATTCAATAACCCGCGCCAATGGCACGGTGAATTACAAAAGCGATAATAACATAGAAAATGACCGTTTCAAAAAAGTACCTTCTCACCATCTATTGGATTGACCACATAGATGTCAATTTTTTTTTCCATTTTCCTAGATTCTAATTGAAATACACATGGAAAACATAGTATCAAGGTTTTATGTAATCAAATGTGCATATTAGAGATACCTCAATAATTTTTTTTATAGAAAACATAGAGTATGATCAATATTCGACATTTGAAAGTGCATTTCACCACAATTAGTTTTTACAGCAGATATGATCCCAAAAATTACAGAATGTACAGTAATAGAAAATTTTAGTATGGCTACAACAACCCACGCTGACATGAATATAATCACAATGAACTCAATCAGTGTGAAAACAATACCAACTAAGTCTTCCATAACAGTTAGAGTTCAATTGGCCTTAAAATTGAAACCCCCTACTTGAAATCTCAATGGAAAAGAACAAATGGGGCTCCTACAAAAACCTAAAAGGAATACTTTAAAAATAAATAATTTATAATAGCTTACAACCTAAGATAGAAAAATTGAATAACGTTTAGGCCCTTATAGCAACCCTCTCCACACCGCCATATCTTGCAACAACCCTCTTGCTCACATGCAACCAAAGTCTTCCGAGATGACTCCTTTTCCATAATCCCCTAAACTAACTGTACAGTCCATTTGCCTATTCTCAGGTCTCCAGTCCTTATCCCCTTTCCCATGAATATCTATAGTATAAATGAGGGAAGAGAGTGAACAGTTGAATGAATAGTTTTAATGGCCGAAATTCCCATTTTGCCCTCACTATTTTGTCGCTTTCCCATTTTGCCCTTAAATTTTTTTTTTTTTAATTTAAAAAAATAAAAAATAAACGTGTCCTCGAACACGGACTTATTCTAGTAACTGTACATTGACAAACATGAATTGAGAAACAAAGTCATGTTCAACTTTCCATGAACAAATGAAAACTCACATCATTCCATTCCATGTATACATAGTAAGGACTTTTCTAAACGCTTCAAAATTAACCCCTATTTTTCTTCAAAAGTAGCAGTGGTAGTTATATTGGTACACTACACCAACAACAATAGATTCATAAACATTAGCCCTTCCAACAAACCAACTCAAATAACTTAGTACTAATGTATTTGATTTCGTCAAAGCTAGCAAGGAATTTTGAATGTGAAAAACTCCAATGAAATAAAAAGTCAGTAAACAATAAAAAAACATTTATAGAAAATAATCAATTAAATTGAATTTAAGCCAAATGTGCATAACCACAGTAGAAATAAGAGAAATTCGATTCTGAAAGTTTCTTTAGCGAGAAACGAAGATAGGCAGAAAGAGATTGGGGAAGGGGAGGGAGTGGAACGAAGAGTGGTAGGAGTAGCCACCCATATTCGGAGGAAAAATTAGCTAGAGGTCGGCGATGAAAAAGAGGGAGGAGAGAGATTGTCTAAGGGAGCGAATGTGATGGTGAATATGGAAAAAAACCACCGCCAGGAGGATTTGGGAGAGAAGCGAGAAACGGCAAGCTAGAAGACTAATGGGAGAAAACAGAGAAACCTTTTCGGGTTTGAGGGTAGAGAGAGGATTTTCTTTGGGTGGGTGGGCCGGTGGGGTCGGGGGTGGCTCAAGTCTTTGTGGAACTTGTTGTATTGAGCGGTACTCGGGAGTTAGAGAAGACAATTGAGGGAGGGAGAATTCAGATTCAATCCTGATCGTTATTTGTTTTTTGTGAAATTGAATATTAGCCATTATTTGTGTGGCGGTTAAAATCCATAAGTATTATAATATACTCCCTCCGTCCCACCTCACTTGACACTTATTTTCATTTTGGGCCGTCCCAGCTCACTTGACACTTTCTAAAATAGCCTACTTTTTATAATTTTATATTCACTCTACCCCACCACTCATTCTCTCTCTTCATTTTCCACCACTCAATTTATTCAACCAACACTACTATTTATCTCACTCATTCTCTCTCTTCATTTTTTACCACACATTTTTTTTATTTTATTCTTTTTTCTTAGTTTTCGTGCCCACCTCAAGGGTGTCAAGTGAGGTGGGAAGGAGGGAGTAGATATTAAGTTGAAATGGTAAGAGTAGAATTTTGAAAAAATAAACAATTCCTTGGCAGCCAAAAGAACATGAAAAGGAAGTTGGACACTGAAGGCGGAAAGAGCGTAAATTGGTTAGGTGTGACGCAGAGTATTTACCGTGGAAGTGGTCCTTAACCGTACGATCCATCTTTTTTGGGACCAAATGAAAAAAAGTAATTTCATGTGTGGTAGAGCACAAAATCTAGGGAGAAATCCATGTAAGCTTATGGAGAACGGGTCGACACGTAAGCGACATGATAAATGGTAGATAGCAGGAAGCACATGAAAGTGATATCCGTAAACCCCGAATGAATATCAGAAACCTTCAAAATGTTTACTGATATACATTGAAAGGTTTCGATATCCGTAAAAAACCTTCAATAGCAATTTCCTGGATATGCCCTAACACATTTCCTCGGATATGCACCTGCAGTTTTCCTGATATGCACCTCAACGGTTTACGGATATACATTTCACATCCTTACATTTATCAAATACAAAGTCTTCCGGATATCAACTGCAAAGCTTTACATTTATCAATGCAAAGCTTGGATATCCGGAAGCTTTTGGTCTTGGCCTTGGGTTTTTTTCGATTATCAAATGTAGTTCATTTATGAAAAATACGTTTCTCCATAGTTATGGAGAAACGCGTTTCTCAGCAGACGCACTCGTGGTAGAGCGGTGTGAAGTGAACCAACCTAAAAACATTTACTCCTTTCTGTCACAAAATAAATACTACTCCGTATTCTCTTTTTCTTTCTTTAATTAAAAAAATAAATATTTTGTTAAAACGTACTGCATTCTTCTAATATATTCTCATTTTAAATGTCTAATAAATGTATTTTTGAAAAGAATAATTAATTATGAATATTTTTGACAAAAGAATATTAAATATAATTGCATTTAAATTGATGAAATTTATTTATATTTATGATAAAAAATATATTTTTCTTATATTTGAGGACATGAGGTAAACCCATCAAGAATTTATCCTTGCCTGTCCCAAGTCAGGATAAAGGGTGAGGGTTGCGGTAGGCTTGTGACAGCCAGCGTAAAAATTTTGTCACATTATCATGACATGAATCCGAATATGAATATCGTCGGGGCGTTTCCTCGGCGACGCGCTACACTTCAAAGACCTGGGTGCAGTGATAAGTATGCAAAGGTTGCTAGGTCGTCGCCCGGAAGCGACGCGCCATCTCTTCGCCTGGGGGTGGTGTCAAATATGCAAGGGTTCCCGCATTGCGGACGAGTGCGGGTAAAAAAGCTAGTCTATGGTAGGTGTAAGGGTAATAGGATGCGCTTTGGAACTTGGAACATTGGATCCTTGACAGGGAGATCAGCAGAGGTGGTGGAAGTTATGAGGAGGAAGATTCACATAATGTGTCTACAGGAAACTAAGTGGGTTGGAGAGAAAGCAAAAGAAATTTCGCCTTGGGATTTTAAGCTTTGGTACTCAGGAAAGGATAATGGTAGAAATGGAGTGGGTATCATTATTGATAAGGAGTATATTAATGATGTAGTGGAAGTGTACAGGAAGAGTGATCGAATTATGGGTATTAAACTGGTGATACATGATGAGATTATAACTATTATTTCCGCCTATGCACCACAAGTAGGGTTGGATGCATCTATTAAACAAGTGTTCTGGAAAGATTTGGAGGAGGTAGTGCAACGAGTACCTAGTGGTGAGAAATTAGTGATTGGTGGTAATCTGAACGGGTATGTGGGGTCTAGTCGACATGGCTTTGAGAGCATACATGGAGGTTTTGGTTTTGGGGAGAGGAATGAAGCAGAAAATAGTATCCTGGACTTTGCGTTGGCATATGACTTGAGTATAATGAACACTTGATTCAAGAAGAGAGAATCTCACTTGGTGTCCTATAGGAGTGGAGGTAATGCGAGTCAGATTGACTTCTTCTTAGTAAGAAATGCTTGTAGAAAGAGTTATACAAATTGCAAGGTTATTCCGGGTGAGAGCACAGCAACTCAACATAGACTGGTGGTACTTGATTTTCGAAGTAAGAGAATTTCGAGAAAGAGAAAACCACAGGTAGACCCTAGAATCAAGTGGTGGAGACTTCAAGGGGAGAATCAACAGAAATTTGTAGCTAAGATGGTCGATACCGGTATTTGATCGGATAATATGGAGGATATGGATATAGATTCGACTTGGACTAAGATGGAATATACCATAAAGGAGGTGGCGAAAGAAGTCCTTGGAAAATCTAGAGGAAACGGGCCACCAAGTAAGGACACATCATGGTGGAACGAGGAAGTAAAACAAGCAATAAAGGGCAAGCGAGAATGCTACAAATTATTGGGAAAATGTAGGAGCGACGAGAACTATGAGAAGTATAAGGAAGCTAGAAGAGATGCTAAGAAAGTAGTAAGAGACGCAAGAGCAAAGGTGAATCAAAAACTTTATGATAAGTTGGATACAAAAGAAGGGGAAAAGGACATCTACAGAATCGCTCGTATGAGGGATAAGAGGACACGAGATATTGGGACGGTTAAATATATGAAAGATGTAGATCAAAGAGTTCTAGTCGAGGATAAAGAGATAAAAGATAGATGGAGTTCGTACTTTGATACCTTGTTCAATGGCGGTCAAGAGCAGGATATTGGAGATTTAAATATCTATTCGAGTAAGGTTAATCGAGATTTTATGCAGAGAATTCAAAAGAGTGAAGTGAAAATGGCAATGAAAAAGATGAGATTGAAGAAAGCTGTAGGACCGGATGGTATACCAATTGAGGTTTGGAGATGTTTCGGGGAGAGGGGAATAGATTGGTTAACAACGCTATTTAACAAGATATGGAGAATTAACACAATGCCATTGGAGTGGCGGAAGAGTACTCTGATCCCTTTGTTTAAGAACAAAGGTGATGTCCAAGATTGTGCAAACTATCGGGGGATCAAACTAATGAGCCATACTATGAAACTTGGGGAAAGAGTGATTGCACAAAGGCTGAGAAAAATTGTGGATATTTCGGATAACCAATTTGGGTTTATGCCGGGAAGATCGACTATGGAGGCAATATATCTTATGAGACAAACCATGGAGAAATATCGAGATCAAGAGAAAGATTTGCATATGGTTTTCATTGATTTGAAAAAGGCGTATGATAAAGTGCCAAGAGAGGTACTTTGGTGGGCATTAACAAAGAAGGGCGTTTCAAAGAAATATATTGATATTATCAAGAACATGTATAATGGAGTTAGTACTTGTGTACACACTAGTGTTGGGAAGACTGAAGAGTTTCCTATAAAAATTGGACTGTATCAAGGTTCCGCACTCAGCCCCTTTCTTTTTGCTTTGATAATGGACGAATTGACGAGGTCAATCCAAGATGATATACCAAGGTGTATGTTGTTCGCAGATGATATTGTGCTGATTGATAAGACAAGAGAGGGTGTTGAAAGTAAATTGGAGTTGTGGAGACACACTTTGGAATCTCGAGGTAGAAGCAAGACTGAATATTTGGAGTGTAAGTTTAGCAGAGTTGGAAGTAGGGAGGCAGGGGCGGTCACATTTGATGAAAATATTGTCCAAGCTTCTGAGTTTTTTCGCTATCTTGGATCCATTATCCAAAAGGATGGAGAATTATATGGTGATGTGGCTCATAGGATTAAAGCAGGTTGGTTGAAGTGGAAGAGTGCCACAGGGTTTCTATGTGATCGCGGCATGCCCAATAGATTAAAGGGAAAATTCTATCGCACGACAATTAGGCCGGCATTGCTTTACGGCACCGAATGTTGGGCTGTGAAACAGTGTCATGTGCATAAGATGAATGTGACGGAGATGTGTATGCTTCGATGGATGTGCGGTCATACAAGAAAGGATCGATTGGGGAATGAGGTGATCAGAGGTAAAGTAGGAGTTGCGCCCATTGAGGATAAAATGAGGAAAAATCGTCTGAGGTGGTTTGGACATGTGAGAAGGAGATCGAGTGATGCACCGGTTAGGAGGTCGGAACAGTGGAGAAATGATAAAATGGCGAGGGGTAGGGGAAGACCCAAACAAACTTGGATTAGAGTGATTGAAAATGATATGAGTTTACTTGGAGTGTATGAAAGTATGGTGTTGAAGAGGCCGGAGTGGAGGGCAAAAATTCATGTGGAAGACTGATTTATTTATTTATTTATTATTATTATTATTTTTTACTATATATATACATATATATATTTTATTATTATTATTATTATTATTTTTCAACAACCTTTTCACACGATGACATATGAGAATTCATGTTAGTCGATATTAAATTATTTTGGGACTAAGACTTTTTTGTTGTTGTTGTTGAGGACAGGAGGTGGGTAGAATAGAAAGGCAATTGATGAAGGTAGGATTAAACAAAAAAAAAAAAACTGGTAAGGTGACAGGCTGTCTATGTCAAATGGAGTAATATTGAAATTGAAACTGACAGAGGAGAGACGACTTATTTTGAGTTGAGGGAATCGCCTGCCTTTAGAGAGAGAGATATTCCATCATTTCATTTCATTTCAGGTTTGTTTGTTTGTTTGTTTGAATGATTGTAGAGAGAGAGAGAGAGAGAGTAAAGAGGAGAGAGATGACGATCATCGGAGTGATGGAGGTTACACTGGTGGACGCCCGTGGTCTTACCAACACTGAATTCCTCGGTACCTTCTTCTTAGCTTTTCTGAATTCCTTTCTTCAATTTCGGTTATGATTTGTTCATCTTCTCCATTTGGACAACCCCCTTTCTCTTTCTCGAGCCTGAATTTGGGAATGCCGGCCGGCCGACCAGGTCAACTGTGTAATTCTTGCATGCCATAGATTAGTGACTCGAGTTAAACTTATAAAACCGCTCTAGTTCACAAACCTTGACTTGATTCTACTCAACTCAGCTTAGCCTCATTCATATGGCAAGTCAAACCCAATTTCAACCTCACCAGATGCAGCTATAGTTTGAGTTGATAAAATTTGAACATGTTGCCAGTTGGTATCAAATCAAATACAGTTTTTCTGACAAAATCCCCAACCCCAAATATGAAAGATATGGGCTTTGTTTGTGATAGATAAACTTCTTATTACCACTAGGCACCAATATCATCCATGTATTTTTGGGTGGTCCTGTGGTAAGCCTAGTGATGAGCCCGGATCTACTGGACCGGGCCCGCGCTCGGTCTAGTCCAAGGAACCAGTGACGTAGCAGTTCCTAGACCGCTGGAGGGAAGACCGCGGAGAAATAGGCCCTTGTGGTCAAGACCGCGTCCCTCCTCGCATCGTCCCCATCGAGGACCATTGGGACCCTGCTCGCTGGATCCGTGCCCGCATGAGTCATGCCCGCATCAACCGTGCTCGCGTCATATATCTTTGACCGCGGGCACAACGTTGACCGCGGACATCTGCTTCCCGGTTAATGTCAAGCCTTACTGAGCAAGTTAGCTTACCGGGCTCGACAGCCACTCACCGGCTCCCATCACGCATTCAATGCGGCTCACCCGGCGCCTACTATTCCATTTAATGCACTAAGCCGGCTACACGACTCATGTCCCTTTCACCATGCCCTTGGGGACCAATGTTCCTCCCCGACAGACCCGATTAGGCTGCGGACACGTTGTAATGGGTCAAATACCAAAGTGCCCCCAGTGGCCGATCTCGTGCTTACCTCAACAAGCACCATTGCATCGCCTATAAATAGAAGGCCTTTACCCTACGGGCAAGGTAAGTTCCATATACAATTGAGTAAGCTCTATTACTCTCTAAACCTAAACACACACACACTCCAAAGGTATTCAAAGCCTTATTACTCAGTATTCTTACTCTCACACCCGAGGGCCTGAGTTGGAGTAACATCCAACTTTGACCTTAACGGTGTTTGTTTGTGTTGTGATCTAGGTACATCAAACCATCAAATATATCCTAGCCAGATATCCTTGAACCGCTCCTGACCCCAAAAGCTGTGGCGTCATCAGTGGTTCCATTGCCGGGAATTGAACCCGGGTCTCATAGATGAAAGCCATGTATCCTAACCACTGGACGACAATGGGCCAGGCACTCCGCGTTGAACTCATCGGAGTTCTTATACTCCTCGATGGCCTCCTTGCGAGCTTCGGCCAGCATCCTCTCCTTCTCCAAGCCAAACTGCGTCAGAGGCAGCAACTTCTCGGAGAGATCATCCGCCTTGGCCTCCAGGATCTCCACTTGCTTTTGGGTGGCATCCAGCTGACCGTAGCTCGGAATTTCTTTGCTCCAAACTGAAGTTTGTGGCCGAGCTCATCTCGCCGACCCACTTTGCCTTCTCAAGGCTCTTCTCCAGCTCGGTCACCCGCTCCTGGAAGCCCTTCAGATCGGACTCCTTGGTCGCGAACTCTTTCTCCTTGGCATCCAGGAGGGAGCTCAGAGTCCCCACCTTCTCCTGGGCCTGCTCCAGCTCGCGGAGTTTGCCCGCCATATCCTTGGTATTGCTGGCAAGCTCAGCGGACAGGCTATCACAGGTCTCCCGGAGCCTCATAGCCTTATTGCCCACCTGCGAAGAGGATAGTTAGAGCAAGAAAGGCTAAAAGTGTCAAAGGGACAGACAGAAAGAGTCAAACCTCAGTGAGGGCAATTCCAATGTCTCCCATCAAGGCTGATGGGTTCTCCTTCTCCGCCGCGGCATGATAGAAGTCCGGGGCGAAGAGCCTATTGATGAGCCCAATCCCAACAGCGAGTTGTAGGCGGCAGCGGGCGCACGGTCCACCCCTTCACGGGCGGGCACAGCTCCCACCTGTTTCCTCTTCTCCCAGTGCCTCCTCGCGGGTGGCCGGGGAGGAGATCGGGTAGCCACCGAGCGATTGTCCCCGCGGAGTGGAGCAGGCCGTGTAAGCATGCAGCAGCAGGGGGCTACGAGAAGAAGTCTCCACCACTTTCCGGGTCTTGAAGACCTTTCCTATGCGTAAGATCCGCATCTCTATCGGTCCTTTTCGACTGCTCCCGGTTATGCCGTGAGGCAATAAGATGCAGCCAGGGAGATGATGCCGGAAGATTGGGTGGAGGAGGACCCGGGGAGGTGGAGGCAGATTCCGGTGGTTAGAATGGTTCGGGAGCAGATAGAGCCTCCCAGTCCTCCCGCTCGCTACGTGCACGGTCTTATCTTTTGTGGGACCCTCCCATCTCATTCTCGCCTCTTACGGGCGGCTTCCTGTTGGCTGCCCTCCGGTTCTTGGCCTTCACTGAGCAAGACTTAGAGGAGCCATCGAAATTATACTCTTCAGGATCTACTCGGAGGGAAAGAAAAATGGTTAGCAGCAGCTCAAAAATCAAAGGCAAAGTAAATCGGGCAACAATTTTTATAAGGGAATCGAGACCGATTATTTCGGGAGGATCGCACTCAGCGCCCAAAGATACGTGTCTTACAATCGGCCTCAAACCGGTAATGTTCGTGCACCCGCCAATCGGGTCGCGGGCAAAGGCTCTATATCTACTGCAGGGGGCGTGTGGGGCGCCTCCTGCGAGGAGCCACCCCCGAGTAGATCAATAAGTGGCTCATCTTCCACTACGGCGCCCACGTCATATACGGGCTCCTCCCGTCCGTCCAAATAGAGGGCCGAGATGCCTCTCTACGGTGGCGCAAGTGCATCGGCCGAGGACGGGTGGGATAACTGCCCGCGGCCACCTTCATAGGGACGGGGTGTGAAGGTTTGGAAAAGGGCCATCCAAATCTTGACTCAATAACCAAAATATCTTTCTGATTCCACTGGTCAAACTTGTTTGAGGGAGGAGAGAAGGTCCTGGTAGAGTAGTTCCTAGCCTTCAAGCTCAGGATACCACGGCTAACTCGGTTCGATAGTAAGCGTAGAGCCCAAGAAGGGTAGGTTCATAACCGGAATCTGGCGGCGATGAAGGAGGCAAATGGCTCGGATGGCGTTGGGAGTCGAGTGCGTGAGGCGGCGAGCATTGAACTCCGGGGAAGAAGTAAAAGAAAGGGGTCAGGGCGGCCTTCGTCCGTTCTCAAACTGGGCCCCATAAAAAACGCAAGCTCGGTTGTCCCCGCGGACATCTGCTATGGTCTCTGGCCGCAGCTTGTCCTTGTCCTTCAAATGAACATGCCCAAGGGTGCGGACACGGTAAGCATTGCGGTCCACGTTATAAACCTCGTAAATCTCCTCACTCCCGATCAATGGTGGCCACCTCCTGGCCTTCTACGGCCACGACAGATTCACATCCCTAGCCGGCCTCTTGCCTTTGTTCGGCGGGGCGCGACCTCCTCCTCCTCGCCGGAGTCGAGCTCTCGAAGGCATCCACGATGTTGGTGGCCTCGGCGGCCTTCTTGGAGGTCCCCGCGGCCCTCCCATCCCCTCCTCGCGGTCATCCTCTTCGGTCTCCGAGCTCGAGGAGCCAAAGAGACCGCGGGGTCACCACGGGCAGGGGCCACCTCCGATTCACCAGTCACCTCGAAACTGAGGGGGTCAAGTTCCTCACTGCCGCCACCAATTGTCTCCGCCACTAAGAGCCGCGGCACAACGGGGGAAAGATGGTACTCGGGCGTAACATCTAAAGGGTCACTCAGGGTCCCCGCTCTCGGTGCCGCGAATTGTTTGATTGATCGTGGTCCATTAGTTCACACTTTTCCCAGTCACAAACTACTTCGGGGACGCGAATCGCTCTCCTCACTAATTCAACGGCGTTCAGAGCCGAGCCTCTCTCGCGGGGAAACCTGCACAAAACCCCCATCACAAAATTTCTCAGCCTACTGGTATCCCCCAACACCAAAACATCACCGTTCCTTTTTACCCTTTTATCCTTGGCCTCCCACAACCGGGGTGGGACAAAAGGCCCCCATTGGGATTTTTCACAGAAATATTGGAAGCACTCAAGGGATAACCTAAGCCACCCATGGCCTACCTTCCTAAATATCCCCCCTGTCCGTTTACAAACAGCAAACAGATCTGGAGTGCTCCCATCTCCTAACTCTATGGGACGGCGGGGTCCAAACTCTCGAGTAGTCATTATTCAGAAATCAGAAAAAAGAAAAACAGAAGGAGATGAAGAAGAAAACACCCAACGTTACTTACGAGAGAAAGATTGAGAGAAGGATTCGGAAAACAGTAGCACGAAAATCGCAGCAAGAAATTTCTCTCTCAAAGGCTCTCTGAAGGTTTGGAAACGGTAAAAAGGGTTTGAGGTTTAAGGGTTTGGTATTTATAAGGCCTACCTATACGGGTTAACCCGTTAACCCGTATTAATTAGCCCACAAATCCTACCTCGAACCCTGAACCGTCTCCAACGTTTGAAAATTCGAAAAATTAAATACCCTTTGCATTTATTGCCCCCCTTGGATGAGCGACACGTACCCCTGTACGTACCACTAACTCGTCTTTTCATCTGCCAAGGGGCCCACCTGTTAACCGGGAGGCACGCCATGCAAGGGACCACGTGTCACTCACTGGTGCCTCCCGAACGTTCCCTTTGGCCCATGGGGCCAAGCAATAGACAACAAAAAGCGCTAACACTGGTGCTCGCTCGAGGAACAATTGGAGCAAACCGAGCTTCTAGTAGCTCCTCACTCAGACCATAAATAATCACACTTGGAGCTAGGGGCCATTGATGAGCCCGGATCTACTGGACCGGGCCCGCACTCGGTCTAGTCCAAGGAACCAGTGACGTAGCAGTTCCTAGACCGCCGGAGGAAAGACCGCGGAGAAATAGGCCCTTGTGGTCAAGACCGCGTCCCTCCTCGCATCGTCCCCATCGAGGACCATTGGGACCCTGCTCGCTGGATCCGTGCCCGCATGAGTCATGCCCGCATCAACCGTGCTCGCGTCATATATCTTTGACCGCGGGCACATGCTGCTTCCCGGTTAATGTCAAGCCTTACTGAGCAAGTTAGCTTACTGGCTCTGACAGGCCACTTGCCGGCTCCCCCATCACGCATTCAATGCGGCTCAGTCCGGCGCCTACTATTCCATTTAATGCACTAAGCCGGCTACACGGCTCATGTCCCTTTCAGCCATGTCCCTTGGACAGTCAATGTTCCCTCCCTGACAGGACCAATTAGCTGCGGACACGTGTAGCTGGTCAAATACCAAAGTGCCCCCTAGGGCTGATCTCATTGCTTACCTCAACAAGCACCATTGCATTGCCTATAAATAGAAGGCCTTTACCCCCATGGGCAAGGTAAGTTCCATATACAATTGAGTAAGCTCTATTACTCTCTAAACCTAAACACACACACACTCCAAAGGTATTCAAAGCCTTATTACTCAGTATTCTTACTCTCACACCCGAGGGCCTGAGTTGGAGTAACATCCAACTTTGACCTTAACGGTGCTTGTTTGTGTTGTGATCTAGGTACATCAAACCATCAAATATATCCTAGCCAGATATCCTTGAACCGCTCCTGACCCCAAAAGCTGTGGCGTCATCACCTAGTAAACTCAAGGTATTTGTGCTCAGTTGGTCAGTGCGTGATGCTTAGTTAGCAAACCAGGTGTTCACGTTTGGGTCATTACAAGGTTCAAGCTGCCTCATTTGTTTCATCAAGCCAAAAGGGGAGGAGGGGGGGGGGTTATTTCAGAGTCTCATAATAATGTGATGTGATGAGTTTATCAATATCAAAACCTTAACTTTAGAATAATTATTTCAAAAGTAGAAGTAATTTTTTAAAGTCGCTTTAATCCATAAATCCGTACCTTTTAAACCATCCATGTGTAGCTATGTACCTGGCACCCTGCTAGTTGAATACGCTGCATACAAGAGAAGAGACAATATGAAGTAGAATGCTTGATAGCCAAACCAATTGTTTAGCATTTGTTAATCAGTTGTGAACATAAAATAGGAACCACTTATTCATTCTTCGCTTGCCAAAAGAAATTTGGGTAAGCACAATTCACAGACTCAGGGATGGTTTTGCAGCTACAAAGTTCATTCTCTTATTATATAACTGTTCCGGTATATATATATATTTCCTGTTGCTTACAGTCCACGCCCCCCAAAAAATAATAATGAAAAAAAAAAAAAAAATGGGGGCAGCAGCTTAGCTTCTATGAATTTTTCATTTACTGATTCATTTGAGGAAGACCGTGAATTAATTTTTGGTAAACTGAGTGACTGCAATATAACTGTCTAATGTTCTGTAACATCATCTTTGCCCTAACTGTGCTTGTAGGAGGCATAGATCCATATGTTGTGATTCAATACAAGGGCCAAGAGCGCAAGAGCAGTGTCGCCAGAGGTAAAATATCAATAATCAATCTCATTTCTCTGTAAATATATGGAACCATTTTGCACTATTATTCCCATGTAACATTCACTCCATTATTGTTAGGATAACATATACTCTCTCCGACTCTCCGTCCCGTTTGAAAGGGCGTTTGAAAGGGCACATTTGATCAACACAAGTTAACTTTTACCCATATATGTTGCCCCTGCCGCTTGTGTTAGCCTATTCGACATCACATATGTACATTTTTTGGGATTTTAAACCTCTTCTGATAAAATAAAATGGTGAAGTGTCTTTCTGGTTCATTAGATTACTTGGCAGAAAGCAAATTTTATGTACTTTTCATTTTGTTAGTTTTAATGTTGATTTGAGCATAACAACTAGAATAATGATATGCAGGGCAAGGTAGCACCCCTGCTTGGAACGAGAAGTTTACCTTTAGAGCAGAATATCCAGGTTCAGGTTGACCAATACAAGCTCATCCTAAAGATCATGGACCATGACACCTTCTCTGATGATGACTACGTTGGGGAAGCTACGTAAGTCATCTTCATACAAGATTATGTTACACCAAATGTGTAAATATTTTTCTTAGGCTTTTACCCCCTCTTGATTTATATTCATATACTCCCTCCGTCCCACAATAATATACAAAATGAGATGGACACAAGAATTAAGGAGAAAAGTAAAAATGGTGATGTATTGTGAGTGTAGATACTTGGGTAGGAGAGAGAAAGTAGGTAAGAGGATAATTGTTATGAGTATGATAAGTGGGTTCCATTTTCATTTTGGGACTTTGAAGATTAACGTGGGACGCCCAAAATGACTCTTTTTGCAGATTATTGTGGGACGGGGAGAGTATATTTTATTTTGGAAGGATTTTTCTAAGAAGCAAAACTCCTGCCAAACATCCACCATATCTGTTCATTTGTTTTTTATCATCCTCTGGTTTTTGGTTTACTCTACTCAATCCTTAACCATATGCATGTAGGGTATACTTGAAAGAACTTTTGGAATTAGGAGCGGAGCAAGGAAGTGCTGAAATACATCCCCGCAAGTATAGCGTTATCGACAGCAGCCAAAGTTATAAAGGCGAAATTCAAGTGGGTATCACCTTCACCCCCAAGGTATAGATTTGTTTGTGTAAAACTAAAACCGTACAAAAGTAATGCAATCAATTACATATAAATTCAAGTTACTACATGAGACTTGTAGAATATGGCACATCAGAATTTCTTATATTGTTTGACTGTATGTTATGTCTGTGATTATATAGGTACAAGGGGAAAATGGGAGAGGAGAATATGGGGGTTGGAAGCAAAGCGAGTTCTAGTGTTTTTATTGACTTGTTGGCTGGAATTTATATGTAACTTAAGTGTGACAACTATGGAAGTTTATTGTTAGTTTATGAATGAAACCTTATTTTTGTAAAATTATGAATTTCATGCTTATTAAATCTTTTGTCATTATGGTGAGAATATTGTCTTCAACAGAGTTGGATACTCTTCTTGTTAATTTTTTTTATAAATGTAAGCATCTCATCTTTTACTTTTAATCAAGAGTAAATTTAAATATTTTTTAGACATTCATTTTTGAAACAGAAATACTCCCTCCGTCCCTAAATGTTTGTCCCATTTGACTTTTCAAACATTTTAATTTAGTGATTTTGAAGCTTTAATTTTGATTATTTTTACGAACGCTTTGAAAATTATTGATAATATACACCGCCGTTATGTAATACTCCGTCCCTAAATGTTACAAGTTTTGAAAATTTAGTGATTTTGAAGCTTTAATTTTGGAAATGAGACTAATTTTTTGAGACAAAAGAAAAGGGGAAATGGGACAAACATTTAGGGACGGAAGGAGTATTAAATATACAAATGAGAAAAGTTAGGTGGTGGTGTGTTGATCATATTGATATTCTAACTTGTTGACAATGATGAATTAACTATAAGTTGATTTAGGTTTATGATAATTAATCTTACTTTAGAACTCGTTGACTAAGCAAATTATGAGTAATTAACAGCTAATGTTTCATTTGACATTTTTGGCCTTTCACTTTACTT
This sequence comes from Adenophora triphylla var. japonica, assembly GCA_022495995.1. Lineage (NCBI taxonomy): Eukaryota > Viridiplantae > Streptophyta > Magnoliopsida > Asterales > Campanulaceae > Adenophora > Adenophora triphylla. The sequence continues at coordinate 173,256 of JAFEMH010002803.1, read as the reverse complement.
TTCCCTATCACAAAGCATTTTTTATTTGCTTTGGACTCGTCCAGGAGAGGAGATGAACAAAAAAGAGTAGATTAATAAATACTGTATATATTTTCCCAAACCAGAAAAGTGCTTAATTATATTACTCATGGACTTCACGTCTTCCCTCCTCCCTCCCTCCCTTCTTTCTAATTAATACTCCCTCCGTTCCAAAATATTTATCCTATTTGACTTTTTTGTTGAACTTTGACCACAAATTTATGAGAGAATAATCATGTTCATGAAATTCTAAAAGTTGTTGTTGATAATATTATTAATGGTGAATCAATAGGAATTTTTAAAATTTCATGAAAATAATTAAATTGTCATATATTTGTGGCCAAAGTTCAACAAAAAAGTCAAATGGGACAAACATTTTGGGACGGAGGGAGTATTATATTTACCAGGTGAAGCTCACGTTCTTCCTAATGCAACTTAACTCCTCTTCCAATTATATATCCCTATTCCTTACAAATTCAGTCTCCTATATTCACAACTTCTCTCTCTCTCTCTCTCTCTCTCTCTGTGTGTGTGTGTGTGTGTGCGTGTGTGGGTGCTTCTCAGGCACCAAGAATGACACTCGAAGACTTGCTGACGCAGCCGAGCGACGATAAAATAAAAAGACCTGAACTTGAAGGAGAGGTGCATTCCTTTTATCAGTCATTCAATCTCTTGGTTCTCTCCATGCAACAAACTCTGGGTTAATTTTTACTGTCCACAACGATCTGAGATTTGGCCAATTATCAGTGTCCACCTTTTTTATTCACAAATTTCATTTTCAATTATAACTACAGAGGGGAGGGGTAGGCATTGAAATTAGTCCAAAAGTCGTAGGTTGGGCAGTGAAATTAACCCTGCAAACTCTAATTTATTGACTTCGGCTAAACAATCATTTTGCCTACACAGATTGACAAACTGGAAGCAGAATTAGATGGAGAGCTGAAACTCAACAGGGTATTGCAGCTCGTTTTGCAAGGCGGCCACACCCATTCCTCTCCACCTCTCTCCTCTGTGCTCCCATTTAAGGTACTTTTAACTTTCTTAGGTGGGTCTGTTGGGATTGGAGTCCTAAACTACAAGGAAGAAAAGGGGCCTAAGTCGGAGGATTCAGTGAGATTGAAGGAGGAAAATCTCGGAGGTAGCTTCTGTCAAGGAGAGCGGCCGCGCTCGTGGTGGAGGGCGACCGCGCTGGAGTTCCTTCGTGGGTGAAGAAGTCTCTGCCAAGGAGGGCGGCCGCGCTGGCCTTGAGGGCGGCCGCGCTGCGCCCGATCTTTGTGCTGCAGATTTGATTTGTTTCCTAATTCGATTGTATCTCTTCTTAAACTGAGTTAGGGCTTCATTGTATAACTATATAAGCATAATTTCGGCCTAGAACATATAGTAGTTGTGTAGCAACATATTAGAAGGAGTCTAATAACATATTGGCTTGGCAATTGCCCCCGGACGTAGTTCACGAGTTGGTGAATGAACCGGGTAAACAACTCTTGTGTTCTTGTGTGTGTGTTTCTTGTGATATTGTGTGTGTGGGTTTATTGATTTTTTGTCTAGATTGCAACGGGGGAGCACCAAATTCACAACAACTGGTATCAAAGCATTGGTTCGGAGGATTCAAAGTTTCATTAGTTGATTTTTTGAATCGCGTTCTTGGGGATTTTTGGTGAAGCAGTCAGATGAAGAATTCAATCGAGAAATTCAACGATGTGAATTTCACGTTTTGGAGGACAAGGATCAAGATTACCTTTATCAGAAGGATCTTCTATGGACCCTGAAGGAGAAGCCCGAAGGCATGTCACAAGGGATTGGGAGACGCTGGATCGGAAGGCGTTAGGAGCAGTGAGGAGTGCCCTAACCGACGACGTTGCACGGAACGCTATGGAGGCCAAGACAACGGTGGAGTTGCTACAAACGCTGTCAGACATGTATGAGAAGCCGTCGAATATCAATAAGGTGCATTTGATAAAGAGGTTTGCGAATGCGAAGATGTCAGAGGGGCATACCGGCAAGTCATATCGGCAATTTCAAAAGTATGGTGGACCAATTGAAAAGCGTTGATATTACTTTCTCCGATGAAGTGCTAGCTTGTTTTCTTCTAAAGTCATTGCACGATAGTTGGGAGGTTACTGTCACAACGATTAGTACGTCGAAAACAGATTGGTGTATACGGAGGTTAGAGATCTCATCCTTCAAGAGGAGTTGCGAAGGAAAGAGAAAATGGGAGAATCTTCCGTAGATGGGGCCGCACTTAGGGTGGAGAGAAATAGGGAAGACCGAAAAGGGGAAAAAGGTCAAGTGCTACAATTGTGGTGGATTGAGGCATATCGGTTATGCATCGTCAGGAAAAAGATGGTGGTGCTCGCGTGGTGGATGATGGTGGGGATGTATTAATCCTAGGAAAGGAGCGATCGGGTGAAGATTGGGTGTTGATTACGGAGCTTCGTCATGCTAGTGGGGATGCAGAATCAATGAAGCAAAGACAAAACCGGAGATTTTGGGGTTCTCTATCTTGGTGATGGTCAACCATCAAGATCAAAGGTAAGGGGGATGTGATGATGAAGACACCTAACGGGTCGTTTTACAACTACACGACGTGATGCATGTTCCGGATTTGAGGAGAAGGGTGATTTACGTGGGACAACTTGACAGTGAAGGGTATGGTGTTTCTTTCATTGGTGGGTCTTAGGAAGTCACAAAAGGGGCTAAGGTGTTGGCTCGTGGGGTTAAGGGAAGATGTCAGACTCTACCTACAATGTCGATGTTCGTTCCCTGGGAGCAAGAGGCTAAATAACCGGCTGTTGGTGTAAAAAGGGGAGACATCAAGAAACGGTATGTTTGGGGGACTCAAAGTTGATCAACGTGGTGTGGAAGTCCAAGTGCCCTAACAGAGAGCGGTCTCACCAAAAACAGACGACGCAAGAAACAAGGTGTGTCCGAGTTTCAAGGGGAAGCATTGCGAGGAAGGTGGGTCTCGGAGGGAGAAGGCGAAGTTAGGACTTGCGGGGAGAAATCAAGGTAGAAGCCGATTTGGGGAGGCAAGAATCATCTAACACGGAGAGGTTGAAACGTCGCTTGGTTTCAACTCTCCTTAGTACTGAGGAGAGGAGAGGTAGTGCCAAGCCAATATGGATGGGGAAATGTGTTCGAAGGTCTTTACTCCGTGGTGGGAGTTGATGGGTGATTTTATGTTTGTTAGTTTAGTCTCCGGTGGGAGATTGTTGGGATTGGAGTCCTAAACTACAAGGAAGAAAAGGGGCCTAAGTCGGAGGAGTCGGTGAGATTGAAGGAGGAAAATCTCGGAGGTAGCTTCTGCCAAGGAGAGCGGCCGCGCCGTGGTGGAGTGGCGACCGCGCCGGAGTTCCTTCGTGGGCGAAGAAGTCTCTGCCAAGGAGGGCGGCCGCGCGCCGGCCTTGAGGGCGGCCGCGCCGCGCCCGATCTTTGTGCCGGCATTTGATTTGTTTCCTAATTCGATTGTATCTCTTCTTAAACTGAGTTAGGGCTTCCTTGTATAACTATATAAGCATAATTTCGGCCTAGAACATATAGTAGTTGTGTAGCAACATATTAGAAGGAGTCTAATAACATATTGGCTTGACAATTGCCCCCGGACGTAGTTCACGAGTTGGTGAATGAACCGGGTAAACAACTCTTGTGTTCTTGTGTGTGTGTTTCTTGTGATATTGTGTGTGGGGGTTTATTGATTCTTTATCTAGATTGCAACGGGAGAGCACCAAATTCACAACAGGGTCCAGTCCTTCCCTGGACCCATGCATAATGGGAAGTCTTATAGCACCCAGGTGTCTTTTCTTACTTTCAATTGGGTCTCTTCACACAGTAGCATTTCCCTAACGAAATAAGTATACATGAACAAATCTTATATGAACTGTTTTGCAGATACAAGTGCTTCTAGAAGACCTGGCTATGGTGGAAGAACAAATTGCTTCGCTTGAAGGGAAAGTTGATAAGATGAAATTAAGTTTGTACCAAGAGAAGAAACACAACAGGGAGTTGGAATTACAGCAGCAAAGGGGCCAGCATCCCCGATATTCTACAAAGAGATCTCAGAAGCAGTTGCATTCGAGACACAAAAACCGAGCACAAGTCGACGACTATGAATTGTACTATTATAATGCACAGCAAAGCCAAATAAACACCAAAGAGCGAAGAGCCGCCCTAGCTTCTTCTATGGATATCCAAAGTAATGTTCTCCTCAATCCAACAGTGTATTCCAAGTTTTTTTATAGACAATTTAGAATACACCCACACTGACACTCATCAAAAGTGTGTTTTTACACAGTTTTGTTTTCCCTAGCTAGTTCATACTTACAGTCTTACATGCATACTCCTCCGTCCCAATGTTATGGTTACTTATTTCTTTTTGGGCATCCCAATGTTATGGTTACTAACCCAAAATAGTCGATGAGACTCACTTGTCAAAATTATAAAAAAAGTCTCCCTACCCCACTTTCTCTTTCCTACTTTACTTTTCATACTCACAACACTTATTTTTTCCTTGATCTCCGCACATTCAATTTTAATAACCATAACATCGGGACGGAGGGAGTATATATTTATGCCTATAGGCTGTATGGAATATTTACAAGACAATAAATGTGTACATATAATATTTCAGCTTGGGGAACAGATGATAAGGCTTCAAAATCAAAATTTCTTCCAAGAAGCCAAAAGCATATCCAGTTAGGTAGAGAAATCATTACCGAGAAGCCAAATAAGTTGTCGGAAGACCTTATCACGTGCTTAATAGACATATTTCTCAAACTGAACAAGTCGTTACTGGACACGAATGCATCAGCTATGGTACCTAAGCATATCCACTGCATTGACTCAAAAGGCCTCATTTCAAAAACCACGTTCAACTGCACAGAGCCAACATTTCCATTTGAAGATATGACAACGGATTTGGACCCCTATGGCATACTACCCGACTTAGATGATGCTATCAGAGACATTGGTCCTTACAAGAATTTCATCCAAATGACAACAAATTCACTGGACAATACTCGTGTTTCTGAATGTGGCCAAGAAGTAGGAAAACTGAGGTACTCCCTCCGTCCCAAATTGAATGTCCCTTTTGTCCCAAAATGAATGACCTTTTGAAACTTTACCTTCAAATAACTTTGTCCCTAAATCAATCTTTTTCAAAAAATAAATAAATCATAGTTCATTGTATTTTTTGCAAAACTAAAATTTTGAAAGTGAATAGCAAGAATGTTTATGATTTTTTTCTATTAAAAACATTTTTTTTTTCAAAATGACCCTTAAATCCCAAATGGATATTCATTTTGGGACGGAGGGAGTAGTATTTTGAGTTCCCTCTCATATGAGCATAAATTTTCAAGAATAAATAGGGTTATCTTACCTGTTATACTCTTTCAGGATTTTGATGCAGAAACTCTGTGATGTGGACTTGAGACTTCTGACACACAAGCAGAAGTTAGCATTCTGGATCAACATCTACAATGCCTGCATAATGCATGTACTGTAAGACATCTTTCACCAATTAAAGAGATTACAAGAAACTTGTGCAGCAGATAAGTAAATAATCTTTTTCTTTCAGGCATTTCTACAACATGGGTTGCCTTCTACGCAGGAGAAACTGCTTGAACTTATGAACAAGGTATAAGCCCTATTCGAGCAGGAGTAGACTAAAAAAAAGGAAAAATACATAAATAGACAAATACATTAAAGAAGAAGATGCTAGCCTTTGATTGGCCCAAAAATAGACGGAACCATCTAGAGTGAAAAATAAAAGATTGGAAAGTTAGTTATAAGTACAACTGATACTCACATTTTCGTATCACTTTTCTGATGTAGGCGGCAGTAAATGTGGGTGGTATTGTGCTGAACGCTCTGGCAATTGAACACTTCATCCTGCGGAATCCATCCGAATCTAATCTTGTAAGTTAGCGTACCATCATGTAGATATAATCTCTTCTACTCCCTCCGTCCCAGAAAGATAGTCCCACTTTTTAGTAGTTAATTTGATTGAACTTTGACCAAAGATTTAGTGAAAAATAATTATCCCAATGAAATTATGAAACTTGATATTGATACACCGTAAAACATACCACCAATAACAATTTTTAGACTTTCATAACATAAACTATTGATAAAGTTCAATCAAATCAACCGCTAAAAAAGTGGGACTATCTTTCTAGAACGGAGGGAGTATGTAACTTCAAGCGTTACGGGGACATCAATACTTTGGGTGCCTTTGAACAGTTTGAAGAGCAGATATATCAAAAACTAAGTCTAACAAAATCAAAGGGGGACAGACTCTAAGAATCCATATCAATTTAATCATGACTGGAAATTGCCGTCAAATTGTTTTTTGGTAGTACAAAAAATACTGAGAATTTACGATATATACCTGACACGCTTAAATCCAATATATTAGGCCCCAACAGATGAGAAGGAAATGCTATTGTCACGTACCTATGGACTGGGATATCCAGAACCCAATGTCACGTTTGCTCTTTGTCGCGGAAGCTGGTCTTCACCAGCGGTAAGGGCATAACTACTTGTTCAAAACACTAAAAACTGTCAACTCTGTTTTGGTCAAATTTTAGAACTTGACAAGCTGATTAAGATTGGGTTAAATGGAATATAATTGCAAATCAACTCGAAATTAAATGAACAAGATATTTAACGAGGAAAGCCCTTGAACAACCCGTTCGCCGGCATAAAACCTCAAAGGTGGAATTTTATAGAAATGATGAAGTTACAATGAGAGGGAGAATGTAAAGAAAAGAACTCAGTAGCTTAGATTGTGCGTGTGTGTGCGTTACAATGATGTGTGCTCTATTTATACTAAAAGTGATTGAAGAAGATAATTTTTGTTGCTCCTATATTTTCGGATGGTTTGTTGAGCTTCAATCCCATTATCCCACGTTTTCTTGACTGAGTCTTCACGATGCATATTTAAGTCTTTATCACCGTTCGTAATCCCTGAAAAGTAGGAGTTAATATACCTGCAAAGAGATAGTCAAATTAGAGTCCAGGTTGTCTCAGTGTCTGATACAAGTTGATACTGCAAGTTGAAGTCTTCTAGTTGTCAGCCGAAATTCATCCTCAAACAATTGCCTCTTAATTTTTGAATTTGAAAGTAGTTGAGTCAAAAATTAACATTTGGTGCCCACCAAGGATTAGGAACGTGGTAGTGGCGGTTACTTTTAGTGGATAGGTACTTATAACCCCCTAGAACTCTACAACCGTCGCCATCACAATAAATAGGAGGACTTCTTCAGATTTCTCAAACCCCACAAAGCTAAAGACCTTTCCAAGCTATAGACCCCTTTTTACTCTTAAGAAATCCTTCTTGCCGCTACCATGGATGAATTCCCTCAAGGTTTCGTTTGCCAAAACATGATCGACCATCCTGATGAAGAAAGATGTGAACTCACCGCTGCTGATGTTGAAGACTTGAAGAAGTTCTTCCCAAAACCGCCGAATTTCTCGAACCTAATGCTTTAATGACTTCCGACCGCGCTTCAGAGGAATGGGTATGCTTTCTTGAGTACCCTTTTTGATTGGCCTAACATTTCCTTTTCCCCTTTCATACTGCGATTTTTCGAAAACCGGTTTGGCCTTTGCTCAATTGATGCCGTAGGGTGGAGGAATTTGGTTACTCTAGGAAGATTGAGCGCCGAGATGAACATGAGGGTTGATTTGGAGGAACTTGGCTTCGCTATGACTTGAGATCTCATGGAAACAAGAGATTTGGTTTTAGGGTTAAGTCAAGATCAAACAAGCTTTGGTGACCGACTCTATCGATAGGGATAGAAAGTGGAAGAATAGATTCTTCTATGTGAAGAAGTCTACACTAGAGCACATGGAAAAGATAAACTCTTTCGGGCCGGATGAAGGTGAGGATTTTCCTTTTCTACTTCTACGTAATTCAGTTGTTTCAAATATTCTAACATCTTGATTTCCACACTTTGAAGTTGGATGAATTGTTTCCTATGCGTGCCGACACATCGAGCGTGGTTGCTTCGTTGTCGCCCGTCTCCAAGAAAACGGAAGTTTTGCGCCCGCTACTCCGAGCGGTGAGGAAGAGGTCAAGAAGTAGAGGAAGAAGAAAAGAGTTCCAAGAAAGCTTACAAATTGCAACCGTGATGTCAACCGGTAAGTACCCTAATTGTTGCTCCAGGTTATCTTTATATCTTGCCGATCTTAGGCCCAATATGCAGACACAACTTCTCAACCCAGCGTGGGTGGAGTTAGCGCTTGATTGCCCGCTTCAAGAAGCCAAAGAAAGAAGTTGCTAAGCCCAATATTCCTAAGGATGAAGGCACCAAGCCTAAGTTGATGTTGGGTGACATGGTGTCTTTTAAGAAGAGGAAAAGTGAAATCGTTGATGTAGATGCCGGGAACCAATCGAGGAGGTTTTAGCACGTAAGGTATGAGTATCTTCTTATTTTTGTACCTTTTCTCTTGATATATCCGGTAGATAGTGATAAATTTCAACTTGACAGCTTACGGTGCCGTGAGCATGTTGTCAAGCCAAGTGAAGCTCGAAGGGTAAAGCCGAGATGTCAAAAGTTGATGGCGAAAAGAAGGTCAAAGTCAGACAGAGGGAAATGGAATCCAAGGTCTCTTCTATGCAGTTGAGATTGATAAGAAGGACATGGAAATCAGGGGAATGGATGAAGAAGATCATAGACTTGAATCAAGCCCATCAGTTGCCATGAAAGTCTTGGAGGAACGTTTGACTAGGAGGCCTTAAGGTTGTTTTTGAGGCCGTGGATTCAAATGATTGAGGAGTATCAGCCGGCAAACACCTTGAATGGAACCCGGAAGACGAGAAGACTACCCCGAAAGGGATCATAGATGAAGAGGCCGGAGAAGTCAATTCTAAGCTTCAAGATGGCACAAATGTTGAGCAGTAGGTGATAACCAAGAGGATGGAAACAATGAAGCTTTTAACGTACTTCTTAATCTGCAGGATGTTAGCAAAGAGAAAACAATTTGTTTTTGTTTTAAGGATGTAATATGTGTTGGATGTTTTAGAACATGTGTCCGCGTTGTTCTTGCCATGCCTATTGTTGGCATGGTTTGAACTTTGGATGACCTAACTCGGTAGGGATTTAATGGTTGATCCTTTTTTGGGTATTTAGTTGTAAAAACTATGGTTTAGTTAGGCAATGATATCTATGCCTTTTAAACTTTGTTCGAGGTAACATGCAGATGTTACAACCAATTTGCAAATGACTAAAGTCCATCATTTGGACAAGTACAGGAAGGTAATCAATATGTACAAAGTACAGTGGCCAACCTGCAACTTGGTCAAATGTGAAAAACGTGCGCACGGGCGAAGGTGTTTGAACCTTGATACTTTAGAAAGATGTGAAATCTTTAAACCTTAGGAAGGTGTAAACCTTACGGAGACAAGCTTTACTAATCATGGAATAAGTAAATATCGTATAACATTAATTGTGTAATACTTACTTGAAACTCAATCAAGTTGTCCTTTCGTTGTGTCCGCAAGTTGACGATCATTAGTTCTACTAACTTGTAGAAAGTTAAGCATATGCCTACGTCGATCTTGTCAATCTGTAGCTCATTTTATTCCTTGCAAAACAAACACGTGTTAGGGGTGGGTGTTAGCTTTGCTAACACCCCTCCGATGCTTAAGCCGCAAGTGTCCAAAAATATAATCAAATTGAAATAATGTAAATTGAAATGACAATAATTAAATCATACCGTTTGTCCAATTTTAATGAACGAGCCGCAACTTACATGAAATATGCTTTCAAGTTGATAGCATTCCAGCCTTTCTAGGTATCCTTGTCGCCATCCAGGGTTGAAAGCCGCATGCTCCCTTTCCAGCTTCCGCATCAATTAAATATGGACCTTCCCATTTAGCTCCCAACTTGCCGGCATTTAATTCCTTTGTGTTACGAAAGACTCGCCTCAACACCATGTCTCCAACCCGGAATCTTCTTACACGAATATTCTTGTTGTAGGATTTAGCTATTCTTTGTTGGTAGGCGGCCATTCCGATTTTAGCTAAATCTCCGAGTTCATCTATAGTATCCAAGTCTTCCTCGCAAGTACAATCTGGTTGTCTTCGTGCGTTATCAAACCGTATCCGTCGTGGGCACGGAGAATTCTACCGGGACGACCGCTTCGGCCTCCGAACACCAAGGAGAAGGGCGTGTGACTGTAGAAATGACTTAGGGGTGGTTCTATCTCGCCCATAGCACAAGTGGTAGCTCTTCAACCCACCGTCCTTTCTTTCGGTCAAGGCGTTTCTTCAAGTTGTTGATTATCAACTTGTCAGCTGGATTCACTTGTCCATTAGCTTCGAGGATGCACAGGAGTGGAAGTAATCAACTTGATCCCCCATCTTGCACGTAAGTCTTGTGTTTTTCTACCGATGAACCGAGATCCATTTGTCGCAAATAATCTCTCGAAGGAACTCCAAATCTGCCGATGATGTTCCTCTTCAAGAAAGAAATGACTTCTTTATCTCTAACTTGAACGAATGCCTCGACTTCTATCCATTTAGAGAAATAGTCCTGTCATGGCCAACATGAATACTTTACCCCCGGAGCTCGGGTAACTTGCCAACGATATCCATGCCCCATTGGATGAAGGGCCAAGGTGATAAGATGGGATGGAGTGGTTCTCAGTTGGTGCAGGATGTTGCTATGTCTTTGGCATGCGTCACATTTACGTACATATTTAGCCGCGTCTTGTCTCATAGTTGGCCAATAATACCCCGTCCCGAGTGCCTTGGATGAAAGTGATTTGCCCCTTAATGATTGCCGCATATACCATCATGTAGTTCTTTCAACACTGCTCGCCTTGGGGTTCTAGGCACCTCATATATAGTCCCGTAAAAGACTTACGAAATAACACATTATCAATTAGTATAAATCTGGATACCTTAATCCCGAATGCTTTTGCATTTTTGACATCTTGAGGCACCGTTCCATCTGCGTAAATTTCATTATGGGTGATGTCCAAGATGTCATATTGTCCATGGAATCTGTTGCTGCATCTTGTTGCTGGTCTACTGGGACACTTCAAAGTTGATCTATCGCCGGATGTAAGATACGGGTTATGGGTATGGCGTTATTCAACATGCTTTTGCAACTTGATCCTGTTGGCTAACGCACGCCTTCAACGTTGTCTTCTCTAGGAATTTCTTTGGAAAGTGAAGCCTTCAAACTTGTCTTTCGAGGATTTAACAAGCCGCAAATACTTTGTCATCCCGTCATGCTTAGCTATATAAGATCCATTAAAATGGTTAACTAATAATAAGGAATCGCTAAAAACATTGAGACGTTTAACATTTAAATTTAAAGCAAAAGAGTCAAACCCAAGATGAGGGCCTCATATTCACCCTCGTTGTTTGTCGCCTTGAATTCACAGCCACACTGAGGAATCGCATCACCTTGAGGGGACCTTAGAACTATTCCCAACCCCGTCCCCTCGGAATTTGATGACCCATCGGTGTAGAGTGTCCGTAATCTTGTGAGATCGGGTTCTTCAAGCCGCCGGACTTCAAGTTCTACTCGGTAAGAGGCCGGGACTAAAGTCGCCTACAAAGTCTCGCTAGAGCTGCGACTTGATTGCGATCCTTGCTTCATACCGAATATTGTACGTGCTTAGTTGTACGGACCACTTTGCCATTCTCCCGACATTTCGGGCTTTCTCATTACACTCCCGATAGGATAGTTAGTCTTCACAATAATAGGATGAACTTCAAAATAATGACGTAACTTAATAGAGGCGCTTATTAAAGCAAGGACAAGTTTCTCAAGATGGGAGTACTCGGTTTCGCATCTAAAAGAGATTTACTTACATAGTATACGGATGTTGCTCACTGCCTTGTTCTCTTACCAAGACCGTGCTCACCGCATTTTTTGATACCGCAAGGTACAAGTACAACGCTTCCCTCACTTCCGGTTTGGAAAGTAGAGGTGGTGTAGATAAGTATTCCTTAAGCCGGTTGAAAGCCGCTTCATGCTCCTCTCGTCCACTGGAACAACTTGTTTTTCTTCAAAGACATCGTAGAACAACTTGCACCCGTCGATGATTTAGAAATGAATCTTGTTAAAGCCGCCACTTTGCAGTCGGCCTCGCACATCTTTACCGCCTTTGGTGAGTTCAAGTTGATAATGGCCTTGACCGCTCCGGCTTGCTTCAATACCTCTCTTTGTGACCATATAACCAAGGAATTTCCGGCTCTAACTCCAAAGTTGCACTTTGATGGGTTGAGCTTCATGTTAAAAGCTTCCAAGATGTCAAAGGCTTCCTTGAGATTACGAACATGATCACCATGCATTTAGACTTGACCACCATATCATCAATATATACCTCCATTGTTTCTCCGATCCGATCTTTGAACATCAAATTTACCAATCTTTGGTAGGTTGCGCCCGCATTCCTTAATCCAAAGTGGCATGACTATGAAGCAATAAATACCCTCGGTGAGTAATAAACGCCGTATCTTCTTGATCGAAGGCTCCATCCGAATTTGTTGAAAACCCGATGAAGCGTCCATAAAAGTCAATATTTCATGCCCCATTGCTTGCATCTACCAAAGAGTCAATGTGAGGCAAGTGGAAATGGGTCCTTCGGGCGAGCTTTGTTCAAGTCGCAAAATCCACACGTACTCGCCACTTGTCATCAAGCGCTTTCTCCACAACTACTACATCAAGGCAACCACCTAGGGTAGTCAACCTCCCTAATCATTTTTGACTTCAAAAGCCTCTCTACTTCTTCTTTGATGATCTTGTTGCGCTCATGAGCAAACTTTCTTCGCTTCGATGGACTGTGCTCAAGGCGTTGGGGTCGACGTTCAACTTGTGGGTTATTACATCTTTACTTATCCCACTATATCCTCATGCTTCCAAGCAAAGCAGCTTGTTCTCTTCGAGAAACTCTATGATTTCATCCTCAACTTCGGGGGAATTCCTACACCAACTAGGACTTTGACATCGGGATTAGTGGGATCGAGCCGCACCTCTCTCGACGTCAAACTCGCAGCCTTCAAGAACATCCCGAGCCTTTCGCCGTAATTGCTATGCTTGTCTAGGACAACTTGCCGCCTTCATGGACACTCTTGTAACATTCCTTTGCCGATTGCCGATCACCCGACACTCGACAACTCCCCAAGGTGTTGGCAACTTGAGACATTGGTGGTAGGTTGATGGGACACCTTTAACGTTGTGAATCCAGTGGCCTTCCCAAGTATGATGTCAGTAGGACGACCGGCATTCAATCACGCGTAACCTCTCCATAGAATTAATCCCTTCAACATAAATCGGGAAAGTAATCTCCCCAAAGGTGTGCTTCGTCTCTCCACCGAACCCAACTAAGACAGAAGAACTTTTAGTTACGTTTCAAGTGGAATCCCCATTCCCTTTAAGCCGTCGCAGTAACGATGTTGACCGAGCTACCATTGTCAATCAGATGCGCCTAACCAAACAAGCTTTGCCACTGAAGGCTCACAACCAGCAAGGACATGATGGGGATCCTGGATGTTGACCCTATCACCTTCATCAAAGGAAATCTCCCGGCCTTTTTCTTTGTTGACGGACCTTGCAGTGCAAATACGACTGTCCTCCTTAGCGCTGCAGCATGGCGCTTCGCAGCTCGAATAGGTTGTACCACAAATATCCGAACCGCCGCCGATCATGTTGACCACTCTGGTAGGTGGTGGATGTTGAGGAGGACTTTCGCCTTGCTTCTCCCGGTCAAGCTAGCACGAACTTGCTTTTCCCGGTTGTCGGCACGCGGCGTCGGTGCGTCCACGTCCTCTACCAAGTAATTCTTCGAGTAGTCCTTTAGACAACAAATGACCGATTTCTTTACGGAGTGCAATACGCTTCCGTAGTGTGACCGAAATCCTCATGATAGGCGCACCACTGACTTGTCTTTCCGTATTGAAGGTTTATCGGACCTTTTGGGCCACCTTGCCTTTTCACCCAAGCCGTCCATAGCGTTAATCGCCCCGCAATATCAACGTAAAAACAATAGTCATCAATTCTTGGATACAAAGACTCATCATCCTCATCATTATCTTCTACACTAAGAACTTTGGAAGAGTCGGGTTTAGAGTAGTGGTTTGCCCCTATTGGATCTAGCATGGGATGTCTCCATCTTGCCGCCGTAATGAAAGGGGTCCGTTTGCACTGGGATAATCCGCCTTCTTCTTGTCCCGTAGCAACTTGTCTTCTTCCAAATTCTCGATGAACTTGGATGCTCTAGTCCCGATTTCGTCCAACCTTTTGCAAGGTGTCATTACCAAGTCGTCGTAGTATGGAGAGTCTTTCTTAAGTCCCATCCCGAATTCTTCGATTGCCGTTACGGTATCCAGTTGGAGATGTTCACCGCTTCTCTATCAACCCGCCGAGATAATCTTTCAGAGCTCATCAAAGTTGCCGGACCACCCCGTAAAGATCACTAGTTAGCTTTTCAAATACCCCGTTGCACGAAAACCGATTAGTGAACGTAGTTAATAAGTTGTGCATAGGATCGAATAGAACCCGATGGTGGTTGATCGCCCATCTCAAAGCCGCTCCGTAAGAGTTGATCCGAAACCCCGCAAAACAAGCCTCTCTATATTGAGGCGGAATATGGACAACATCCATCTTCTCTTGGTATAATGCAACATGCTCTGTTTGGATCAGTGGTTCCGTCATATTGCTTCATGTGTGGAGGACTAAACTTCTTCGAGATGACCACATTGGCTATGAAGGGAGTGAAGCGAGACTCATTGTAGCAAGTTGGTGAGGCCTGGTTGTAAGGTAGTGTCATTCCAGGGACACTCATGATCATATCCTTTAGCTCTTGAATCTGCCTGCCCAATAGACTGCCTGCATCACGGTTAGGAGCAACCCGATAATTATTATTATAATTGAAATCAAGCGGGGATTAACACTCCTGTTGTAGTCGAAGTTGGAACCGCAAATGTCGTGGTGGTTGGAGTGACGGTTCAGGGATGGACAATGGTGCTTCGTAAACAAGTTGGTTGTCGGAGCAGTTCCCCCATATCCAGATGATCCGGCAGCTTCATTCCCAAAGCTGAGTCTCCTAGGTTGATAAGGGGTATATGAACCTGGTGGGCCGTTTGGAGCGACGGATTGAAAAATGCTTGGGATCTTGGTTGGTAGTGCACTCGAACCCCCACTTTGTAGAGAGATCATCTCCCCGCCGCATCCTAGCAATCGGTTCATCAAAGCATAGTTGAAGTAACATCTTGGGCGGCGACTTGGTTCCTCACTTCGCGCAACATAGCGGTCGGGTTGGAAGCAATATCAAGTGGGATTTCCTGTGACGCAGCGGCAGTTGTCCCGTCTTGAACTTGAATAGGACGTGATACTCCACCTACGCTTTGGGTTGATGCTTGCAAACTTGTCACAATTGGGGTGGTCTCCACAGTGGATCTCAAGCCAACGGAAGACAAACCCACAGACATTCCAGTAGACATTTTCGAGTTTCCTAAATCAATTAAAAGACCAAAATTCCCACAGACGGCGCCAAATTGTTTTGGTCAAATTTTAGAACTTGACAAGCTGATTAAGATTGGGTTAAATGGAATATAATTGCAAATCAACTCGAAATTAAATGAACAAGATATTTAACGAGGAAAGCCCTTGAACAACCCGTTCGCCGGCATAAAACCTCAAAGGTGGAATTTTATAGAAATGATGAAGTTACAATGAGAGGGAGAATGTAAAGAAAAGAACTCAGTAGCTTAGATTGTGCGTGTGTGTGCGTTACAATGATGTGTGCTCTATTTATACTAAAAGTGATTGAAGAAGATAATTTTTGTTGCTCCTATATTTTCGGATGGTTTGTTGAGCTTCAATCCCATTATCCCACGTTTTCTTGACTGAGTCTTCACGATGCATATTTAAGTCTTTATCACCGTTCGTAATCCCTGAAAAGTAGGAGTTAATATACCTGCAAAGAGATAGTCAAATTAGAGTCCAGGTTGTCTCAGTGTCTGATACAAGTTGATACTGCAAGTTGAAGTCTTCTAGTTGTCAGCCGAAATTCATCCTCAAACAAACTCTATCTTCGTTGTGTATGTAAAACCTCAAAGGTCAATGTTGTGATATGCAGTTAAGGGTTTATTCATCAGATGAAATTGTGAATGAACTGCGGAGAGCAAGACTGGAGTATCTGGAAGCTTCTGTGGGAGTCACAAGCAAGAAAAGATTATGGTGCCAAAGCTTCTGCAATGCCACATGAGAGATTTTGCGGGTGACATGGAATCGCTCATTGAGTGGATTTATAGCCAATTGCCACAATCTGGCTCACTGAAAAAGCTGATAATGGAATGCCTAAATAGTGAAACAAAACTGCCTACATCAAAAATGATAAAAATTCAGCCTTATCTCCCGGAATTTCGCTATTTGCTACCCTTGTAAATAGAACACCAAAAGAAAACAAACATACAGAAGAACAGTTTAGGAATTGAAAAAAGACAAGGCGGAATTTTGCTATTGGAAAAGTATGTGTCAAACTGAAACGATGTTGGGCTGAAAAGACCCGTGGTATTTTATGTTGCTTTCTAATATAGTCAACACAGTAGCGGAGAAGATCTAATGAACCATATCTTTTATCAAAACAGAGTCACTTTGTTAGATAATGATTATCCCCTCCATTAGCACTTTAAGAAATAATGCCATAAAGAATAGTAATATAAAACAATTCATAATATACAAAGGTAAGATTAAAATAAGACATTATTTTATGTTTCTTGTATGTTCACTATCCAAAAAGCAGCCACATCAAGCTCAAGAGAAACTGAATGATGAGCAAGTAGAAGTGTGCCAGGAAGAGGCTGTCAGAAAAAGAAAAAGGAAACGTTTAGCGTTCAAGCAGAACAACAACTTTACAAAAGATGTAGCTAAAGTAGCCCCGTCATATTAGAGTCCTTGTTATTATCTTATTTACTTCATTTTGTTATGTATAAATAGGGTCTTACAATATCAATGAAATTAAGATATCTTTTTCAATAATTATCAAAGCTTACATGGTATCAGAGTTTAGATCACCAAAAAAAATTTATTTTCCATGGCTGCGAAAGCAACCATCTATCTCACAAAGGAGTTAACCCTCAAGAATCGATCCCACACAACCACCACCTTCCCTGCCACCGTTGCCTATGTATCCAGAAATCCCAATCCACCCAGAAACTTCAACCCTCGCTCAAACCCTACACAATATTCACCCAACTCCAACTCGGCTTATTCCCCTAACACCAATCCGCAACCACAACGTGCTCTGGTAGGCTTAGTCGCACGCCTACTAAATTAGACCTAAACTCGGCCACTAATAATGTAATTAGGGTAAGTCAGGGTCGATCCACGAGGAACAGTGATTATTTACGAACAGTCACTTGATCAGATTGGGGGTTTAATTTAATTATTAAATCCTAAAAACAGAAGTTAAACTAATTAAGAGCAAAAACAACAATTTATAAACACTTTAGATTTGATTCCGTCCCCACCTAATTAGCCAATTATCATTGATATCTCTTTTCAATGTCACCCTATTCACCTGATCACAAGATCTGTTTCAATCTCTGTTTCTTCTTTCAGAATAGTTACTAGCAGTGGCACACTCACTAGAAACCTTAATTAATAAATTAATCTAACTGGCACAGTCTAGATCGCAGAATTAATTGATGAACGGTTTAAGAAACTAAGATCAAGAATGCTTTCTATGATTATTTCACACAGATAATCATCTAATTTTACCCACTTCACAATTTACCATGGCACATGCATAAATCGCAAAGATGCTACTCATGAATTTTCTACACTGGCACAGTCATAGAAAACTCTAGCTAAGATTCATAAAAAGAACTAGTGAATTGATAAGGTTCACAAACCCTAGTTATAAATCTAAAATAAACACAAGTAAAATTATGAACAGGGATAAACAGATTGAAATGAAAAATACCTCAAATTGATTAATAGGGGTTCAAGAAATCAAACCCAAAGCAAGGGATTTTAAGCGTCCATGGAGGAATTCAAATCTCTCTAGGGAAAAATAAAACTCTTAGATGATAACCTAAAAATAATGTTAAAGGAGTTTATATACTCCTTCCCTCTAAAAAAAAAACCTAAATCCTAAATAATTAAATAAAAGAAAAAGGAAAAGAAAGAAAATAAAGAAAATAAATATAATTAAAACCCTTACATGGTGGTCAACTGATGATACTCATGTTTTGCCTTGGTCTATGCACTTTCGTCCTTGTCAGCACACGCGTGCACAGTATTGGAATTTTGTTTTCCTCTTTTCCACTTTTCACTTTGGTCACCCAGCTTTCCATACTTTCATTTTGGTCACTGAAGTCTTCTGCTCTACTGTTTGGTCCTTGAACTTCTGATAATTGCAACTTCATCCTCAACATTCATAAACTTTGCAGGAACCTCACAAAATCACTCAAAATATGTCTCAAAATTACAATGATATCCCACAACTTACCAATTCATAGTCTACTCAAAATTATATCAAAACTAATCTAAATTACATTAAAATAAGAATAAAATGTCTAGAAAATTAGGGAATTACATATAATGAAATCCGTCACATCAAATTTTCCCACGTTTAGACCATTACTCGTCCCTGAGTAATTTTCTAAACCCACTCTAAGCACCGGTCTAAACAGATAGCATGGGAGGAAAATGACCCCTAATCTCCTCTATTCCACCAATCCATGTCAGTCAAAAACAATACGGAATATAAATGCTTCAGTCTCCTTATCACTCCTCAGAATCATATGAATACACGGCCCTAGCCCGATACCAACTCCAACATGTAAATGGTCATCCGAATTAGGGCCAACACATAAAAGCCAAGGGGAACTAAAAATGTCCTAATTTTCTCCCCACGCTTATCTCACACTACAATCCCCCTCATAAACTAAAGTTTTATGTATGAATTATAATTAAGCACAAAACTTTACCTCGTAACAAAACACCTACACCCCCTTATATCTCCAAAAAAGAACGAGGATTTTCTAGCCTAAACTCCACTATCTGAACCTCCTACTCCAATAGTGAAAATCCTAACCCGCGACTCCAAACCCCCCCCCCCCCTATGACGCCAACATCGGTGAATAAATGATAATACATCTCAAAACCTCACCTTTTGCCTAAGTGCCCTTTCGGGTTTTCACTTAGCCTCTCTTTTTTTTATATTTTTTTATTATTATTTTTTATTTATTTTTTTTTCATTTTTTATTTTTTTTTCAAGTACGAATCACGAAAAACAACTATACAAATCAAAAAGAACTATACAAACCCCCACCCCCTCACTAAACAATGCATAGTCCCTTATGCATCACTATAAGTACAACACAAATAAGAAAAGGATAGGAATACCTTTCGGGACTACGGAGGTGGTGGAAATAAATCTGGCCCCCAAAAAGATCATTGGCTAGAGCTACTCCCAAATTGCTGTTGATTATGGGTGAATAATGGTCTATTTTCTAGAGATTTGAAAGTACAGGGGCTAAAATGAAATTAGGTAGAAAATGGGGGGAATAAGCTTGGATTGAAAGTTTAGGGCCAAAGTGAAAAATATGGAAAAAGGAGGGGGTAAACTGGAAATAACAAGTTCAGGGGCTAAATTGAAAATATGGGTAAAAGAGGGACCAAATTGGTTTTGAAAAGTTTAGGGGTTAAACTGCAGTTAAATGGAAGAGGGAGGGCTGCAGCTGAAAAACAAGTTGGTTCATTGGGACATTTGGTCGAATAGCTTGTGGGCAGGAGCAATGGCCGGCTGAAGTGGGTAGTGGCCGAGGCAGGTGGGCAAGAAACAGGGCCAAGGCTGGCCGAGAAATGCTGCATGGCCGAAGGAATTTGGGGCTTGGCCGAGGTAGGCGTGGGTGGCCGAGACAGGTGTGGGTGGCCGAGGCTGGTGAGGTGTGGCCGAGGCAAGCTGGGGCGGACGCCTGGCCAAGGCTGGAGCGGGCGCCTCAAGGCCCGTAGCTTGGCCGGCCAAACCCTCCTTGATGCGGCCGCCTGGGCTTTTGTGAGGCCTGCGCCTCAAGGATAAGTCTTTCGTCTCAAAATTACATTTTTTTTTTCAACAGTTTTTTTTTCTTAGGCCCTTTTTTTCAATGACTCTTTTTTTTTTTTTCTTTTTCTTTTTTTCTTTTTAAGAAAAACTACTATCTAGAATGAAAAATGGTACCTCATTAGTGCACACTCCATCCCGTTTGAGCTCGAATTATCTGCATAAATCGCTTAGTCTTTTTGTTCATCGTGCTCAAACCTCCATGCTTCTCTGTCTCCATCGGACCACTAGCCATCACCACTTCTTCCTCACCTCCAAATGCATGCTTTCGGTGCTCAGGAAGATTTTTCACCTTTCTTGGTCCATGTTTTACCGTCGGTATTTTCAACCCATTTTTTACATCATCAATCCCACTACAAACCTTGGACACATTCTCTACCTTCGGCTCAACTATACCCATGAAACATAAACCACGAACATCCTTAGGGTCTTTATTGGAGTAAAAAATGTTGAACTCCATTAAATCCCCATCGAACTTCATAGTCAAAGATCCATTGAAAACATCCAACTTAGTATGAGCCGTAGACATAAATGGCCTCCCCAACAGAATGGAAGCCTTAGGATCCGTATCCATATCTAGTACATAAAAATCTGCGGGAAAAATAAATTTACCAACCCGAACAAGCACATCCTCAACCTTCCCCTTAGGGTAGGCATTGGATCTATCCGCCAACTGAATTACTACCCTCGTATCCTGTAGAGGTCCCAACTTAAGATTTTCAAACAATGCATAAGGCATGACATTGATTGAAGCACTCAAGTCAAGCATGGCCATATGCTCAGAATCATCACCCAAAGACACAGGAATAACAAACATACCCGGATCACTGCACTTCTTGGGCATCTTCTTATGATAGACCCCAGACACATGCTCTTTCATCTTCACCTTTTTCTGACTTCTCGCCTTCTGATCCCTCTTCAATTTACACAACTCCTTCAAGAATTTAGCATATCTCGGGACAGTCTGCAATAGGTCTAAAAATGGGATGTTTACCTCAAGCCTCTTGAAAGTATCATATATAGCCTTGTCAGGCTCCGGTTTGCGATGCTCTCTCAAGGCCTCAGGAAATGGAACATCCGGCTCAAAAACTGTAGGCTCTAGTGTAGCTTTCTTCTCCTCCTCCGGGGTCTTCTCCTCAGGCACAACCTGCTCAACCTCAATTATTGGCTCCTCCGGTACAACTTCCTTCCCAATCTCCTTACTACTGCGCAAAGTCATGGCACATGCACTCTGCAAAGGGTTCAGTTCAGTCTGTGATGGCAACTTTCCCGAATTCTGAGCCTCCAACCTACCCACAACATCTCCGTAATGTCCCCATCGTCTCTCCGGACCGCGATACTCGGGCCTCTACCGATACCGTCAAGATCGGCTGATACTCGTATCGGCCCTTCCGTCTGATATCACAAGACCGCTGGATAAGGTGCTCATACTGAGCCAGCCAGACGGAACATATCTTCGTAGACTGCCCTCGCTGCTGTTGCCGCATGCCGCTGCGCGGCCGCCGTGATCCCATATGGTGGTCTATAAGCGTTGTACCGATCACCCCGGTATCGCTGCCGCGACCATACGGTGGTCTCAGACCGATATCGATTAGTGGAATATCACGACTCAGAGTGGACCCATCAATAATTGTCTCATCATCCCCTTAAGATCCTCAACATCCGTCTCAAGCTTATTTTTCGCACCACTACAAGAATTCCCAAGACTAACTCCGTTCGAAACTCGACCTCCCGCCATGTGTCCGAGTGCTCTTAGCCAACTCATCTATAATCTCATTAGCCTCCTCGGTCGTCTTGTTGAGTATACGCCCCCACAACAAGAATCCACCAACCGCTTATCCATGATCACAACCCTCCATAGAAATATACTATCAACTGATCATCATCAAATCCATGATACGGGCAACTTCTGCACAACTTATGGAACCTGTTATAGTAATCATATAGCGTCTCCTCTACCTTCTGCTCCTTGTTGCTAATGTCCCGTTTCATCACATTGATCTTATCTGGAGGAAAGAACTCATCAAGAAACACCTCCTTCATCTGTTGCCATGTTGTAATGCTGTTAGGCGGCAGATGGTAATACCATGCACTAGCATCATCTTTCAGAGTGAAAGAAAATGCTCCAAGGAGGAGATGCTCAATCGGAAGTGCTGCTGGCTTCATGCTCTGACAAATTTGCACAAACTGGGATACATGTTGATTCGGGTTCTCACCGGGCATCCCAGTAAAGTGCGGTAACTGGCTCAACAAACCCAGCTTCAACTCAAATGTAACCCCAGTAGGCAGAGTAGGGAACTGAACTACATGAGGTTGCTCACTCCAATTCGGGGCAGTTTTCTGCCTCAATGTCTGATTTGCCATCTGTTTACTATTTCAAGACTTCCAAGCAGATTGTCAGTGGAACAGGTGTGGACCTTACAAGGTTCCACACTAAAAACAATTAACAAAATTAAAAATAACTAAACAGAAAATAAAATTAACTAAACTAAACCAACAAAAGAAAATTAAATACTAAGAAAATAAAAAGAAAAAGAACAAGAATTAAAATAAGAACGTAAACAATTACACCGTTCCCCGGCAACGGCGCCAAAATTTGTTAGGCTTAGTCGCACGCCTACTAAATTAGACCTAAACTCGGCCACTAATAATGTAATTAGGGTAAGTCAGGGTCGATCCACGAGGAACAGTGATTATTTACGAACAGTCACTTGACCAGATTGGGGGTTTAATTTAATTATTAAATCCTAAAAACAGAAGTTAAACTAATTAAGAGCAAAAACAACAATTTATAAACACTTTAGATTTGATTCCGTCCCCACCTAATTAGCCAATTATCATTGATATCTCTTTTCAATGTCACCCTATTCACCTGATCACAAGATCTGTTTCAATCTCTGTTTCTTCTTTCAGAATAGTTACTAGCAGTGGCACACTCACTAGAAACCCTAATTAATAAATTAATCTAACTGGCACAGTCTAGATAGCAGAATTAATTGATGAACGGTTTAAGAAACTAAGATCAAGAAAGCTTTCTATGATTATTTCACACAGATAATCATCTAATTTTACCCACTTCACAATTTACCATGGCACATGCATAAATCGTAAAGATGCTACTCATGAATTTCCTACACTGGCACAGTCATAGAAAACTCTAGCTAAGATTCATAAAAAGAACTAGTGAATTGATCAGGTTCACAAACCCTAGTTATAAATCTAAAATAAACACAAGTAAAATTATGAACAGGGATAAACAGATTGAAAAGAAAAATACCTCAAATTGATTAATAAGGATTCAAGAAATCAAACCCAAAGCAAGGGATTTTAAGCTTCCATGGAGGAATTCAAATCTCTCTAGGGAAAAATAAAACTCTTAGATGATAACCTAAAAATAATGTTAAAGGAGTTTATATACTCCTTCCCTCTAAAAAAAAAACTAAATCCTAAATAATTAAATAAAAGAAAAAGGAAAAGAAAGAAAATAAAGAAAATAAATATAATTAAAACCCTTCCATGGTGGTCAACTGATGATACTCATGTTTTGCCTCGATCTATGCACTTTTGTCCTTGTCAGCACACGCGTGCACAGTATTGGAATTTTGGTTTCCTCTTTTCCACTTTTCACTTTGGTCACCCAGCTTTCCATACTTTCATTTTGGTCACTGAAGCCTTCTGCTCTACTGCTTGGTCCCTGAACTTCTGATAATTGCAACTTCATCCTCAGCATTCATAAACTTTGCAGGAACCTCACAAAATCACTCAAAATATGTCTCAAAATTACAATGATATCCTACAACTTACCAATTCATAGTCTACTCAAAATTACATCAAAACTAATCTAAATTACAATAAAATAAGAATAAAATGTCTAGAAAATTAGGGAATTACATATAATGAAATCCGTCACATCATGCTCCATACAAAGGACGTTGTCAGTTCTGTCGAAAAGATGGATACTTCTTCAATCAATGCCATACCTTTCGCCAACTCTATCCTCAAGTAAGTTTCCCTAACCCTAACCCCACCCCACCCCCATCAAACTCCAATCCTATAAACAACACCAATCCTCGACCTCAAAATCGTGGCCCGCAACCCACCTATCCCATCGCCTATTTTGCCACCACCTCCAATCAACCCACACCCACTTGGCTCTTCGACAGTGGTGCCACTCACCATGTTACTCATGACCTCAATAACCTCTCTCTCCATTCCCCTTATGATGGCACCGAAGAACTTCTCATTGGCGATGACTCGGGTCTTCCAATTTTCAACATAGGTTCCACCTCTATCCTCACTTCTTCCTCTCCCCTTCTTCTTAATGATATTCTTCATGCCTCTCGTGTGTCTCGTAACATAATATCTATATCTAAGTTGTGTCTGATAATAATGTCTTTGCCACTTTCTCATCCAATTCCTTTGTTGTAAAGAAACTTCGCACGGAAACCATTTTTCTTCAAGGTAATCTTAACTCTGGCGTCTATGAATGGCTTCCCAATTCCCCTACAGTTCACGTCACAACGTCATCTTCCACAGTCAACTGGCATCATAGATTAGGGCATCCTTCTGTTTCGATTTTAATTACTATTAGTTCTTCTTCAGCTTTTTGAGTCTTTTCATCAATCTCATTCTCAGCTTTTTGATCACGTTTCCTCTTTTTCAGAAACAGTTCAGAATATTACAAAGATTTGAATCCTTGGACCGTTGGAGATGGGGTTACTTCGGTGGTTTGTACCGCCTGGATTCGATCAATAATGGTATTCCCGGAGATCTAAGAGAACATTAGTGAATCAACTGCGTGCAGCACTCCACCGCTTCGCCTAGCAGCACGACGTGTGGTTAGGGGTGCAATGCCACTCGAACTTGATTTAGGTATTCCTAGAGACTCAAATTTTCATTGCAATGCTTGTGAATGTAATAAAAGTCATAAATTACCTTTTGATGAAAATTTTCTTTCTTCCAATGGTCCTCTTGATTTGATTTATAGTGATGTTTGGACGTTTCCACTATTATCTTATAATGGTCACAAATATTTCATTGTTTTCGTTGATCAATTCACTCGATACACTTGGCTTTATCCTCTCAAACACAAGAATGATGCCACTCATATATTCACCAATTTCAAAAAGCTTGCGGAATTTTTTTTTAATCAATCCATCATTACTATTTTTAGTGACAATGGTGGGAGTATATTGGTATTCGTCCTCTTCTCACATCTTTTGGTATCAACCATCTCACATCTCCACACACACCTGAACACAATGGGATATCTGAACGCCGCCACCGCGTTGAAACAGGGTTATCTCTTCTAACCCATTCTCACATGCCTCGAAATTTTTGGACTCATGCCTTTGTCACCGCATGTTATCTCATTAATCGCATGCCAACACCTACACTTCAACTTCAATCTCCGTTCTTCAAACTCTTTGGCAAAACACCAAACCACTCCAAGCTACGTAGTTTTGGATGTCTATACTATCTACGGCTCCGTCCATACACACTCAACAAACTTGATCCAAAATCTTCCCCTTGTGCCTTCATAGGCTACTCACCCACTCAAAGTGCATATTACTGCCTCGATCCTACCACCTTCAAAATGTTTGTGTCTCGCTATGTATTTGTTGAACATATGTTTCCCTTCTCTACAATTTCCTCCCCACCCTCACTGTGAGTGCCTCCCAACTCCCGGACCTGTAAACCGTGTCCCAGGATGGAGGGTCCCAAAATATACCATTTTCAAAAACTTTTCTTTCATTTATCTTGTAAAGTAAACAACACGTTTTTAAAACCATTTCAAAATAACCTCTCTACACGGAGGTGATATATAACCTGTTTCAAACCAAACTCTATCTGTTTTAACAAACTATACAACGGGAAAGGCTATACACAAGCCAACTAAAAACAAACCAAGTTTAAGTTACTTACAACACGACACAACTGAAACATGTTGTAAAACTTTATATACAATACATTTCCCAAAAGAATAACAACCAAATACAGCCCCAACTCCCAAAAGAACTCATACCCTGACAACCCAAAAGGAGTCCAAACTCTTCCCCCGGCCTCACTGCTCCGGTCCACCTGTCTCAGCGGGATCTAAAACAATAAAGGGAGAAGGGGTGAGATAAAATCTCAGCAAGCTATTATGTATGCAACAATATGCCATATAACGTGCAAAACATTAATAGGCTGCTCGATAGCAATTATGCAACACCAGACAGGTTGCTCATCCTATATGTAACACACACCAGTTACTCTTTACCAAATATGCAACACCTACAGGTTGCTCATGTAATATGCAACACACACCAGTTGCTCACGATTGGGAAAACAGTAAACACTTTAAGTTATCTTTCCCACCTGAATAATCAGTCATATAGAACATACTCCCTCCGTCCCAGCCCAGTGTAAACATTTGGTCAACTTTGACCAACTTTTACCAATAGTTTAAGGCCATAATAATGATCCTAATAAAAATCCAAAAAATGTTATTGTTAATATTATTAAGCGTGATACAATAACAAATTTTTAAATTTTTATTAGGATCATTTTTATGGCCTTAAATTATTGGTCAAAGTTGGTCAAAGTTGACCAAAAGTTTACACTGGGCTGGGACGGAGGGAGTATAAGTCTCCCAGCTATCTGCAAGGCATACAGCACAATACAAAAGTGGCTAATTCTATTTCAATCCCTAACATTTATCTGCAAGGCTTTTGGCACAATACAATCCCACATCAAGTGGCCAATCCCACATCAAGTGGCCAATCCCATATCTGTAACCACAGACATGCCATGTCACCTTCTCGTGTAACATTCCCATCTAACTACAAGGCTTTTGGCATGATACAGCAGTGGCTATTCCCATGTCTGGGCCAGCAGACATGCTACGTCATAGGTATACTGCAATTCAATCACTTATAGAACAAATCTATACTTGATTGGATTCCACTATACCCATAACAACAATTCATATAATCATATCCAAGTACACAAACAGTTACTTGAAATTACATCCACGCATAGGGATATCAACAGATAACGTGTTACTATAATCATGTCAACCCATTTCCACAGTGCAACCAACCTTGTAAACACTGTTGAATAATGCCAAACCAATAACATGGTCTAATACTCATGCTCAAACCAATAAGTAGTGCAACACGTATTTAAACACAATGTGCACAACCAACCATGAATATGCTATCACATATGGGCACAATATATATCCAATAAGCCCTACATATTCACGTCATACTATTACACACCTTCTATAAAGGTTCTATAACAATTTACCAAGTTGTATCAACTTTGGTTTAGGTTTCACGATTGCCTTTTTAACCATTTTCAGGACACCATTTAAAGCCCTTACCTTTACCATTTTAGGCCATTTAAGACTCCCTTACCTAGTACGAATATTGTACCAGCATTATAATCATAGAGAAATCAATTCCATACTAAGTTGCTATGTTTACACACTTGCAACTTAATACTAAATCCAAATTCCGCCAAGCCTTCACAATAGCATGACATATACTTAACAATATAGAGTACAATAATCCAATCATATGGTATTTATACTCTTACTCAACCAAATAAACAGTGCTACAATTACTTCACTCCCTATATGAATCAATAACTATATAGAGGTAACCCCACGTAGAGGTGCAATGTAATACACGTAGCCCTACATGCTCAAAACATAGTGTGAAACACCTTCTACACCTTGCTTGAACTAACCACCATATAAATACAATCACGTAAGACACAACATATCATATATGAGTCCTACATATTCATTACACATATGTAATCCAGAAACAGAGTGTTATTCCTCTAGTTCAAACCAAGGAAGTAATGCCCCCATTCATTTTTAGGCACTATAGAGCAAATAACCCTACATAGGTCATCACGTAGGGGTACAATAACATATAAGTAGCCCTACGCCATCACAATACAACATTAAACACTTTCCCTTTAGGGTTCAAGTTCAAAAAACCAAGTTTTATAACATTTGGTTCAAGTTTTATAATCGCCTCTCAAGCATTTTTGAGACATTATTTAAGGACCTTATCAATATCTTTTTGGCCCAATTCATACTCCATTATGTATTACTAAAGTTGTACTAAATACAGGATCAAAAAGTGTTCCAATCCGAGTTGTTTAGCCTAGGTTTCCAATGCCTCAAACATGGACCAAGGCTGCAGATTGAAATAATACAAGTGCTGAAACTGCCTTCCAAGCAACTTTGGGTCAATATTTAAAGCTATTGCCAATCTCTTTTTGGCCAATTCCAAGTTCTACAATGTTGTACTAAACTTGTACTACAAGTATAATTAAAGAGTTATTAAATCTATACTCATTAACCTAGGTTTAAAGGCTTGCAAAAGTGCTCACTCAAGGCAGTTTTGAGCACGAGTCGTGTGGGATAGCACGAGTCGTTTCCAGGCCCTGCACGACTGATTCCAAGGCCACGACTGGTGCCTCACGACTCCTCAGCTTGGTCACGACTCGTGCTCATGAGCACGAGTCGTGCCCCTCACCTGAAGTCACGGAATTGCAAAGCAACAACGGCGGCAGTAACACCACAACCACAACAACAGCTTTCCGGGTTGCACATCGCCACGCAAGGAATTCTTTACAGCAGTTTAGCTACCTGTTTTGGGACTCTATATACTCCCTTCAAGTCTTATAACTCATCTAAAACAAGGATACAACAAGTACCAATCCATAACACCACCCTAGGCCACGGTTTTGCAGCCACTTTATAGCAAGAACAGCAACAACAACAACCTCAACTTTCCTGAACTACTTCAGCTACTGCAAGGGCAACTTTCAGCCATCTAAACACATAGTTTGGACCCTTCTATACTTCCTCTAGCACCACTAACATGTATACAACATGTTTAAACAACATTTATAACAAATCCACACCAAATACTCAAGCCATGGCATGGAAGTTTTCAAGTTCTTAACCAAACCAGTTTCTTTTTCATTTTCAAACCCCAGCTGAGTTTCAACTTCACCCAAAACCTTCATAACTCAGTAATATCATTATTAAAAAAGCTATGAACATTTATTTGGAAAAGAACCATAATAACTTACCCAAGTTATTGAAATGAAAGAGAAAGAAAATCAACTCTTCTTGCTCAACACACTTCCTTTTGCAATAAATCCAAGTTTGAATCAACAACAAATCAAGGACTGAATTTCTATGAATTTTAGAAGTTAAA
Organism: Adenophora triphylla var. japonica; assembly: GCA_022495995.1. NCBI lineage: Eukaryota > Viridiplantae > Streptophyta > Magnoliopsida > Asterales > Campanulaceae > Adenophora > Adenophora triphylla. The sequence continues at coordinate 143,938 of JAFEMH010002803.1, read as the reverse complement.
CAAGGGTTTGGGAGCTTCTATGGCTAAGAGAAACTTTTGGAAGACTGAGGAAACGTAAGATCCTTCTTGAAGAAGCTTACAAAAGATATATATCAAGCATTTACAATCAAGCTCCTCCAAGAATGCAAACCAACAACCAACTACCTTAAACTTTTAAACTACACTCAAGCTCCTCGTACTTTATAACACCTTCAATTCATAAAATCAAGTGTTACCAAGGAACTATACAACTTCTCTTTATTTAGACATTATATGCTTAAATCAAGTTATAACATCTAAAAGCACATAGTTCAACAAAATGGCTCAAAATGAACACGAAAGTAAATCAAATGCTAGCAAACTGAGGATGATATGCAAGGCATACCCAACCTCACGTGCTTCACGTGTGACCAATATTGTGCCTAGGCTTAGGGTCGTGACACTCACTCCCCCTTAAACAAAATTCGTCCCGAATTTGGACTTAACTTACCTGAATGATCAAACAATTCAGGATACTTTTATCTCATCTCCGATTTCAAATTCCCAAGTAGCTTCCCCGATGGTGTAATTCTCCCACAAAATTTTCACCACGGAAATACTCTTGGTACATAATTCCCGGACCTGTCATTCTAGACTCCGCAATGGTTTCTCCTCATAAGACATATCCACCTGGACATTCTCGGGAGAAAAACTCAAAACAAAGAAGGAATCATTACAATACTTCCTCCACAAAGAACATGAAACACGTCATGGAGAGAAGAAAGAGATGGAGGTAGAGCCAACGATAATCTAACTCGTCCACCTTCTCTAACACTTCAAATAGACCAATAAATATAGGAACCAACTCCCTCACACCCTGGTAATAACAACATCTAGTCTTTAATGCAAATATAATATAAATGTCAAATAAAGACTTATCAGCATCAATTATAAGCCCAGGCACATCAAGCATAGCAATGGTGACTCGCTTCTGCGACAGTCCACCAAGGCATGACAAGAACTCAACCAGTTCATGCCTAAAACAACATCAAATCTTGGGTTAGTATTCTACCCAATCCACTAACAATACAGGCCCACGTATAACCACCTCCCAATCATGATAGATCAAGGAGGATTCGAGGTGCTCTCTCACAGGAGTAGAAACCTCTAACACATAAAACAACCACTTAGGCAACTTATGCAATATGAATGCAAAATGAGATGCCACCTAAGAATGAGACAATCCAGGGTTGATAAAAATACGAACCCTGACACCTGAGACAGGGACAATACCTCTAATGACCGCGGTGGGATCTACCGCGCCACGACCCAAGGCAAACACTCTGCCTTGCACCCTCTCCTTAGGCTTTCCCTCAACATCCCTCTTGGCACCAACTCCTGGCTGGTCACCCTGCTGTTTGTTACCTGGAGCTTGACCCCATCGAGGTTTAGGACAATCTCTCCTGAAATGCCCAACTTCTCCACAATTCATGCACTTTCCTTGCTTCCTCCAACAAGTGTTCTCAGAGTGCCCTACCTTCTTACAGAAGTTACATACAGTCTCAGACTGACCAGATACAGAACAAGTAGAAACTGTAATATTTCCCCCTTTAGTCTCTCCAGAAGTTGAAGGCTTTGGCGGTTCTTTGCTCTGCCCTGAACTCTGACCTGAAAGCTTAGGTTTAATTCCACTACCTTCAGTTTTGCCCCGATGTTCCTCAATATCATTTTCAATTCTGTAGGCCATATTTACTGCTGCCTGGTAGTTGGGAAAATCGTGTGTCAATAGCTGCTTACGGAACTCCACTCTAAGTCCCTTCACAAATCTATAAACTCTTCTGCCTTCATCTGGTACCAAATGTGAACAATACCTTGCAAGCTCTGTGAATCTCGCAGAATACTGAGCCACTGTCATTGACCCCTGCTCAAGCTTCAGAAATTCAACTTCCTTCTTATCTCTGGTAATCACTGGGATATAATGTTCTTTGAACCTTCTTGTGAAGTTGTCCCAAGTTTGGGGCGTATAGTCCCGCTCCCAACTTTCCTTAAGAATCTGCCACCAATGTTCAGCAGGACCCTCTAACTTGAACACTGCACATCTAACCTTTTCTTCATCTGTACTTTCCATTGCCAAAAATATTTTATCCATAGCTTCCAGCCATCTCTCAGCTATCGCTGGATCCGGATCTCCGTTGAAACTTGGTGGAGACAATTTAATAAACTTTTCCAGTCCCTGAGTTGGTCTTGCCTCAGGGTTCTTTCAGCGGCTCACCCCCGAGCTGCCATAGTGCGGAGGAAAGTACGAAACATTGCCATCATCTCGGCATTAGGACTTCCCCGGCCCCGATCACCAATATTTCCCTGCTTTGGTCACCACCAATCCCAGCCATTACACTGATCCCTGCAGGAAACACTCGGCGTCAGATATCACACACTCCCCCTTAGACTAGACATCTACCCTTGACTCTAGCCAAAGCTCTGATACCAACTGTGGGCGCCTCCCAACTCCCGGACCTATAAACCGTGTCCCAGGATGGAGGGTCCCAAAATATACCATTTCCAAAAACTTTTCTTTCATTTATCTTGTAAAGTAAACAACACGTTTTTAAAACCAATTCAAAATAACCTCTCTACACGGAGGTGATATATAACCTGTTTCAAACCAAACTCTACCTGTTTTAACAAACTATACAACGGGAAAGGCTATACACAAGCCAACCAAAAACAAACCAAGTTTAAGTTACTTACAACACGACACAACTGAAACATGTTGTAAAACTTTATATACAATACATTTCCCAAAAGAATAACAACCAAATACAGCCCCAACTCCCAAAAGAACTCATACCCTGACAACCCAAAAGGAGTCCAAACTCTTCCCCCGGCCTCACTGCTCCGGTCTACCTGTCTCAGCGGGATCTAAAACAATAAAGGGAGAAGGGGTGAGATAAAATCTCGAAGCTATTATGTATGCAACAATATGCCATATAACGTGCAACACATTAATAGAGTCAAGCCGATAACAATTATGCAACACTGCATGGTTGCTCATCCTATATGTAACACACACCAGTTACTCCTTACCAAATATGCAACACCTACAGGTTGCTCATGTAATATGCAACACACACCAGTTGCTCACAATTGGGAAAACAGTAAACACTTTAAGTTACCTTTCCCACCTGAATAATCAGTCATATAGAACATATAAGTCTCCCAGCTATCTGCAAGGCATACAACACAATACAAAAGTGGCTAATTCTATTTCAATCCCTAACATTTATCTGCAAGGCTTTTGGCACAATACAGTCCCACATCAAGTGGCCAATCCCACATCAAGTGGCCAATCCCATATCTGTAACCACAGACATGCCATGTCACCTTCTCGTGTAACATTCCCATCTAACTATAAGGCTTTTGACACGATACAGCAGTGGCTATTCCCATGTCTGGGGTCAGCAGACATGCTACGTCATAGGTATACTGCAATTCAACCACTTATAGAACAAATCTATACTTGATTGGATTCCACTATACCCATAACAACAATTCATATAATCATATCCAAGTACACAAACAGTTACTTGAAATTACATCCACACATAGGGATATCAACAGATAACATGTTACTATAATCATGTCAACCCATTTCCACAGTTCAACCAACCTTGTAAACACTGTTGAATAATGCCAAACCAATAACATGGTCTAATACTCATGCTCAAACCAATAAGTAGTGCAACACGTATTTAAACACAATGTGCACAACCAACCATGAATATGCTATCACATATGGGCACAATATATATCCAATAAGCCCTACATATTCACGTCATACTATTACACACCTTCTATAAAGGTTCTATAACAATTTACCAAGTTGTATCAACTTTGGTTTAGGTTTCACGATTGCCTTTTTAACCATTTTCAGGACACCATTTAAAGCCCTTACCTTTATCATTTTAGGTCATTTAAGACTCCCTTACCTAGTACGAATATTGTACCAAAGATTATAATCATAGAGAAATCAATTCCATACTAAGTTGCTATGTTTACACACTTGCAACTTAATACTAAATCCGATCTGCCAAGCCTTCACAATAGCATGACATATACTTAACAATATAGAGTACAATAATCCAATCATATGGTATTTATACTCTTACTCAACCAAATAAACAGTGCTACAATTACTTCACTCCCTATATGAATCAATAACTATATAGAGGTAACCCCACGTAGAGGTGCAATGTAATACACGTAGCCCTACATGCTCAAAACATAGTGTGAAACACCTTCTACACCTTGCTTGAACTAACCACCATATAAATACAATCACGTAAGACACAACATATCATATATGAGTCCTACATATTCATTACACATATGTAATCCAGAAACAGAGTGTTATTCCTCTAGTTCAAACCAAGGAAGTAATGCCCCCATTCATTTTTAGGCACTATAGAGCAAATAACCCTACATAGGTCATCACGTAGGGGTACAATAACATATAAGTAGCCCTACGCCATCACAATACAACATTAAACACTTTCCCTTTAGGGTTCAAGTTCAAAAAACCAAGTTTTATAACATTTGGTTCAAGTTTTATAATCGCCACTCAAGCATTTTTGAGACATTATTTAAGGACCTTATCAATATCTTTTTGGCCCAATTCAATCTCCATTATGTATTACTAAAGTTTTACTAAATACAGGATCAAAAAGTGTTCCAATCCGAGTTGTTTAGCCTAGGTTTCCAATGCCTCAAACATGGACCAAGGCTGCAGATTGAAATAATACAAGTGCTGAAACTGCCTTCCAAGCAACTTTGGGTCAATATTTAAAGCTATTGCCAATCTCTTTTTGGCCAATTCCAAGTTCTAAAATGTTGTACTAAACTTGTACTACAAGTATAATTAAAGAGTTATTAAATCTATACTCATTAACCTAGGTTTAAAGGCTTGCAAAAGTGCTCACTCAAGGCAGTTTTGAGCACGAGTCGTGTGGGATAGCACGAGTCGTTTCCAGGCCCTGCACGACTGATTCCAAGGCCACGACTGGTGCCTCACGACTCCTCAGCTTGGTCACGACTCGTGCTCATGAGCACGAGTCGTGCCCCTCACCTGAAGTCACGAAATTGCAGCAACAACAGCAGCAGAACACCACAACCACAACAACAGTTTCCAGGTTGCACATCAGCTACTGCAAGGAATTCTTTACAGCAGTTTAGCTACCTGTTTTGGGACTCTATATACTCCCTTCAAGTCTTATAACTCATCTAAAACAAGGATACAACAAGTACCAATCCATAACACCACCCTAGGCCACGGTTTTGCAGCCACTTTAGCAAGAACAAAGAACAACAACAACCTCAACTTTCCTGAACTACTTCAGCTACTGCAAGGGCAACTTTCAGCCATCTAAACACATAGTTTGGACCCTTCTATACTTCCTCTAGCTCCACTAACATGTATACAACATGTTTAAACAACATTTATAACAAATCCACACCAAATACTCAAGCCATGGCATGGAAGTTTTCAAGTTCTTAACCAAACCAGTTTCTTTTTCATTTTCAAACCCCAGCTGAGTTTCAACTTCACCCAAAACCTTCATAACTCAGTAATATCATTATTAAACAAGCTATGAATATTTATTTGGAAAAGAACCATAATAACTTACCCAAGTTATTGAAATGAAAGAGAAAGAAAATCAACTCTTCTTGCTCAACACACTTCCTTTTGCAATAAATCCAAGTTTGAATCAACAACAAATCAAGGACTGAATTTTTATGAATTTTAGAAGTTAAACAAGGGTTTGGGAGCTTCTATGGCTGAGAGAAACTTTTGGAAGACTGAGGAAACGTAAGATCCTTCTTGAAGAAGCTTACAAAAGATATATATCAAGCATTTACAATCAAGCTCCTCCAAGAATGCAAACCAACAACCAACTACCTTAAACTTTTAAACTACACTCAAGCTCCTCGTACTTTATAACACCTTCAATTCATAAAATCAAGTGTTACCAAGGAACTATACAACTTCTCTTTATTTAGACATTATATGCTTAAATCAAGTTATAACATCTAAAAGCACATAGTTCAACAAAATGGCTCAAAATGAACACGAAAGTAAATCAAATGCTAGCAAACTGAGGATGATATGCAAGGCATACCCAACCTCACGTGCTTCACGTGTGACCAATATTGTGCCTAGGCTTAGGGTCGTGACACTCACAATCTTTTTCCTTGTCTGATTGGTGCAACACGACCCTCAACATTCTTCCTCCATTGTCTACTACCTCGACATCCCCTCTCCTAACTACCTCGACAGCCCCTCTCCCACACCACCCTCACCTATAGCCCCAAACTCTCCTCCTTCCTCTACTGCTTCCGCACCTACTCAATCCTCACCCGAACACTCTCATGTTCCCACATCCTCTCCCGACACCTCTCCATCTCCACATATCCATAAACATATCACTCGCTCTCAGAATAATATTTTCAAACCCATTAATAAACTCAACTTGCATGTCTCACTACCCTGCCCAAGTCTTGAGCCCAACACCTACACCCAAGCCTTGAAACAACCCGTATAGCGAGAAGCCAAGGAAAAGGAATACAGTGCTCTTATAAATAACCACACTTGGGATCTTGTTCCCCCCACCTCGTCTCAGAATTTAATTGGGTGTAAGTGGATTTTTCACACCAAATATAACCCCGATGGGACAATTGATAGGCATAATCTAGTCTAGTAGCCAAGGGATTTCATCAACGACCGGGCATAGACTACTCTGAAGCTTTTAGCCCTGTTGTAAAGCCGACTACAATTCACACCATTCTCTCCTTAGCAGTTACAAACAAGTGGCCCCTTCGACAGGTTTGCCATCAACAATGCATTCTTACAGGGTACTCACAATGAAGATGTATTTATGGCTCAACCACCGGGTTTTGTAAGTACTTCTCATCCGTCCCATGTTTGCAAATTGCGTCAAGCACTTTACGGTCTCAAGCAAGCTCCTCGGGCATGGTACAATGAACTTAAGCACTATCTTTTATCTCTTGGCTTCAAAAACAGTGTTTCTGATGCCTCCTTATTTTCACTCCGTTCTACCCATGGTACGATTCTTTTACTTGTGTATATCGATGATATTATAATTACAGGGTCCAATTCATCACTGCTCGACAACTTCATCTCTACTTTTTCCACTCGATTTTCACTCAAGGATCTTGGTAATTTATCTTATTTTCTTGGAGTGAAAGTTGTGCCTTATCCTCATGGATTATTTCTCGGTCAACATAAGTATGTCCAAGATCTCTTAGCTCGTACCAAGATGATGGATGCCAAAGCTGTACCAACACCCATGACACCGGATTTCAAGCTTTCTGTTAACGAAGGGACACCCATCTCTAATGCTACTGAATACCGAAACATTGTGGGTACTCTTCAATATCTTTCTCTTACGCGAGTTGATGTCTCGTTTGCTGCTAATAGACTATCATAGTTCATGCAAAACCCTACTGATCTTCATTATTGGGCCGCCTTGAAAAGAGTTCTCTGTTACTTAGTGGGTACAAGCTCCCATGGTCTACTTCTTCGCTCCAAGTCTCCCTCTACACTTCATGCCTTTACTGATGCGGATTGGGCTGGGGACAGTGACAATTACATCTCCACTACATGATATTTCGTATACCTTAGTTCGAACTTGCTTTCATGGAGCTCTCGTAAGCAGAAAACTCTAGCTCGATCCACTACTGAGGCCGAGTATAGAGCAGTTGCCTCGGCAACGGCAGAAGTCTTATGGCTTCAAAATTTACTTAGTGAACTTCATGTTATGTTATCATCATCTCCTGTTATTTATTGTGAAAATCTAGGGGCTACTTATGTGGCTGCCAATCCTAAATTTCATTCAAGGATGAAGCATTTAACACTTGATTATCACTTTATTCGTGAACAAGTTCAAGCTCAACAATTACGGGTTTCTCATATTTCAGGGGGTGATCAATTGGCGGATGCTTTGACAAAACCGCATGCTCGAGCTCGTTATCAAGATATTATGTCCAAGATTGGTCTTTCCCTTCGGCCGTCCATCTTGCGGGGGCCAGCGTCACATAATTCGGCACGCGGTCCGATTCGCGACACGAATTCGCATACGTAATTCGCTACCCCCGAGTGAACGCGATTCGCTTAGGTATTTTCGTTAAGAATTCGATTCATAATTCGCTTCATGTATTAGTAAGGTTAACTTTGATTTGAGTTCAATGGATTACTTTAGTCCAAGTCTTAATAATACAAAAAATTGGATACAAAATGATTTGTTATAATTTTATTGGTGATTTTAATTAGAGTGTGGCGGATCCATAATCGATATATTTAACAAAATGTATATTTGTGTTTTTTTTAAGGAAAATGTATTTGTGTTAAAATACACAATATATTATCTATTGATTTTATCAAGAAATTATTATATAAATAAATTCTGTTAATAATTTTTTTTTTGTTTTTTTTAAACAAACGTATACTGCCTTCGTCCCGAAAAAATTGTCTTTAAGATGCTATTTATCTCTATCACCCCAAGGCCCAAACCAAAGTCCAAAGCCCAAACCCAAAACACAAAGCCCATTCCATTTAACCAAACCCTATTCTTTTATTTTCTCTCTTCCTTTTCCCATTTCCCTTCACTGATCCTCTCTCTCTCTCACACACACACACAAACACAAACGCCCCCACTTCTCCATCTCTCACACAATTCACGACGACCCTTCTTCCCAAGCCATCCCTTCCCTTACGTCGTCAAGATACGTCAAGGTTTTCTACGAGCAACAGAATGCACAGAGCTCCGGTTGATCTCAAGTTCCAACACTCCGATCTGCAAAACAAACGGAGAAATAAGGTATGTTTTTAATCTTCTCCCATTTTTCTCATTCAAGCGAATCTGGTTTTTTTTTTTCAAATTTGGAAGAACATTGAAAATCGAATTGCATAACTTTTTGGGAGCGAACCAGTCGCGAATTTGGGCGTTTTGATTCGGAATCGAATTGCGATTCGATCCGATCGAAGGAATTCGGAATTCGACCCCGTTATGGGCGAATTCTGTGACCCCGGCGGGGGCATGTTAACGATACTTCCTCACAGTCTCCTTTTTCTACATAGATTGCATTACAAGTTATTGTTTACTAAACCAACTCTAGTCATTGTTTCTTAAACCAACTCTAGCTATAATTCTCCTAGATTTAGTCTTTGATTTTCTAATACTTCAGCAATCCTTCAGCAAGTCTGTTTTAGAATCCTTGTCATATTAGAGTCCTTGTTATTACCTTATTTACTTCCTTTTGTTATGTATAAATAAGGCCTTACGATATCAATGAAATTAAGATATCGTTTTCAATAATTATCAAAAGCTTACAGATGAATCATCAAGGTTGGCAGTAACAAGCATCTCCACGGAAACAAGAAAAAGATTCCCATACCAAAGGTCTCCTGGCCTGATGGTATCGTAGTGGCTTCCCTTCGGGAAGGTCACGAGTTCGATTTCCCTTGGGGGGAATCTTGTGGTTTAATTCTTTCCTAGGGTTTCAGGAGCCTTGGAGTCCCCCGGGGCACATCCGTGCAGTTAAGGAAGCAGCATTGCTGCTTGTACCCTCGGTGTGGGGAGTTCGAATCTTGGCGGGGAGCAGTGGAGCGGCCAAATGGTGTTGTAAGAGTGATGTAAGTGCCACTTTGGCGGAGCGAGTGGAGCGGCCATTTGGTGATGTAATAGTGATGTAATTGCCTTGTAGGAGGGCTCCTTGGGGCTCGGAGTATAAGGGTGCCGCCACCCCTGCATAGGGCACATCCCGCGATTTACCTCCGCCAGGTATGCGAGGGCCGGTGCGCAGTGGTCGGGATTAGTCGGCGAAGGCGGGAACCCGGATATCAAAAAAAAAAAAAAAAAAAAAAAAGATTCCCATTACTTAGCATCTTTGATGCCAAACTTTCACAGATAACAAGGAACTTGCCTTTAGTCAGTGACATCCCTCAGATCCACTATGTGATAGCATAAGGAAAACATATCACCAATAATAGAAATAAATCGAAATGGAAAAGAATAATAAAGTTAATCAACATCACAATTAACTAAATCATTTGAAAGAAACAATGATAAATATGATTCTACATCACTCTTTAAAAATTCTATACAGGCATGGATATTTACTTGTGGTTCATGGATACGTATAACAGTTGCAGCTGAAGCTAAGGAAGAATAAATAAGTAGGGTAATGATCTGATCTCTTAATATATTCAAACACCCCAGGGAGCTAAGATTCCTTGTTTTAGAACACTTCAGTATCCATCAGAAGAGGCTTTACTAAATATCCTATGGAGGATTAAGTGAAAATCTCTTTTCTTGGTTTCACCACAACATTTAAGCACTGTGAGCCTGCAATACATTTCAGGTGAAAACAGAGGAATATAAGGGGAAAATGCTAAGTGACACAATTCATACATTTTTACTCTACTGTGGCTGGCCACTTAGAATAACCCATATCTTGGTGATGGCGATATTAGTATTAACAATTAACAGATCACAAACTACTTATGCTGACCTCATCAATGGCTGTAGCATTTTCCTCCACGTATAAGTCGTTCAACTTGGCAAGAGCATTGCAGCATATTTTCTATCATACACAGAAGGATCTCCAGCACATTTCCCCAGTGCCACCAAAACAAGAGGTGCAATAACATGCAGATTGCAGACGAATCCCGGCCATCGTACGAAGTGCCCATGCCCGCACCAATGGGTTGGAATCCCCCAAGTCCCTCTGGAAACAATTAATGGACAACAATGTTGGGATAGAGGACCAACCGGGTTAGACTTCGGAGTAAAAGGGGGAAAATTCGTCGGAGTTGCTGGAGTCAAGGGCGGCCGCGCAGGTGATGGTGCGAGACCGCGCTCTTGGACAGAAACTAAGGCTTGGAGGAAATCCTTCGAGGGCGACCGCGCTGCTTGTTCGTGCAAGGGCTTTGAATCCTCTGGAGGTTAGCGCGACCGCGCAGCCATGGAGGGCGGCCGCGCTGGGCCCGTTCAGCAGAGTCCGTTTTTTAGGCAAATTTTTTGGTTTTCTTGTCCATCTAGGGTTAGGTCTGTTTCCTAGTCTCATATATAAGTAAAGTTCCGCCCCTAGACTCATTGTAACATCATAGAAACAAATTATAGTGCAAGATCCTGGCTTGGTAGTGCCCCAGACGTAGCCAAACATATTGGTGAACTGGGTTAACAATTTCTGTGTTCTTCTTTGTGCTTTAATTTCTTGTGCTTTGTTTTGTGTGCTCTAATCATTCTTGTAGGATTGTTTGGGCTGTGGAGGGCAATATTCACAATAACTGATATCAGAGCTCTTGGTTCCAAGATCAGGGGTGTTGTCAAGCAATCAAGAATGGGCAAGGACAAACAAGCGGTTGAGAAATTCGATGGGTCTGACTACGGATTTTGGAGGATGCAGATTGAGGATCTCTTGTACAACAAAGATCTCTATAAGCCTCTGAAGGGTGTCAAACCGGAAGAAGAAGATCAGGAAGAATGGGAACTCATGGATCGGAAGGCCCTAGGGGTGGTCAGATCTACTTTGTCAAAGTGGATTGCGAAGACTACCAAGAAGGCGAAAACCACAAAGGAGCTATTGGATTATCTTACTGAGAGATTTGAAACTCCATCTGCTGCAAACAAGGTCGATTTGATACGCAAGATGGGTAGTCTCAAGATGCAAGAGGGAGGATCCTTGGCTAAGCACATCAATGAGTTTATGGATGTTATAGACTCATTGACTGCGATGGAGATCAAGTTCGATGATGAGGTTCATGCGTGCTTGTTGCTAGCGTCATTACCAAGAAGTTGGAGCGAGACCGTGACAGCGATCAATGCTTCAGCAGGTAAAAACAAATTGAAGTATGATGATGTTAAAGACTTTCTCTTGGGTGAGGAAAATCGCATGAAGAAGTTGGGGACATCGACTGCTTCGGGATCGGCTTTAGCTACTACTAGCAGGGGAAGGCCGGGTACTAGCAAACAAGGGAGAACTGAATCTAAAGAGAACGTGGTGGGTGGTAAGGGCAAGGCCATGGAGATCAGAGACAAACCAAAGGTTGCAAAGGGATCAGTTCAGTACTATCATTGTAAGGAATTGGGACACTAAAAGAGGGATTGTCCCAATCGTGGGGGCAATTCGGTGAATGTGATAGTCGAAGGTGATGATGTATTGGTTCTGAGTGTTAGTAGTGCACTAGAATCATGGGTGCTGGATTCGGGGGCATCATTCCACTCTTGCGGGCATGAAAAAGAGATGGAGAATTACACTTCCGGTGATTTCGGTAAGGTCTATCTGGCGGATGGCGAGCCTTTGGAAATCAAGGGGAAGGGGGATGTCAGAATAGGAGCATCGGACGGGAAGGTCTTACATCTGAACGGGGTCAGGCACATTCCGAGTTTGAAAAAGAACCTGTTATCAGTTGGGCAGTTGGACGAAGAAGGTTACAAGGTAACATTCGGCTGCAGGAACTGGGTTATTACCAAGGAGGATTGTGAGATCGCTCGGGGTAATAAGGAGGGGACATTGTATTTGGCGAATAACACCAAGGATAGTATCGCGGTGGCGGCAGCCAAGGGTGATACTGATTTGTGGCACTGTCGATTGGGTCACATGAGTGAGACGGGGATGAAGGTACTTTGTTCAAAGGGACTACTACCGGGCTTAAAGACAGTCAACGTGGGGATCTGCGAAGATTGTGTGTTTGGCAAACAGGGGAGAAACAATTTCTTGAGGACTGGTAGGGCTTTGAGGGAAGCAAAGTTAGAACTGCTTCACACGGACTTGTGGGGGCCATCTCCGGTAACGTCTCTGGGTGGTGCGTCATATTACATGACCTTTATTGATGATTCTACAAGAAAGGTCTGGGTCAATTTCTTGAAGGGAAAAGATGAAGCTTTCGAGGTATTCAAGAAGTGGAGGGCTTTGGTGGAGAATCAAACGGGACTTAAGCTTAAGTGCTTAAGATCAGACAATGGTGGGGAGTATGAGCTCGGTGAGTTTAGGGAATATTGTGCTGCGAATGGTATTCGTATGGAGAAGACTCCAAAGCGTACACCACAACTCAACGGGGTTGCAGAGAGGATGAACAGAACATTGAACGAGCGGGCAAGAAATATGAGATTGAAGTGTGGACTTCCGAAGACGTTCTGGGCATATGCAGTTAACACGGCGGCTTTCTTGATCAATAGGGGACCATCGGTACCATTGGGGAATGGAATTCCAGAGGAAGCATGGAGTGGCAAGCAGGTAAATCTGTCCTTTCTTCGCATATTTGGCTGCGTTTCATATGTTCATATAGACTCTGCTGATAGAACTAAGTTGGATGCAAAATCTGTTAAATGTACGTTTATTGGGTATGGCGGGGATGACTTCGGGTATAAGTTTTGGGATGACCAAAACCATAAAATTATTCGTAGTCGAGATGTGGTATTCAATGAACAGGTATTGTACAAGGACAGAAAGGGGGCATCTGATGACACTAGTTCGGAACCGGAGGTTGTAGAGGTGGATATTCCAGACTCGGGTGGGAGCAGAACGGTTCATGATGACCATGGTCAGGAGGTCACTGAAGATGAACCACATACTCCGGAACCGGATATTCCGCTGCGTAGATCCAGCAGATTGCGTGGATCGCCTGACAGGTATACTCCTTCCAATTATTATTTGTTGTTAACAGATAATGGGGAACCAGAATGTTATGCGGAGGCTGTTCGTAGTGCACTTTGTAATAAGTGGAAAGCTGCAATGGATGATGAGATGGACTCATTGAAGGCCAACAAAACTTGGGAGTTGACTAGACTACCTAAGGGGAAGAAGGCATTGCATAACAAGTGGGTTTACAGGATCAAGGAGGAAGTGAACGGCAGTAAGCGTTACAAGGCAAGTTTGGTTGTAAAAGGGTTTCAACAAAAGTATGGTATTGACTACACCGAGGTCTTCACTCCTGTTGTGAAGATGACCACTATCAGAATGGTTCTGGGGATAGTAGTGGCAGATAACTTGTTGCTGGAACAGATGGATGTAAAGACGGCCTTTCTTCATGGGGACTTGGAGGAAGAAATTTACATGGTACAACCAGAGGGTTACTTGTCTAAGGGTAGCGAGGAACTGGTTTGCAGATTGACTAAGAGCTTGTATGGCCTTAAACAAGCTCCTAGACAGTGGTACAGAAAGTTCGATGGATTCATGCATGACATTGATTTTATCAGATGTCAGGCGGATCATTGTTGCTACTTCAAGAACACGGACAATGGGTACATAATCTTGCTGTTATATGTGGATGACATGCTAATAGCGGGCTCTAGCAGTAGAGAGGTAAACAGATTGAAGGCTCAGTTGTCAGAACGGTTCGAGATGAAGGATTTGGGGGAGGCCAGAAAAATCTTGGGCATGCGGATTGACCGGGATAGGGAGTCGGGTAAGTTGGTTCTTTCACAAGCAGAATACGTTGAGAAAGTCTTGGCAAGGTTTTGTATGGAAGAGGCGAAGCCAACAGGGACACCATTGGGTATGCACTTCAAGCTATCCGAGAAGGACTCACCTATGGGCAAGGAGGAGCGTGACAAGATGGAGAGGACTCCATATGCTTCAGCAGTGGGGAGTCTAATGTATGCAATGGTGTGTACAAGGCCGGACATTGCACATGCGGTGGGAGTAGTCAGTCGGTTCATGGGCAATCCAGGAAAGAAACATTGGGAAGCGGTTAAATGGATCCTGCGTTACTTAAAGGGTACTGCTAGTAAGGCTCTGTGTTTCTCAAGCAAGGAGGTTGTGTTAGCGGGTTATGTTGATGCGGATTTAGCATCAAGCGATCTTGACAAGAGGAGAAGTACTACGGGTTATGTGTTTACATTGGGTGGTACGGCAATCTCCTGGGCTTCTAAATTGCAGAAGATCGTGGCTCGCCGACCGCATTAATATGTGGCAGTGACAGAGGTGAGTAAAGAGATGGTATGGTTGCGTAACTTCTTGGGTGAACTTGGGAAGACGCGAAGTGGCAACGCTCTACAAAGGATGACGCCGAGTGCCATACATTTGGCTAGGAATCCGGCGTTTCATTCTAGGACGAAGCACATTGAACTGAGGTTTCACTACATCAGGCATCTCTTGGAGGAGAAGATATTAAGGCTAGAGAAGATATTGGGATCGGAGAACGCGGCTGACATGTTGACAAAGGTTGTAAACCTTGAGAAATTGAAGCTGTGCATAGCTTCAATTGGGCTTGGAGAATAGGAGAGGAGGATGGCACTACCATGATCGAGGTGAGCACTAGGAGGACACCAAGGGTGAGTTGATGAACGGTTACGGGGCTTATATATGCGGTTGATCTCTAGGTGGGAGATTGTTGGGATAGAGGACCAACTGGGTTAGACTTCGGAGTAAAAGGGGGAAAATTCGTCGGAGTTGCTGGAGTTAAGGGCGGCCGCGCAAGTGATGGTGCGCGACCGCGCTCTTGGACAGAAACTAAAGCTCTGAGGAAATCCTTCGAGGGCGACCGCGCTGAGGCATGAGGGCGACCGCGCTGCTTGTTCGTGCAAGGGCTTTGAATCCTCTGGAGGTTAGCGCGACCGCGCAGCCATGGAGGGCGGCCGCGCTGGGCCCGTTCAGCAGAGTCCGTTTTTTAGGCAAATTTTCTGGTTTCCTTGTCCATCTAGGGTTAGGTCTGTTTCCTAGTCTCATATATAAGTAAAGTTCCGCCCCTAGACTCATTGTAACATCATAGAAACATATTATAGTGCAAGATCCTGGCTTGGTAGTGCCCCCAGACGTAGCCAAACATATTGGTGAACTGGGTTAACAATTTCTGTGTTCTTCTTTGTGCTTTAATTTCTTGTTGTTTTGGTCAACTTTCAACAAGTGTTTCGAGCGACAAGAAAAATGACTAAAGTGATATGAATCAAGGTACAATGATTATCAAGTTGAATAGAAATGGACACAAGTTGTTTGTTGACTAGGGAAAGCCCTTGAACAACTTGTTCGCCAGCATAAAACCCCGGGAGGTTTTGGTACCTTCCTTGACCAAAAGTTTACTAAAGATTGAGAGAATTACAGAGCTATGAGCGTATAGAAGGGAACTTAAGCTTGTGGGAGACGTGTGTGCAAAATACAGTGTTCTCTCCCCTTTATACCTCAAACAACGGCTAATTTACAAAGAGAAAAGATAGGCCTAGAATCTCGGGAATAATGTTAATCTTGTTGAGACATTATCGCCATTTTGTTGATTGAGGTGACAATGATCTGTTGCTGAGTATGTTGATGAAGTAAACGTCGTTGAATTGGTCTCCTACCTCTTTGACACGTTCCCTAAAAAATAGGGTTATCACAACAATAGTTCAACCTGCAAATAATCAAGATGCAAAATAGGAGAGCTCAAGTTGTTAGTACCAAGATGCTAGGCGCAAGTTGTAAACAAGTTGAAAATACGTAGGGCCCAACAATTGCCCCCAAACTTTTTGAATTTTAAAATGACGAATATAAAGAGACAAAAAGATTTAAAAAGTTTGCCAAAAACGGAGGTGAAGTACGGCGGTTTTTTAAATGAAAAGGTTTTGATGGGACGGTTTAAGTAAATTCCAAAGCAAAAGTCATGATGGTTTTGACTCCCAACCGCTGCCAACTTCTCCTCTAATAAATAAGACTCCTTCTCAACTCTCCCTTTCATAGAATCAAAAGGGTTGCTTTCAAAGAGATTTTCAAGAGGAAGAACCAAGGAAGGAGATCGGAGAAAGAATCAAGTAGGGACCTCCGGTGAGTTTTTCTTTTCAATTTCCTCTCTGATTTCTTGCTTAAGTCGTAAAATGGGGAAGAAGAAGGTGGCGAATAAATTGAGAGCGATGAGGGTTTGCCTGAGGGTTTCTTAACCCAAAATATGTTGAAAAATCCGGACAAGGAAAAATGTCTGATTCCTGCGGCCAACTTAGATATCATTAAGAGAAACCATGCAATGTCGTATGATACCGAGTTTTTCACCCACCCAGACTTAACCTCGGAATGTTATTCTCCCGATTGGGTGTGTTTTCCCGAATATCCCTTTGTCATTGGCCTAAAATTTCCATTCCCAACTTTAATTACTAGGTTTTTTGCTTCTACAAAACTTAACTATGCCCAAATCATGCCACAAGGTTGGAGATGCCTTCAAACCCTAGTTAGGTTAAGTGCGGAAACAGAGTTGGAAGTTGGTTTAGAGGAGTTTGCTTACACAACTGAGTTTAGGGGATTTGGTCTTGGGAGGTTTGGTTTTAGGGTTAGGTCTGGTGGAGAGCCTTTTTTGAATGACAACAGTGATCCTGCTGATAGAGGGTGGAAGAATAAATTCTTCTTCGCAAGGAAAAGCACCCTGGTGTCAGAGGAGGGTGCCAATTCTAAGTGGAGGTCTCAAGGTAGTGTAGATTTTTTTCTTATTCTAATAATGCTTCTTAATAATCTGCTAACTAATTCCCTGAATTTCTTTTGACTTAGTTGCTAAGCTGAGCGTGCTTTTCGCTCATAAAGATAAAACAGAGGAGAACGTGAGAAAGATTTACGAGTTGGATCCACTAGTGAGGTCTTTCAAGGCATTGCCAGTCTTGTTTGTTGCAGATCCGGAAGAAGAAATTAAGCCTGAGGAAGCTATTTCTGATCAAGAACTTAACCCTGTAGAAGCTCTACCTGATTCCTCCAATATGTCCACAGGTTAGTCTAGCATCTTAGAGCTTTGCGTATCTTCAATTTGCTCTAATTCCCTCAAATTGTTCTAATTCTACACCCTTTTTTGTTTTGTAGCTACTCGATCTAAAGACACTGTGAGTGCTGTAGACCTACTGGCTGAGGCTAGGGCAAAAAGTTTTGCAAGGAAAGATGGTAAGCCACCCACTCCCAAGTCTATGGCATCTAGCTCTAATGTGAATGTGCCCAAGAAGAAGGAGGAAGCAAAGAAGAGGAAATTGGTGGAGGCCGAGGCCACGGACGCAAGTGATGACATGGTGAAAACAAGGGAGAAGTTTAAAGCTGCGATAGTAAGATTTGTTACTGAGGTAAAACGAAGAGACTTTGAACCTTTCCGAAGAGTTGATAGAGTATTAACATTTCTTTTACATAGGTTTCGGAGATTATGAGTCCTGTTATGGACCAGGTTGATGCTCTGAAGATCAAGGCGGCAAAATGCAGTTATGAAGCTGCGGAATCAAGGAAGGAAGCCACCAAAAGTGCTGAGGAAGCGAAAAAGTATGTTGGTGAGGTGGAGAAATTGAAGAAAAATTTTGAGACTTTGGGGAAAGAAGTGGAAGTTGTTCGTGCTGAGAACGAAGCTCATATGAAGGAGCTTGAAGCCGCAAAGGGGGACTTCAAATTCAATGCTACCAAGACATTGCTAGAGGCCAGAATTCAGCTGATGGAGGAATACAAGAATGGACAAGCTCCAACTTGGAACTTGGAGGAGGAGAGAAGAATTTTAGAAGACCACATGGGAGAACCAGCAGATGGAGAGGAGGTAAACTCAATGGCCCTCGAAACTCTAGTTGATGATACAGATAAAGCTTTGAGTACCATAGTGGTAGCTCAAGTTGAAGAAAATGATCATGGGAAGAAATCAAATGCACCACCGGCGGCAGCAGGCCACAATGTTTGAAAACAATTTGAAACTTTTTTAAGTAGTTTGGAAGGAACAAAACAATTTTTTGCTTATTTGCCGCACCATTGGTGGGCACCAAATGGGGGGTCTGTCCCCAAAAACAAAGTATTTTGGTATGTAATGGCTCATGAGAGCCTAAACAATTTATTTGGGGGTACTAGGTTGGTCTAGTACTCCAAGCTTTCTTAGGTTTTAAGGGACCGTTTGGCTTATCCAACTTGTCCCTTAGTTGAAAAAGTCTTTTTGAAAACGTTTTGAAGTTTCAAAGAAGTATTTTGGGTTTTTCAAAAATACTTGCTTGTTCATTAGATAGTATGCTGATGTTGTAAGCCGAAGGTAACATGATAATGTTACAACCAGTTGTTCACAACTTGAATAAGTGTGAAATCGTGCGCCCAGGCGAAGGTGTCAAAACCTTAATTCGTTAGAAAAGATGAAAATCTTTTATCTTTTAACCATATGTAAATTGTACCTTTGATCAGAGGTAACCGTTTGAAGAGATAGAACAAGTATCAGCCGTCCTGGCGTGTCAACAAGTTCTATCCCTCTCCAGCTAGAGTTTCAACATGTATTAGCCGTACTGGCGTGTCAACATGTTGAAATTCTTCTTCCTAGGTCCAAACATGTTGGAGCCGTACTGGCGTGTTAACATGCTTAGACCTACTCCAATTTTAGGTCCCAACAAGTATCAGCCGTACTGGCGTGTCAACTTGTTGAGCCTACTCCGTTTGTTCAAGTTGTACACCTTGCAAAACAAATTCATGTTAGGGTTGGGCGTTAACGCCCCTCCGATGCTTAAGTTAGTAAGGATTTTCAATAAAACTTGGTAACTTGAAACATGTGAACGAACTTGACAACAAAAATAGATCATACCTGAGAAGTCTAGTTGTAAATAACTGGACTTACATAAAATACAGCTTCAAATGAATGGCATTCCAACTTCTAGGGATCCTGTCTCCACTTGGGGTTGACAACCAATACGCACCTTTGCCAGCTTCCGCATCGATGAGATATGGTCCTTCCCACTTGGGAGCTAATTTACCTGCATTCAGTTCTCTTGTATTTTGAAATACTTTTCTCAAAACTAAATCACCAACCTGGAATCTTCTTATTCTGACATTCTTGTTATATGATCTAGCAATCCGTTGTTGAAAAGCTGCCATCCTTATCTTGGCTAAATCCCTGATCTCATCAATTGTATCTAAATCTTGGGTTAGCAACAGGTTATTTTCATCTTGAGTTAACAAGTCGTACCTTGCTATTGGGATTGTCACCTCGACTGGAATTACAGCTTCTGCCCCAAATACCAAAGAATATGGAGTCCTACCTGTGACTCCTTTTGTAGTGGTCCTATCTGCCCAAAGTACAAGTGGTAACTCTTCGGCCCACTTTCCCTTCTTCTGATCTAGACGCTTCTTCAAGTTGTTGATGATCAACTTGTTGCTTGACTCAGCTTGACCATTGGCTTGAGGGTGGACAGGCGTAGACATGATTAACTTGATGCCCCAGCGAGTACAAAAATCTCTTGTCTTCTTACTTATGAATTGCGACCCGTGTCACATATAATCTCTGAAGGCACACCAAACCTGCTAATTATATTTTTCTTTAAAAATGAAATTACCTCCTTGTCCCTTACTTGTACATAAGCTTCAGCCTCGATCCATTTTGAGAAATAATCGGTTAATGCCAGCATGAACACTTTGCCCCCAGGAGCCTTAGGCAACTTGCCCACAATGTCCATGCCCCACTGCATGAAAGGCCAAGATGAGACTATAGAATGTAGAGGCTCAGCAGGTTGATGCAAGATGTTGCTGTGTCTTTGGCAGGCATCACACTTCTGTACATAGCTCATGGCATCTTGATGCATGGTTGGCCAATAATATCCTGTCTTGAGGGCCCTAGACGCTAATGCTTTTCCACCAGAATGATTTCCACATATTCCTTCATGGATTTCTTTCAACACCAGTTCAACTTGCTCATTATCAATACATCTTAAATAGTGCCCTGCAAAAGATCTCTTAAATAGCACATTATCCATTAAAACGAAAGTTGAAGTACGAATCTTAAAAGATCTAGGATTCTTAATATCTGGCGGAATAGTTCCAAGTTGAAGGAACTCAATTATTGGATGGGTCCAAGATGAACTTGTATCTTGTGCCCCATTAGATTGAGTAACTTCTTGAATTTCCTCAACTTGGTCTATTGCCGAGAACTTAACATAAATAATGGGAATGTTAGTATGCAACATTGATTTGCAAGTTGAACCCAAGTTGGCTAATGCGTCCGCTTCTGTGTTTTCTTCTCTAGGGACCTGTTCCAAAGAGAATGATAGGAACTTTGAGGCTAGGGCCTTAACATGTTGGAGATACAGAGTCATCTTGGAATGCTTCGCCATATAACTGCCATTAAAATGGTTAGCTAGCAATTGAGAGTCAACAAATACATTTATATGCGTAATATCTATAATACAATACAAGACTGAAAAAACCGCCTCTTAGCCCCCTATAAGTGGCGGCTGAGATTCATTCTTAGAAAATTAATCGAACGGCTCACAATTGACGGTTTCCACAATAGACGGTTTCATTATTTATTTACAGTTTCCCAATATTACTTCTACAAGGATACGCGCACAGAGAGAGAGAGAGGTAAATTGGGCAAAAGAATGGCGTGGAGGGTTGAACGAAAAGGAAGTCAGCGTGTCCCACCAACCTCCTCCTCTTTCTTCTTCCTCTCGCTCCAACTCTGTTCTTCACACACACAATTTTGATTTTGAGAGGTTTCTGAAGAATTGAAGAAGAAAAATTATTGTTTTTTAGAATTTTCTCTCGATTTCAAGCAAACTTGGTGTTGATGCGACGAAAATTGGTAAGAGACCGAATCCGATCGAAGAAAGAGGGAGAAACAGAGATTCAGAGAAAAAAAAGCAAGAGAAAGAGAGAGTAGGTGTGAGATATTTATCTGAGGTTGAAGGCTGCGGCGGCAAAGCGGCAACGACGATTCTTATGATGGTGACCGTCAAGGTGATGCGACGGTAAAGAAGAAGTGGAAAGGGATTCTGTAAAGGAAAAGGGGCAGTGTGGGCAGATGGTGGAGGTGTGGAGATAGTGGGAGGGATGGAGGCGACGGGGAAGGGATGTCGATTCTAATGATGGTGGCCGTCAAGGTGATGCGACAGTAAAGAAGAAGTGGGAAGGGATTCTGGAAAGGAAAAGGGGCAGTGTGGGGAGATGGTGGAGGGGTG
Organism: Adenophora triphylla var. japonica; assembly: GCA_022495995.1. Taxonomy (NCBI): domain Eukaryota; kingdom Viridiplantae; phylum Streptophyta; class Magnoliopsida; order Asterales; family Campanulaceae; genus Adenophora; species Adenophora triphylla. The sequence continues at coordinate 122,066 of JAFEMH010002803.1, read as the reverse complement.
GAGATAGTGGGAGGGATGGAGGCGACAGGGAAGGGATGGCGGTGGGAATGGTTTGGGATGAGAGATCAGAAGAGAGAGAAATGTAAGATCTAAATGAAGGGGAATAGTTGATTTTTAGGGTTTTTTAAATGAGATAATTAGGTTAGTGTTGGGCCAGCCCAGTTGGGGTTATTTCATCAACATTTAATTGATTTATGTAGAAAAAAAACTATAAAATTTATCAACAGAAATGCATAAATGTTATTACTATCAAATTTCTAAATATAATATACTCCCTCTGTCCCGCTACAAACCGCACTGGTGGTCAACTGTGCGGGTCATTGACAAATGATTTTATGAATGTCTAGATATCTCTGTGCAATTCTAAAAAAAGTTATTGATAGTATTTTTATTGGTGAAGCAATAACAATTTTTAAAATTACAAAAAAATATCTAGATATTCATAAAATCATTGGTCAATGACCCGCACAGTTGACCACCAGTGTGGTTTGTAGCGGGACGGAGGGAGTATGGATTAAAAAAAAAAGACATTATAATTTGAAGTTTCCATTTTTTTTTTTTAGAAGGGGATCAACACAATTCACCGCTCCCCCCTTGATGCACTTCACAGAGGCGCCTAGCTATGCTAGGGAGGGCAATGTCATTCCCTCTAACCACTGGTGGGGGAATCGAACCCATGACCTCCAGGTTGGAAGCCATGAACTCTAACCATCAGGCTAAGACCCCACGTGCAATTTGAAGTTTCCTTGATTTCCTTAAGTATTGAATTGTAAACTCAAGTTTGAGTGGTTATTTTGAAATCTAACAATTTTGATTTACTTGATTGACATTAGATCTATTGGTATTGATTGATACAGGGGTTTTATCAACTCTTATTTTAATAATTGTGGCCAATGTTGCTGGATGGTTCGATAAATGATGCAATTTTTACCTTATCCTAATTTCTTTTAGCCTACCCATCTCTTGGTCAACTTTAAACTTTTTTTAAGTAATCCTAATCCATAAATAAAGGCTCACCCCACCATTTTCTTTTGAAATTATATCTAACTGAATGATATTTAAAAAAAAAAAAAAAATGCAACCTCACCATCTCTTGGTCAACTTTAAACTTTTTTTAAGTAATCCTAATCCGTAAATAAAGGCTCACCCCACCATTTTCTTTTGAAATTATATCTAACTGAATGATATTTAAAAAAAAAAAACATCTCAAGTGCTTTAAAAGATTTTTAGTCATGGGTTCCATTCCAACGATACCAAAGTGATGAACTGTAAGATGGGTCTAAAAGCCCTACTCCCCTCTGATTTTTTGTTTTTATTTGGGGGGTGGGGGGATTTGAGGAAGTGAAGTTGACATATTCCTTCAATATACACATGGTTTTTATTTTGATTTTAGGAAGATTTGTTAATGTAGTTAGTTTTTCTGCTCTTTTGTTTTGGGGGCTATTTCGATCTAATTACCGGATATTGATTGGATTTTTTTGCTGCAAATCAAATTGACGATACAAATGATTTCAGGAAGATTTTAAAATGTGGTGATCAGTTCTTTTGTTTTTGGAGTTATTTCGATCTAATTGTCGGATTTTGATTGGAAATTTAGTTTTTCAATTGATGTTTTGGCTGTACTAGAATTTTCCATTACTATTGAGTTGTTGCAATCAAAGTTATTGATACAAAGGCTGAATTTAGTTTTAGCCTAACCATTTCGTGGTCAACTTTAAACTTTTTATAAATAATCCTAATCCATAAATAAAGGCTCACCCCCACCCTTTTCTTTTGAAATTAGTATCTAACCGAATGATATTTAAAAAATAAACCATCTCAAGTGCTATAAAGATTTTTAGTCATGGGGTCCATTCCAACGATACCAAAGTGATGGAATGTAATTTTTTAAAGGTTCTTCATATCTGTGAGGTCTCGAAAGGCGAGAGGATGCTCTTTGTTTGGGATGGGACAGACGCTCCTTCAGTTTCTCTCCATATAAAGTAAGTGTTTGAGCTTCCTTTGAGGTAATATGCATTTTTCCATGGTGTTCTAGACTCGCTTTGCTTAGTTTTGAATTTGTACAACTTTCTGTTGCTGCACATGGTAACCAGCTGAAAGTTGGAGTAGTTCCTTTGCAAGTCCTATACTTTCGTAAATACTCACAGGCCGTCATATGCTTAGAGCATGATTTGAGCGTCCGGTAGTTAAACACGTACATACACTGTTATCCTCTCTCAAACAGGCGATGGACCATGCGATATTATAAATAAAAACTAACTGATTGCTTAGACTTTGGAATCATACTTTTTGGTGTAATTCATTAAGATAGCTTCTAGGGCCAACTCTTTAATTATATGGAATGAGTCCATACTTTTTTTACTGCTGGAATCAATCCTTCACACGAGTCATGACTAGATGAACATTCATGGTAGATCTTGGGTGAAAGTCTTTTGCAGGTTTGAATTCGAATGGGGCATTAAGTTATTTTAACCAACTAAAATCATAGCTTGAATAAAAAATAATGAATGTGGATGTTAACTTCCCGTGAGTTTGCTTAACTTTGGTGCCAAAATGTGGATACCAATGAGACTAAAAGTATACACAAGATGGTTAGGTCATACAAAAAACTATTCATGTTTCTGACGGGAATATCAGTAAGTGTTTGAGTTGTATAATGTACATTATAAGTATAGTAAGATACTTCATTTCTTTCTATTGAGAGAAATTGAGAAAGTTTTATTTTAGCTTCCTTGGGGTTTTGGATTTGGGAGATTCTTGAGGTCACCGGTTACAGAATTGGTAGGAGACTGGGAAGCGATTTTATCTGTTATATTTTGTACTTTGTGCTTTCTTTTCCTTCAGTGTTTTGTCCATTTGTCCATTTATTGCAGATTTTTTAAAGCGAAAAGCTTGGATGATAGAAATGTGAGTTCTAATATGGGGGTGGGGATGATTTGGGAGTGGTGGGATGATCTGTCAAGAAGATTTGATTTATTTGATGAGGAACGTGAATTAGATCGCATCAGGTTCTCTTCTATGTTATGGCATATCTCATGCTTTTGTGTTTTGCTCGCTCATTGCAGTTGAAGAAGTCTTCGAACGGATTAATGTTTTATTGTTAACAAATATCGAAAGTTGTTTCTATATTATTTCTCTAAATAATTTATAATTTATGATTGTTTGTCTTCGAATAATTGAAGCCCGTGTTTTAGTTTCAGTGCCTCTTTTGAGAATGCCCTTAGTCATTTTCGTTTATTTTTCAAGTTTTTTAAACTGTCATAGATTTCTACGTAAAGGGTAACCAAGGATGTAAGGCATAATTGATGTACATTGATAGTCAGGAATAAGACAACTCATGGAGAAGCTATTTTATTCTACTTATCATTTTTTCACTGCTTAACTTTTTGTACTGACCCGTGCCATTGGCACGGGCTTTTGAGTACTAGTTTAAACTTAAAGCTGTGGTTAAACCCATGATTAAGGCTTCATACTCAGCTTCATTATTTGTTGAACTGAATTCACAAGATACAGCTTGAGGTATGATATCACCTTGAGGGGATTTCAGCACTATTCCCAAGCCAATTCCTTTGGAATTTGAAGCTCCATCTGTAAACAGTGTCCAAAATCTTGGAATTGTCTTACCTTCAAGTTGTTGTACTTCCAGTTCCACCTCGAGCTGCAAACTTGGACTGAAGTCGCCTACGAAGCTCTGGCCAAGGCTTGAGATTTGATGGTCGTTCTTGGCTCATATGAGATGTCATACGTGCTCAACTTGACCGACCACTCGGCCAACCCGCTTCGACATCTCCGGAGTTCTCAACACATTTCTCACAGGATAATTAGTTCTAACAGTTATAGAATGTGTTTCAAAATAATGACACAGTTTAGTAGCAGCAGTAGTTAAGGCTAAAATTAACTTCTCAAGATGAGAGTACCTTGTTTCAGCATCTAATAAAGACTTACTTACATAGTAAACAGGATGTTGTTCACCTTTGATTTCTTTCACCAATACTGCATTAACAACATTTTCAGATACAGCTAAATATAAATAAAGGTGCTCACCATGTTCTGGTTTGGCAAGTAGAGGTGACGTCACCAAATATTCTTTAAGTTGCTTAAAAGCTGCCTCATGTTGGTCACCCATTGGAAGAGTTTATTCTTTCTTAATACTTCGTAGAATAACCCGCACTTATCGATGATTTAGATATAAATCTATTCAAAGCAAACTACTCTACTGTTAACCTTTGGACGTCTTTGATATTCCCGGGGACTCCAAGTTGAGAATGACTTTAATCTGCCGGATCGGCTTCAATTCCTCTCTTGGTTACCATATAGCCCAAGAATTTACCTGCTCTAACACCAAAGTTGCACTTTGCCGGATTGAGCTTCATGTTGAAAGCTTTCAAGATGTTGAACGCCTCAGCAAGGTGTTCTACATGATCTTCAATATGCTTGGACTTTACTACCATGTCGTCTATATAGACTTCCATCGTCTTGCCAAGTTGATCTTTGAACATCTTGTTCACCAGCCTCTGATAAGTTGCCCCTGCATTTTTAAGACCAAATGGCATAGAAATGTAACAATATATACCTTCCGGAGTCATGAATGCCGTATCTTCTTGGTCCGAGGGCTCCATTTGAATTTGTTGGTACCCTGAAGACGCGTCCATGAACGTCAAGATATCGTGGCCAGCTGTCTCATCAACTAGAGAATCAATATGAGGAAGAGGGAATGGATCCTTCGGGCAGGCCTTGTTCAAGTCTGTGAAGTCCACGCATACTCGCCACTTGCCGTTCCTCTTCTCTACCACCACAACATTGGCTAACCACCTTGGATATTGAACTTCTCTGATCATATTGGACTTCAAAAGCCTCTCAACTTCGTCTTTTATGATCTGATTTCTCTCCTGATCAAACTTCCTTCTTTTCTGATGAACAGGACGGATGGTTGGATCTATGTTCAACTTGTGAGTGATGATGTCCTTGCTTATTCCTGTCATGTCCTCGTGCTTCCATGCAAAACAACATTTCTGACTTCTTAAGAACTCAATCAGCTCTTCCTCAATTTCAGATGGAAGGTCTATACCAACTTGTACTTGGGCCTCAGGATTCGACTCATCAACAGAAACATTTTTCGTCTCATGCTCCACTGCTTCAAGAACATCCTGGGCCTTTTTCTTTAATTGCTATGCTTGACGAGGAATCGAACTTGCTTTCATATTAACCTTGTAACATTCTTTAGAAACTTGCTGATTCCCCTTCAATTTGGCTACACCCCAAGGTGTTGGAAATTTGACACACTGGTGATAAGTTGACGGCACGGCCTTCATGTTGTGGATCCAAGGTCTTCCCAAAATGACATTGTACGAGGAAGAGCATTCGATCACACAGAACCTCTCCATAGCATTCATACCCTCCAAATAGATAGGCAACTTGATTTTCCCGACTGTTTGCTTTATCTCACCACTGAACCCTACCAGCACGGATGAATTCTTCACAACTTCAGATAAAGGAATGCCCATATCTTCAAGAGCATGAGTGAAGATTATGTTGATTGAGCTCCCGCCATCAATCAGAATTCTCTTGACCACACAATTAGCAATCTGCACCTGAACAACTAGACCACCATGATGAGGATCCAACGGGTTGTCTTTATCCTCATCCTCAAAGGAGATAACTTGACCATCTGTGAAGTCACGACGCCTTGAGGGTAATTCTGATTGATCCTCCTTAGAACTCTTGGCATGACGTTTAGCTGCAGAGTAAGTTGTTCCACAAATATGAGATCCACCTGAAATGACATTTACTACCTTGGTGGCTGGAGGTGGTGCAACTTTCTGTCCGGATCGCTCCCCGAATCAGGATCTTTAGACTCACTTCTGACCCTCTTCTTACCCAACAAATCCTTAAGAAGACCTTTGGATAATAAATGAGCAATCTCCTTCCTCAAGGCAAAACAATTCTCAGTGGTATGCCCAAAATCCTCATGAAATGCACACCACTTGGACTTGTCCTTCCAAGTTGTTGGCTGATCATTCTTCTTGGGCCATCTTGCTTTATCTCCAAGATTTTCCATGGCGCAAAGGATTCCTGCAATGTCCACAGAAAAGCAGTATTCAGAAATTTTAGGATAATCATTATCATCCCCATCTTGATCATCATCTACAAAATGAACTTTAGAAGATTCAGATTTAGCAGGGGGTTTGCCCCTGTTGGACTTATAGTGATGCGAATCCGATTTTCTGTCAGAGGGCTCAAATAGAGGAGTAGGGGTTCTCCCAGTTGACTTTCCCATTGCCAGGCTGTCATCCTCCAATCTGATGAAAGGCAAGGCTCTGGTTCTGATTTCTTCAAGTTATTTCGCAGGAGTCATCACCAACTCATTATAAAATAGAGAGCTCTTCTTCAAGCCAATACGGAATGCTTCTGTAGCTGTGGACACGTCCAAGTTGGGTATAGTCACTGCCTCTTTGTTAAACCTGTGCAAATATTCTTTAAGACTTTCGTTAGGCTATTGCACAATTCTATAAAGGTCACTAGTCAACTTATCAAATGCCCTATTGCACGAAAATTGATTGATAAACATATTGACAAGTTGAGCATAAGAAGAAATAGAGTTTAGAGGAAGTCCTGTTAACCATTTTAAGGCTGGTCCAGACAAAGTTGAGCCAAAACCCCTGCAAAAACATGCTTCTCTAAAAATAGGGGGGATACTTATAATATCCATTGATTCCTGATACAAAGAACACATGCTCTTGGATCGGTGCTTCCATCATATTTCTTCATATGAGGGACTGAAAATTTCTTTGGGATTTCTACACTAGCTATTGCTGGCACAAAACGAGATTCATTATAGCAAGTTGGAGAAGCTTGGTGGTATGGCACATTGACTCCAGGTATGCTCCGAAGCAAATCCTTTATAGTCTGCATTTCCTTAACAAGTTGACTCTCTGCGAAAAGAGGATTGTTATTAAACTGAGATGCAGAAGTATCAAAAGCATTAAAGAAACTCCCTGTTTGCCCCATTGAGGGTGTAGCATAGGTGTAGCAAGATGACAACACAGGTTGACTAGCTGGAAGGCTGAATCTTGGTTGCTCAATTGGAATGGACGTCACGATAGTACTTTCTGCTGGCAAAGTATTGGACATAGGGATATCTCCGAAATGGCTTGGTCCTGCACCTGCACCAAACAAAGATATGGGAAGTAAAGGTGAAAATGGAGTAGATACTTGAGTCTCGACTTGCTTCCCTTTACGCAGGCTATCAATGGCATTGAATATCATGGCGTTCATATGCTCCTGACCATCCAACCGATCATTCACTTTCTTCAATATATCGGCCATGTTGGATAATATCTCCAAATTGACAGCTTCCGCATTCAAAGATGGATTGCCTGGGGTGCCGGAAACAGGAAGCGGCCGACTCCTCTCACCTTGACTGCCGGACGACGGATTGGCCATTTCTACGCAAATAATCAAAGTTTTCCACGGTCGGTGCCAAATTGTTTTGGTCAAATTTCAACAAGTGTTTCGAGCGACAAGAAAAATGACTAAAGTGATATGAATCAAGGTACAATGATTATCAAGTTGAATAGAAATGGACACAAGTTGTTTGTTGACTAGGGAAAGCCCTTGAACAACTTGTTCGCCGGCATAAAACCCCGGGAGGTTTTGGTACCTTCCTTGATCAAAAGTTTACTAAAGATTGAGAGAATTACAGAGCTATGAGCGTATAGAAGGGAACTTAAGCTTGTGGAAGACGTGTGTGCAAAATACAGTGTTTTCTCCCCTTTATAGCTCAAACAACGGCTAATTTACAAAGAGAAAAGATAGGCCTAGAATCTCGGGAATAATGTTAATCTTGTTGAGACATTATCGCCATTTTGTTGATTGAGGGGATAATGATGCATTCTTGTCGAGTATGTTGATGAAGTAAACGTCGTTGAATTGGTCTCCTACCTCTTTGACACGTTCCCTAAAAAATAGGGTTATCACAACAATAGTTCAACCTGCAAATAATCAAGATGCAAAATAGGAGAGCTCAAGTTGTTAGTACCAAGATGCTAGGCGCAAGTTGTAAACAAGTTGAAAATACATAAGGCCCAACACTTGTACTTTGTTTTGTGTGCTCTAATCATTCTTGTAGGATTGTTTGGGCTGTGGAGGGCAATATTCACAACAAACAATGCTTCATTCGGGCGCCTAATATGTTTTAAGCAAAACAAAAAGAAGTATAAGGCATATACATACAGCACCAGTTCATCTTGTGTGCTAAATCAATTAAGTGGAGGGCGATCACCATACAATAAGAAGACATATTCAGTTAACACATACTCCCTCCGTCCCAACTTAAGCTTCACCAATTATCCAAAATGGCGTCCCGTTACAAGCTTCACCTTTCCTAAAATGGAAAAAGTTTATTAATATTCTATTATACCCACTAACTTTTCTCTCTCACATATTTAAATTATGGATTCCACTTATCATATACACTCACTTCTTCCCTCTCACAACCCTTCTCCCACTCCCATTATTTTTTAATATATACTCCCTCCGTCCCATACCTACGTGCACACTTTTCATTTTGGGCGTCCCAAACCTACGTGCACATTTCCTAAAATGGAAAGGAATCTTTACTATTCCCTCCACTCATTCTCTCTCCTATATTATTTTAATACTCACAACACCATTATAATTTACTATTCCCTCCACTCATTTTCTCTCCTATTTTTTTTACACTCACAACATTTTTAATATAATACTCTCTCCTTAATTTACGTGAAAAGTCAAACTAGGCACCAAGGTCCGGAACGGAGGGAGTATATTGCTTTCTTAATTTGCGTGTTTCACCAAAATGGTGAAGAATAACCCAGGACAGAGCGAGTATACAAGATCAAACTGTTCTATTGATGGCTCTACAACAAAAGCCAAGATCAATTTCAACTAAATTTAGCTCAATTCGGATTAATACATCATAAATTAATTTTTCTTTTCTAGGCTACTAATCAAGTGAGGAGGTGATTACGTACCTGAGGAAAGAAATTGGAGACGTCCAAGCCTTGGGCGATGAGATCGAGCAAGTAATCTCTTGAAAGCTTCGCATTTCTCCAGACTCGAATTTACTGATGAGGAGAGGGGTGATACTGACGTCGTCAGGATAGTCGTTGTTTCGGCCATTTTTCGACAAGCGATTGCAAATAATCAAATATTTCAAGGAAAGAATTGGGTGCAATGGAATATAGATTTGTGTGTGATAATCAATGAACAAAGGAATTTTGACGAGGAAAGCCCTTGAACAAATTGTTCGCCGGCATAAAACCTCGGGAGGATTCGGGACCTACCTTGACCAAAGTTTTACTATGATCAGTGAGTTACAAGATCGAAAGTATGGAGAGAGATTACAAGAGTGTGAGTGTGTGAAAATACATGTGTTTTTCATAATCTCCATACCCCTATTTATAATAAGGGTAAAATAAAAAGATAATAATCAAATCCCTAAAAACTAGGCATGATGGAGTTACTGAGGAGAAGATTTCGGGCATGACTGTTGATGGTGGTTGGTGAAGAGTCGTGGTTGAATTGGTCTTCTATGAGTGCACAAGTATCTCCTAAAAAATAGGAACCGCAAAACTGCTCCCAAGTTGGTCCGGCTTCAAGATGTTGATGAAGACGTTGAGCCAAGATGTCGGTCCAAGATGTGAACTCAACATGTAAAGTCAACTTGTAAAAAGTCAACTTGTGGACCAAGTTGTGGACCAAGTTGTAGAGGTCAAGTTGTAGAGGTCAAGTTGTGGAGATCAGGATGCTGAGGCGTCTTGACATGTTGACCTGCTTAAGATGCCAACCATATACATATAGTGAAAAATCCGTCCCTAACAATTGCCCCCAAAATTTATTGAATCGGAGAAAACTTGGAGATTCAAGGAATTTTAAAACTGCTACTCTCTTCATCGACATTAAGGAAGCGGTTGATTACGCCAAAGAGTTGTCCAACGCATTGAGAACCTATAAACGAATCTTGATAGAAACCAAGATAAAGTTTTAAGAAACATTAGTTAAGATGTTTTGAAATTTGGTATGTTAGATGAGGGTTGGTCCTCAAAATTTTTATATTTGATTTGGCATGTCTTTGTTTGACATGTTTACTTTTGTGTGTTGAACTTGATTTTCGGTGAAGATGTTAATCTTTACTCCTTAGTTGATTGGAAGATGACTTCATCTTTCTCAGGTGTTCATATCGATAACATGTTGATGTTATAAGCAGAAGGTAACATGAAAATGTTACAACCAGTAGTCACAACTTGAATAAGTGTGAAATCGTGCGCCCAGGCGAAGGTGTCGAAACCTTAATTCGTTTGGTGACATGTTAATGTTACAACCAATAGTCCACAACTTGAATAAGTGTGAAAACGTTTGAAGAAATAGAACAAGTATCAGCCGTCCTGGCGTGTCAACATGTTCTATCCCTCTCCAGCTAACGTTTCAATATGTATCAGCCGTACCGGCGTGTCAACATGTTGAAATTTTTCTTCCTCAGGTTCAAACATGTATCACCAGATCGGCGTGTCAACATGTTTGACCCGCTTCCAGCCTTAGGTCTCAACATGTATCAGCCGTACTGGCGTGTCAACATGTTGAGCCTGCTCCAGCTTAGGTCTCAACATGTATCGCCTGCATCGGCGTGTCAACATGTTGAGCCTACTCCAGCTTAGGTCTCAACATGTATCAGCCGTACTGGCGTGTCAACATGTTGAGCCTAAGCTGTTTGTTCAAGTTGTATACCTTGCAAAACAAATTCATGTTAGGATTGGGTGTTAGCTTTACCCCTCCGATGCTTAAGTCGCAAGAATTTTTAGCATAACATAAGAATTGATAAACATAAATAAATGACTTGACAAAATTTAAATCATACCTTTTTCGGAGTTTGCTTTTATGAAAAAATGACAACTTACATGGAATACAACTTGAGGTACTGTTTTGCTAACATTTTGACATGTTGAAGATAGGTGGTCATCTTTTCCTTTTTTGTCAGCCTCATTGTGGTCATTTTAGGACTATGAGCTTATCTTCTTCCAGTCTGATGAATTTAACAGCTCTCGTCCTGACATCTTCAAGTCTCTTGCATGGAGTCATGACCAATTCGTCATAATAAGGTGACCCCTTCTTCAAGCCCAATCTGAATGCCTCGGTGGCTGTGAACATGTTCAAGTTGGGGATAGTCACTGCCTCTTTGTTGAACCTGTTCAAATAGTCTTTCAAGCTTTCGTCATGTCGTCGCACCACCTTCTTTATGTGGGGCACTGCAAATCTCTTCGGGATCTCCATGTTGGCTATTGCTGGAACAAAGCGAGACTCATTATAACAAGTTGGAGAAGCTTGACGATAAGGCAAGGTAACTCCCGGCACATTCCTAATCATCTCTTTGATCTGCTGCAACTCTCTAGCAACTTGACTTTCTGCAAAAGTGTTAGCATAAAATTGAGAAGCAGAATGATCAAATGTATTATAAAAACTCCCTGTTTGTCCTGAAGACGGAGTGGCATAAGTATAGCAAGATGTTGGCACAGGTTGGCTGAATGGGAAGGTGTGACCATGTTGGGTAACTTGATTAGTTGTCACCGTTGTACTATCAGTCTGTACTGCACTCGCCACGGGGATGTCTCCAAGATTGCCCCCAGTACCTATACCCAAAAGAGTTCTAGGAAATAAAGGCGATAATGGAGTTACAACTTGAGGTTCAACTTGATTCCTTTTTCGCAGATTCTCAATTGCATTGAAAATCATAGTATTGGTATCCTGCTGAGCATCCATTCGCTTATTCAGTTCATTCAACATGGTTGCCATATTAGTCATGAAATCAAGATTGATTTCAGACGCGGTCATCTCTCGAGGTGCATCTTATACACAAGCATAAACAATAAGAAAGAACGTAAAACGCAAGACATAGAACATTACAGTGGACAACTAACAGACGTTTTAAGGCTGCAATACATAAAAACCTTTAGACGTGACATTACAACAAAGTAGCTGGAGCATGCCCCCAGCCGCGGAGGTTACTGAGGTTACCTGACCGGAAGTTGGATTGGTCATTTTGATGTTCTAAACAAATCTAAAAAACCAAAGTTCCCACGGACGGCGCCAAATTGTTTCGGCCATTTTTCGACAAGCGATTGCAAATAACCAAATATTTCAAGGAAAGAATTGGGTGCAATGGAATATAGATTTGTGTGTGATAATCAATGAACAAAGGAATTTTGACGAGGAAAGCCCTTGAACAAATTGTTCGCCGGCATAAAACCTCGGGAGGATTCGGGACCTACCTTGACCAAAGTTTTACTATGATCAGTGAGTTACAAGATCGGAAGTATGGAGAGAGATTACAAGAGTGTGAGTGTGTGAAAATACATGTGTTTTTCATAATCTCCATACCCCTATTTATAATAAGGGTAACATAAAAAGATAATAATCAAATCCCTAAAAACTAGGCATGATGGAGTTACTGAGGAGAAGATTTCGGGCATGACTGTTGATGGTGGTTGGTGAAGAGTCGTGGTTGAATTGGTCTTCTATGAGTGCACAAGTATCTCCTAAAAAATAGGAACCGCAAAACTGCTCCTAAGTTGGTCCGGCTTCAAGATGTTGATGAAGACGTTGAGCCAAGATGTCGGTCCAAGATGTGAACTCAACATGTAAAGTCAACTTGTAAAAAGTCAACTTCTGGACCAAGTTGTGGACCAAGTTGTGGACCAAGTTGTAGAGGTCAAGTTGTAGAGGTCAAGTTGTGGAGATCAGGATGCTGAGGCGTCTTGACATGTTGACCTGCTTAAGATGCCAACCATATACATATAGTGAAAAATCCGTCCCCAACAGTCGTATAGGTGGGCGTCCGTACCGATTCGAAACACCATTGTCGACGATTTGCTCAGGTTATCGGCCGACGCGAATTGAGTGAACATTCTCAATCGGTGTTTAGGAAATGGGACTCCGTCTGTTTTGGTTGATGAAGACGGACTGTAATATCCGATCCGATCCGGCATGGTTATTCCGGTCGGTTTGCCACAAGAATTCTGTTAGCCCGAACCGGAATTACATTAATTAGCACGGGTCTAAATTCACTAATTTGGTTCAAACTTCAAAGTAAAACAAACTACACGTTTGGATTTCAATCCTGATTTAATTTAAGACCAAAATAGGTTAACTCCCGAAATACATGTAATCTCATTTTACACCTAATCTCATAGCAGGGATGTTCCCTGTCCGAATTGATTCGAATTTTATCAAAATTTTAGAAAATGTCACAAATATTTAATATTTAAACCACAAAATAGATAACATTAAATATTAGGAATATGCAAACCCGCCCATCGGCCCGCAAAACCCTCAAGACCCGCAAAAATTCGGCCCATAAGGCTAGCGCTTGCAATGTTTTCAACCCTGCTGGGCTTGACAACTTGAAGGCCCGCGGGCTCGGGCTGAAATCGGACTCTTATTGTTCTACATGCGGTTAGGATCCGGTCCGTCTCTTTCAAAACTACGTCGTTTTGTAATTTATATACTCCCTCCGTCCCAATAAGTGTTTCACCCTTTTGGGTGGGCACGCAAATTATGAAAATGGGAGGGAAAAAAATGTTGTGAGTGTAATTTGAAAATAGGAGAGAGAATTAGTGGAGGGAATAGTAAATTATAATGGTGTTGTGAGTATTAAAATAATGTAGGAGAGAGAATGAGTGGAGGAAATAGTAAAGATTCTTTGCCAAAAAAGGAAAGATGAAGCTTCTAACGGAACGCCATTTTGAATAATTAGTGAAGCTTTTATTGGAACGGAGGGAGTATATAATAAATTTAACCACCAAGGTTATTCGTAGCTAAATTCTTGACTCGGATAATTAGGAAGGGGTTAGAAGTTAGAACTCGTGCCATCATTCCTTTGAGATTTAAGAGAAGTCATCGGCCAAATGTTCCGTAGCTTCGTATCGCAGCCAAACTAAGCACAAAATCAACACGGGCATATGGATTAAAATTCATATAACTAAATATTTATAAATTAGTAGACTCCACCTAAAAACTTAGGTGAATTTCCTATTGGTATCACCATTTTCATGGCAGAAATGGTCTACAACTTAATTAGCTTCTCAAAGAAGAATGAACAATTATTCTAACTGTTTTGGTCAAATTTCAACAATTATATTTTTATGATGGGAAAAGTGACTAAAGTGATATGAATCTAGGTACAATGACTATCAAGTTGAATAGAAATGGACACAAGATGTTTGTTGACTAGGGAAAGCCCTTGAATAACTTGTTCGCCGGCATAAAACCCCGGGAGGATCTGGCTCCTGCCTTGACCGAAAGTTTACTAGATGTTTTTTAGGATTACAGTACTATGAGCGTATTGAAAGAGACCTTAAGCTAGTGAATCATGTGTGTGCAAAATACAGTGGTATGTCTCTTTTATACCTCTCCACAACGGCTAACTACAAAGAGAATCATGGGCCTATAAACTCGGGGAAGAGGTTGATCAAAGAGAGATATATCCGTCATTTATTGTTTGAGGGAGAAGATAAGATCCGTTGCTGAAGAAACGTTGTTGACTTAATCTTTGCTACTTGTGACACGTGCCCTATAAAATAGGAATAGCGTTACTGGTCCCAACCTGTAAAAAACCAAGTGGTAAATGGAACAATTCAAGTTGTTAGTACCAAGTTGTTAAGTGTAAATTGTAAACATGTTGACTGAAAAATGTAGGGCCCAACAATTGCCCCCAAACTTTTTGAATTTTTAAAATGAGGGATAGAAAGAGACAAAGGAATTCAAAAAGTTTGCCAAAATAAGAAAGAAAGGAACGACGGTTTTTAAGAGAGAAGAAAGGGACAAAGGAATTCAAAAAGTTTGCCAAAATAAGAAAGAAAGGAACGACGGTTTTTAAGAGAGAAGAAAGGGACAAAGGAATTCAAAAAGCTTGCCAAAAGTGTATGAGAAAACGGCGGTTTTTAAATGGAAAGAGACGTGATAGGACAGTTTGAGTGGTTTTCCAAAGCAAAAAGTTGTGTTGATTTTAAAGTCCAACCGCTTTTAAGTTCCCCACAAATAGATATACTCCTTTTCCAACTCTCCCTTTCATCAAATCAGAACGGTAATTTCAACGGAGGTTTTATAGGGAGACCCAAGGAAGACGACTGGAGAGAGAACCAAAATAGAACTTTCTGGTGAGTTACTTGTTTCCTTTTCAATTCCATCTTTGAATTTTTGTTTTAAGCTTGAAAAATGGGGAAGAGAAAGGTGGTAACTTTAATCGAGAGTGGAGAGGGTTTGCCCGCGGGTTTTCTCACCCAAAACATGTTGAAGAACCCTGAAAAAGAGAAGTGTAGAATCCCTGCTACTAATTTAGAAATCATCAAGAAGAATCATGCCATGGCATATGAAACTGAGTTTTTTACCCACCTTGACCTAACCCCAGAATGTTATTCCCCTGAATGGGTATGTTTCCCCGAATATCCCTTCACCATTGGTTTGAAATTCCCCTTCCCGATCTTAATCACCAAGTTCTTTGCTGCTACCAAACTTAACTATGCCCAACTTATGCCCCAAGGTTGGAGAAGCCTACAAACCCTCGTAAGGTTAAACGCAGAAATAGAGTTGGAAATAGGTTTAGAGGAATTCGCTCTCACAAATGAAATTAGGAGTTTTGGTTTAGGAAGGTATGGCTTTAGGGTTAGAACTGGTAGGATGTCCTTTCTAAATGACAATGTTGATACCGCTGATAGAGGGTGGAAGAACAAATTCTTTTTCGCCAAGAAGAGCACCCTGGTGAAGGATGAGGGTGCCAACTTCAAATGGAGGTCCCAAGGTAGTATAGGCAATTTTTTCTAATTCTACTAATTCTCCTTAATTAATCATGTAACTAATTCTCCAATTTTCTCTTTGGCTTAGTTGCGAAATTGGATGTGCTCTTTCCTTTTAAGGACAACACGGAGGAGAATGTGAGCAAGATTTATGATTTGGACCTGTTAGTGAGAACTTTTAAGGTACTACCAGTTCAATTTGTTGCAGATCAAGACGAGGAAGTTGGTCCTGAAGAACCCCAAGAAACAAATCTTGAAGAAACTTTATCTGAGCCCACTCCAATGTCCACAGGTTAATTAAATACCTGAAATCTTTGCCTATCTCCAACTTGTTCTAATTCCCTTATTTTGTTCTAACTTTTCAACCTTTTTTGCAGCCACCCTTTCTAAGGACACCGTTAGTGCTGCTGGCCTACTTGCTGCGGCTAGAGCAAAGAGTTTAGTAAGGCAAGACAGTAAGCCCCCCACTCCCGTGTCTGTTGTGGCTAGCTCCGATATGATTGCATCCAAGAAGAAGGGGGACGCGAAGAAGAGAAAGCTAGTGGATGCTGAAGCCACAGATACGAATGGTGACATGGATATGGGGAAGTTAGGTGAAAAGTTTAGAGCTGCTGTTGAGAAGGTAAAGATGAAGGGACTTTTGAATTTTTCCAAGGAATTTGATAGAATATTAATGCTTTCTTTTATGTAGGAAATTATGATCCCTATTGTAGCCTACATTGATGCATTGAAGATCAAGGCGGCAAGGCTCAGTCATGAAGCTGCAGAATCAAAGAAGGAGGCCACAAAAAGTATCAAGGAAGTGGAGAAATGGAAGAAGGAAGCAAACAAGCATGCTGGTGAAATGGAAGGTTTGAGGAGGGATTTTGAACGCTTAGAAAAAGAGGTGGAATCCATCAGGGCTGAGAACAAGGCTCACATGAAAGAACTTGCGGCTGCGGAGGGGGACTTTAAATTTCATGCCACCAAGACTTTGTTAGAGGCTCGAATTTAGATGATTGAGGAGTATAAAAGTGGGCAAGCCACAACTTGGAACCTGGAGGACGAGAGAAAAGTTTTGGAGGACCATATTGGGGAGCCAGCAGATGCAGAAGAAGTGAATTCCGCGGCCCTGGAAGCCCTAGTTGATGATGCTAACAAGGATCTGAACACCATAGGGGTTACTCCAAATGATCAAGGGGAAAAGACAACATCAAGGGCAAAGCAGGCCAAGAAGTTTGAAAAACATTTTAAAACTTTTGGGTATTTTTGGATGATGAAAAAAACAATTTTTGTGTACCTCTGCTGGTACAACAAATGGGGGGAGTGTCCCCAAAAAACAAGGTTTTATTTTGTAATGGCTCATAAGAGCCGAGACAATTTATTTGGGGGTACTAGGTTGGTCTAGTACTCCAAGCTTTTTTAGGTTTTTAGGGACTTGTTGGCTTATCCAACTTGCCCTTTAGTTTGCAAAAAATCTTTTGGAAAACACTTAATGGTTTTTTAGCAAAGTATTTTATGTCTCTGAGAGACGCTTGTTTGTTCTTTAGATAACATGTAAATGTTATAAACCGTAGGTAACATGAAAATGTTACAACCAATAGTTCACAACTTGAAGAAGTGTGAAAACGTGCGCCCAGGCGAAGGTGTCAAAACCTTAATTCGTAAGAAAAGATGAATATCTTTTAACCATAAGTACCTTTGATCAGAGGTAATTCGTTTGAAGAGATAGAACAAGTATCAGCCGTCCTGGCGTGTCAACAAGTTCTATCCCTCTCCAGCTAGAATTCCAACATGTATCAGCCGTACTGGCGTGTCAACATGTTGAAATTTTCTCCTCCAGGTTCAAACATGTATCATCCGTACTGGCGTGTCAACATGCTTGACCTTTGTCCTCCTCAGGCTCAAACATGTATCAGCCGTACCGGCGTGTCAACATGTTTGTCCCTGTTCCACTTAGGTCTCAACAAGTATCGCGCATCCGGCGTGTCAACTGTTGAGCCTACTCCGTTTGCTCAAGTTACACCTTGCAAAACAAATTCATGTTAGGGTTGGGCGTTAGCATAGCTAACGCCCCTCCGACGCTCAAGTCAGTAATGTTTCAATAAGAGTGAAAAATTGAAATGTGTAATTAAACTTGACATAAATTTAAACCGTACCTGAGGAGTCTAGTTATAAATAACTGGACTTACATGAAATAAAGTTTCAAGTGGATAGCGTTCCAACTTCTAGGGATTCTGTCTCCGCTTGGGGTTGACAACCGCATGCACCTTTGCCGGCTTCAAAGCATCGATGAGATATGGGCCTTCCCACTTGGGAGCCGGCTTACCCGCATTCAATTCTCTTGTATTTTGAAATACTTTTCTTAAAACTAAATCACCACTGGAACCTTCTAACTCGACATTCTTGTTGTAAGACCTAGCAATTCGGCCGATAAGCCGCCATCCTTATCTTGGCTAAATCCCTGATCTCATCAATTGTATCTAAATCTTGAGTTAGCAAAAGGTTATTTTCATCTTGAGTTAATAAGCCATACCTTGCTGTAGGGACTGTCGCTTCAACTGGAATTACAGCTTCAGCTCCGTATACTAAAGAATAGGGAGTTCTAACTGTGGCTCCTTTAGAAGTAGTTCTATCTGCCCAAAGCACAAGTGGTAATTCTTCAACCCACTTTCCCTTCTTTTGATCTAGACGCTTTTTCAAGTTGTTGATGATCAACTTGTTGCTTGACTCAGCTTGGCCATTGGCTTGAGGGTGGACAGGTGTCGACATGACTAACTTGATGCCCCAGTGAGTACAAAAGTCCCTAGTCTTCTTACTTATGAACTGTGACCCGTTGTCACATACAATCTCCGATGGTACACCAAACCTGCTGATGATATTTTTCTTTAAAAATGAAATTACCTCTTTATCTCTTACTTGTACAAAAGCTTCTGCCTCGATCCATTTCGAGAAATAATCGGTTAGAGCCAACATGAACACTTTGCCTCCGGGAGCTTTAGGCAACTTGCCTACAATATCCATGCCCCACTGCATGAAAGGCCAAGATGAGACTATAGGATGTAGAGGCTCGGAGGTTGATGCAAGATGTTCTTTGTGTCTTTGGCAGGCATCACACTTCTGTATGTAGCTCATGGCATCTCGACGCATGGTTGGCCAATAGTATCCCGTCTTGAGGGCCTTGGATGCTAATGCCTTTCCTCCAGAATGGTTCCCACATATTCCTTCATGGATTTCTTTAAGCACCACTTCAACTTGATCATTATCGACACATCTCAAGTAGTGTCCTGCAAAAGACTTCTTAAACAGCACATTATCTATCAAAACGAAGGTCGAAGTACGAATCTTAAAAGATCTAACATTCTTAACATCAGGCGGAATAGTTCCAAGTTGAAGAAATTCAATTACGGGTTGGGTCCAAGAAGGTTTAGCATGCCGGTGCCCTAGTAGGTGGCGTAACCACTTGGATTTCCTCAAATTGGTCTATCACGGTACTTAACATAAATAATTGGTATACTAGAATGCAACATTGATTTGCAAGTTGAACCCAAGTTAGCCAAGGCATACGCCTGCGTTCTCTTCTCGAGGGACTGTTCCAAAGAGAATGATAGAAATTTCGAAGCTAAAGCCTTAACATGTTGGAGGTACAGTAGTCATCTTGGAATGTTTCGCCATATAACCGCCATTAAAGTGGTTAGCTAGCAATTGAGAGTCAACAAATACATTTAAATGTGTAATATTCAGATTCAAAGCCGTAGTTAAACCCATGATTAGGGCTTCATACTCGGCTTCATTATTTGTTGCACTGAACTCACAAGATACAGCTTGAGGTATGATATCACCTTGCGGGGATTTTAGGACTATTCCCAAGCCAATCCCTTTGGAATTTGAAGCTCCATCTCGTAAACAATGTCCAAAATCGAGGAATAGTTTTACCTTCAAGTTGTTGCACTTCAGTTCTACCTCAGCCGCAAACTTGGATCGAAGTCGGCTACGAAATCGGCTAGGGCTGCGATTTGATGGTTTGTTCTCGGCTCGTATGAAATGTCATACGTGCTCAACTTGACTGACCACTTGGCCAACCTGCCCGATATCTCTGGGGTTCTCAACACATTTCTCATAGGATAATTAGTTCTAACGGTTATGGAATGTGTTTCAAAATAATGACGTAATTTGGTAGCAGCAGTAGTTAAGGCTAATATTAATTTTTCAAGATGAGAGTACCTTATTTCAGCATCTAATAAAGACTTACTTACATAGTAAACAGGATGTTGTTCACCTTGGGTTTCCTTCACCAATACTGCACTAACAGCATTTTCAGATACAGCTAAATATAAATAAAGATGCTCACCATGTTCGGGTTTGGCGAGTAGGGGTGACGTCATCAAGTATTCTTTAAGTTGTTTGAAGGCTGCCTCATGTTGGTCAGTCCATTGAAAAAGTTTGTTTTTTTTTAATACTTCGTAGAATAACCTGCACTTATCAGATGATTTGGATATAAATATATTCAAAGCTGCTACTCTACCTGTTAACCTTTGTACGTCCTTGATGTTCTTAGGGGATTCCAAGTTGAGAATGGCTTTAATTTGTTCGGGACTTGCTTCGATTCCCCTCTTGGTCACCATATATCCCAAGAATTTACTCGCTTCTAACACCGAAGTTGCACTTCGCCGGATTGAGCTTCATGTTGAAGGCTTTCAAGATGTTGAATGCCTCAGCAAGGTGCTCCACATGATCCTCAATGTGCTTGGATTTGACCACCATATCGTCTATGTAGACCTCCATCGTCTTGCCAAGTTGGTCTTTGAACATTTTGTTTACTAACCTTTGATAGGTTGCCCCTGCATTTTTAAGACCAAAGGGCATAGAAATATAACAATATATACCTTCGGAGTCATGAATGCTTTGTATCTTCTTGGTCCGAAGGCTCCATTTGAATTTGTTGATACCGGAAGACGCATCCATGAATGTCAAGATGTCGTGGCCAGCTGTCTCATCAACTAGAGAATCAATATGAGGGAGAGGGAATGGATCCTTCGGACAGGCCTTGTTCAAGTCGGTGAAGTCCACGCATACTCGCCACTTGCCATTCTTCTTCTCCACCACTACAACGTTAGCCAACCACCTTGGGTAGTGAACTTCTCTGATCATCTTGGACTTGAAGCCTCTCAACTTCATCCTTTATGATCCGGTTCCGCTCTGGGCAAACTTCCTTCTTTTTTGACGGACAGGACGGATGGTCGGATCGATGTTCAACTTGTGAGTAATAATATCCTTGCTTATCCCTGTCATGTCTTCATGTTTCCAAGCGAAACAACATTTCTGGCTTTTCAGGAACTCGATCAACTCCTCTTCGATTTCGGACGGTAGGTCTATCCCAACTTGCACTTGGGCCTCAGGATTTGATGCATCAACAGGAACGCTTTTTGTATCGTGCTCCACTGCTTCAAGAATGTCCTGGGCCTTTTTCTTTAATTGCTATGCTTGCCGAGGGGTCGAGCTTGCTTTCATGTTGATCTTGTAACATTCCTTAGAGACTTGTTGGTTTCCATTCAACTTGGCAACACCCCAAGGTGTTGGAAACTTGACGCATTGATGGTAAGTCGATGGCACGGCCTTCATGTTGTGGATCCAAGGCCTTCCCAATATAACATTGTACGAGGAAGAGCACTCAATCACACAAAACCTCTCCATGGAATTCATACCCTCCAGGTAGATGGGCAACTTGATCTCTCCGACCGTTTGTTTCACCTCACCACTGAACCCTACCAGTACGGATGAATTCTTCACTACTTCGGACAGAGGGATGCCCATATCTTCAAGAGCATGAGTGAAGATGATGTTGACCGAACTGCCACCATCAATCAGAATCCGCTTGACCACACAATTAGCAATCTGCACCTGAACAACTAGACCATCATGATGAGGGTCCAACGTGTTGTCCTTATCTTCATCTTCAAAGGAAATAACATGACCATCGGTGAAGTCACGACGCCTTGAAGGCAATTCTGATTGATCTTCCTTAGAGCTTTTGGCATGATGCTTGGCGGCAGAGTAAGTTGTGCCGCAAATATGAGACCCACCTGAGATAACATTCACTACCTTGGTGGCTGGAGGGGGTGCAACTTTCTCGGGTCTAGACTGCTCCCCTGAATCAGGTTCTTTGGATTCACTCCTGACCCTCTTCTTGCCCAACAAATCCTTGAGAAGACCCTTGGACAATAAATGAGCAATCTCCTTCCTCAAGGCGAAACAGTTCTCGGTGGTGTGCCCAAAATCTTCATGAAACGCGCACCACTTGGACTTGTCCTTCCAAGTTGTTGAGTCGGTCATTCTTCTTGGGCCATCTTGCTTTATCTCCAAGATTTCCCATGGCGCACAAGATTCCTGCAATGTCCACGAGAAAAGCAATATTCAGAAATTTGTGGATAATCATTATCATCACCTTCTGATCATCATCTACAACATGAATTCTAGAGGGTTCGGTTTTAACAGGGGTTTGCCTGTTGGACTTATAGTGATGGGAATCCGGTCGTCCGTCGAAGGCTCAAATAGAGGAGTAGGAGTCCTCCCGAGTTGACTTCCCCATCGCCAAGCTATCTTCCTCCGGTCGATGTAAGGCAAGGCCCCGGTTCTGATTTCTTCAAGTTGTTTCGCAGGGGTCATCACCAACTCGTTGTAAAACAATGAGCTCTTCTTCAAGCCTATACGGAATGCCTCCGTAGCGGTGGACACATCCAAGTTGGGTATAGTCACTGCCTCCTTGTTGAACTTGTGCAAATACTCTTTAAGATTTTCGTTAGGTACATTGTACAATTCTATAAAGATCACTAGTCAACTTGTCAAATGCCTGTTGCATGAAAACGATTAATGAACATATTGACAAGTTGAGCATAAGATGAAATAGAGTTTAGAGGAGCCCCGTTAGCCATTTTAAGGCCGGTCTGACAAGGTTGAGCCAAAGCCCTGCAAAAACATGCTTCTTTAAACATAGGAGGGATACTTATGATATCCATTGATTCCTGATACAGCAACACGTGCTCTGCTGGATCGGTACTCCCATCATACTTCTTCATATGAGGGACTGAGAATTTCTTCGGGATCTCCACACTGGCTATTGCTGGCACAAAACGAGACTCATTGTAGCAAGTTGGAGATACTTGGTGATACGGCAAGTTGACTCCAGGCACGCTTCGGAGCAACTCCTTAATGGTTTGCATTTCCTTAACAAGTTGGTTCTCTGCGAAAAGAGGAGCATTATTAACTTGAGGTGCGAAAGTATCGAAAGCATTAAAGAAACTTCCCGTTTGCCCCACTGAGGGTGTAGCATAAGTGTAGCAAGATGATAGCGCAGGTTGGCTAGCTGGTAGGCCGAATCTTGGTTGCTCGATTGGAATGGATGTCACAATTGTGCTTTCCGCCGGCAAGGTGTTGGACATCGGGATATCTCCAACATGGCTCGGTCTTGTACCTGCACCAAACAAAGATCTAGGAAGTAAAGGTGAAAACGGAGTGGATACTTGAGTCCCCGCTTGCTTCCCTTTACGCAGACTATCAAGGGCATTGAATATCATGGTATTCGTATGCTCCTGAGCATCCAACCGATCGCCTATTTTCTTCATCATGTCCGCCATGTTGGACATTATCTCCAAATTGATAGCTTCTGTGCTTGGAGGAAGGTTGCCTTGGGCATTGGAAACAGTAAGCGGCCGACTCTGACTGCTGGAAGATGGATTAACCATTTCTACTTGAATAATCAAAGTTTCCCACGGACGGCGCCAAATTTTTTTGGTCAAATTTCAACAATTATATTTTTATGATGGGAAAAGTGACTAAAGTGATATGAATCTAGGTACAATGACTATCAAGTTGAATAGAAATGGACACAAGATGTTTGTTGACTAGGGAAAGCCCTTGAACAACTTGTTCGCCGGCATAAAACCCCGGGAGGATCTGGCTCCTGCCTTGACCGAAAGTTTACTAGATGTTTTTGAGGATTACAGTACTATGAGCGTATTGAAAGAGACCTTAAGCTAGTGAATCATGTGTGTGCAAAATACAGTGGTATGTCTCTTTTATACCTCTCCACAACGGCTAACTACAAAGAGAATCATGGGCCTATAGACTCGGGGAAGAGGTTGATCAAAGAGAGATATATCCGCCATTTATTGTTTGAGGGAGAAGATAAGATCCGTTGCTGAAGAAACGTTGTTGACTTAATCTTTGCTACTTGTGACACGTGCCCTATAAAATAGGAATAGCGTTACTGGTCCCAACCTGTAAAAAACCAAGTGGTAAATGGAACAATTCAAGTTGTTAGTACCAAGTTGTTAAGTGTAAATTGTAAACATGTTGACTGAAAAATGTAGGGCCCAACACTAACCTTTTTGAATGAGCCAATGATCTACTTAGAATACTCTTGCTAACGATTCAATTTAACTTGATTTTTATCCCAATTCACTTGCATTCTCCAACTTAATCCAGATAAATCACACCATTTTACTTCCTCCTCTAGATATAAAACTATCCACAATACAATATTAGCGACAAAAATAAACCAACAGTTAGTTAAGCAATTTTATTTTTTTGATAAGTAGCTAGCAATTACTTTTATACTTCTTGCGTCCCATGCAAGAAAAAGTTTTTATTTGATTATCTTCTACTTTCAAAACTAAGCGTTAAGAGGACTACTCTGTAGAAGTTCATTTTTGATCCTTGAGACGTTCATTTTGGGTTTTAGTCCAGTTGGCTTAAGTTGGTCACACACATGTTCCTCTTTTAGACGGTTTACTGATCTTTGTCGTTTTGTAAATGTGAATTTTTTTTCAAAATACAACATCTAATTTGTAAGTCCGTCAAGCCCGAGCCCGCTCAATGCCTGTTTAAAGCCCGCAAAAGTCCATTAATTTGAGCCTGCAAGAAGCCCGCTATGTTGGGCTCTTGAAATTGAAGCCCACAACTAAATGGGCCCATACCGAACTTTGCCAAAGCCCGCGGGCTTTAGGCCCATAAACATTAATTGTTCACCTTCAAACTTAACCATAACATATAAAAAAAATTAAAACTAAAAGCTACAGATTACACCATCAAGTTGAATGTGTCATCTTCAAGTTCCAACTTTACGACACAATTGTTTGCAGCATAAACACAAAAAAAAAAATTAAAAAAAATAGATATAAATCAATGTATAAACAACAAAAAACAGAGGTCGTATGTTCTGCAATTTTGAACGCGAAAAACTAAAAGATGCGTAGATTCTCTTCTACTGCAGTTGTGCCATCGATAAAAGATAGATGATGGTGCCGTGGTGGGACTAGTGTGTCGAACTCATGGCGCCATGGAGCCTTGAACAATCAAATTGATTTCTATTAGAAGAGAGAAGAGAATATATATAGATAGATAATCGGTCTGGTTAAGGTACAGGACAGTGTATATTTTTTTCGAAACCATGACCAGACCAAATAATTGGTTACATAAAAGTTTGGAATCAGGACCAGACCAATACTATTACTTTGGTCCGGGTTTTACTGGTATGATCCGGTTCTATCGGTACAGTCCGGTTACACGGATTTTTTGTACAACCCTATCTCAAAGTTACTTATTAAGTAATTCATAATCTCACTTTGCACCCTAACACCTAACAAAATTAAAAATTTAACGAAAATTTGTCATGTGCATATCATATCATGTGAGGGGTATTTACGTTATTTCAATGTATATGGGATTTGTTTAACCTCCCGAGTCCCGAAGTATCTACTTAATCCCACTTTATACGCTTGATCAAAATTTACTCTATTTTAATTTTAAAAATAAATTACTCAAAAATAATTATGTCATGAATAATTTTGTCTATTAATTATTAAATTTAAAAATAAAGTAAAATAATCAACATCGATACAAAATTCTAAGTTTTTTTATGTTGATCTTTTATGATTTATTATAAAATATCATTTATAATGTTAATTAATTTAATGTAGAAACAAAATAATATTATTCAAGAACAAATGAAAAAAATGAAGAGTAAATGGAAAATATCGAAATTATTCATGACATAGGGAGTATTTGATTTCAAAGAATTTGATTTTACAATTTTCTTCATGTTTCTAATAATTTATGTCGTAATCCAATATTTGAGAAGGTTTTTTAATGAAGTTAAACAATGAGACTGTATCAATTGAGGTTAAGAACGAAACAGTTGTTAATGGAACCATTATAGGACACAGACCTCTCTGTATTCCTTGTCTTCGATTTTTTTCATTTATTCTTCGATTTAATTAGGGTTCGCATAATCATTCATGTGACGGAATGTTTAATAATAAATCATTAAATATTAACATAAAAACTTAGTATTTTGTATGGACATTGATTAATTTATTTTTAAATTTAATAATTAATAGATAAAAATTACTTATTACATAATTGTTTTTGAATAATTTATTTTTTCTATTAAAATATAGTAAATTTTGAGAAATGGTGTAAAGTGGGATTAAGTAGATACTTCAAGAGGTTAAACAGATCTCAAATATATTGAAATGACGTAAATACCCCTAACATGATATGTACATGACCATTTTTCGCTAAATTTCTAACTTTGTTAGGTGATAGGGTTCAAAGTGAGATTATGGGTTACTTAACTTAACAGGTCAATTTGGGACAAAATCATCGTCAAGGTGCAAAGTGGGATTAAGTATATACTTTGGGGGAAGGGGTAAAAGTATTTTTGCATTAATTTAATGTTGACCAAATCATTTAACTTGGTTCAAACTACCGTTTGACCTCTCAAGTCAATACTTAATACTCGCTCCGTACCATTACAAAAGACACAAAATAGGTTTTACACAAAAATTAAGAAAATTGTATATTAGAGAAAGTTTTGTAAGTATGAAAAGTGAGATAGGAAAGAAAAGTTAGGTAAAGAATAGTGAGTGGATATAAGATGTGAGTATAACAAGTGAATCTAATAAATAAACAAGTATTAAAAACTTTTCTTTTTAAGCTTGTGACTTTTGTAATGGGACACAAAAATGGGGCTTTTGTGCCTTTTGTAATGGGACAGAGGGAGTATTTGATTTCAAAGAGAATTGTTATTCACCCCTCCAATATTACTGAATACCCCCGCAATAGCAATTATTATAAACCATAAAATAAATTTGAAATTGTCAATGGCTTTGGAAAGTTTTGGAAACACAGTGTTGTCTCGAGTGTTATGCAACACTGAACACAACACATAAAAATAACCACCTTAAAAATAATCAAAAGAATTAACGAATCGAAAAAATGACACAAAGAGATAATCACAAGTTATATAATCATAACTTGTGAGAGCCTCATGGCTAAAAATAGATTTTCACTAGATGTATATGTTAATTACAAAGTATAGAACAACTCCTATCCTTTAAAAATAATAATAAGTACAAACCATGCAAGGTATAAGAAACTAAAAAGAAACAACACTTTAAACACAATCAAAATACTAGACCAGATTAGTCCTTCAACAAATAGTTTATGAAAACTGGATTGTGTTGGGTGAGCTGTTGTAACATCCCTAGCAATAATGGTCTGTATATTAAAGTTATATCTCTAAGTCAGTTACATTCTTCATTGCAGCAACCCTTATATAGGCTTGATAGCCTTGGTGGCTACTCAATTTCACCAGATTTCAGCCATTTGAGAGAAGTGGAACCACCTTTCCAATTTTAACTCCAACTTCCTTGATTGTAGGGAGACTTAGTCTTCCCTTCCTTCATTTCTTATGCACACATGCTTCTTTATCCTTGTACACGTTATATTTTCAGTCCCTCCATGTAGATAACTCTCTAACCAACTTTACTTGAACTACACTTTTACACATAAATAAAGATTTATGTGTAACTTCCTTTTTCTTAATTGTCCACGTTTCCACAGCAACTTAGACTTGTTCAAACGCATTTATAACAGACTAACAACAGACATGAAAACAATTAACAATCACTTTGTAATTTATGAATAACATGTAGTAACTATCCTCATTTTAAACTGCCAGCATGATGGCAATACATGAGACCAGTGACAATACAGGAGACAACACCAATGCCAACACTGGTGTTAACACTAACAATCTCCCCTCAGTTACACATTTCTTCACAAAATACAAAGTGATGTTTTTGCATAAGAGTGTTAGTTATGTAACTCCAAATTAGATCTCCCCCTTAATATTGTTAGTCAAATATATGCTTAGGCTTAGAATTGCTTAATCCCAATCATAACAAGCATTAATGAGGACCCCTAATTTAGTTAGATCAAAATAGAATTTTTCTATGTACCATAGGATCCCTTAGTGCTAGTGCCCAGTGTTTTTGTTATGTATTTTCTCAAGATTTGAATACTTGAAGACCTAAGAATTTCCTTCTGCATTGTGAGTTACTCCTTTGGAAGCTGCCTTACCGATTGAGGTGACTCACCGGTCAATCTGTCTTACCGGTTGAGTTACCGGACCGACCTCACCGGTCATGCCCTCTTTACCGGTTGAGGCTTACTCCTCAAGCTTCCCTGTTAGCACCTTGCCGATGCATTAATTGCTCCCAACTACCCAACCATCAACTTTAGCTAAAGTTGGTAAAGCAAGCATGCTGACATGACATCTTTGCAACAAATCAGTACTTTCTTTGAGAATGTCAAGTAACCAGTACTCACAGCGCCCCAACTATCTCTGGAAATCCTCTCTATCCAATCTCAGGCATTTAATGCAAGGATCTTCCTATTTAATGCCTGCCAGTCCAAGTCATCATTGCAATCTCTTCAAAGACAACGGCTCCTTTTCAAAGTTCACTATAAATAGCTTCCCTGGAGCATTGAAGAAGGTTGGTGCATTTATGGTTCTTGAGAGTGAGTTGCTTTGAACTACCAACCTGCACATTCTCTAGTTCAAAGCATTCAGAGCATTCAAAGCAAGTCCCTTTATTCACTAGACATCTCTGTTAGGACTTATACACTGGCACCTCAATCAATTCTGTAGTGTTCCTCCATTAGACTACTTATGGAACACATTGATTGATTCACACACAACACCCTAGAGAAATCAGCTCAGCTTGTGAGCACATCTCTAGAAAACACCAGGTCTTTATTGTAGCACGACCCATTAGTGGTCACCTCTAGATTGGCAGCCTTTCAATCATTGGCTTGCAACTTGTAATAGGTAGAATCCATTAATATAGTAGTGCACCTTCACAAATCCAAGTTCTGACCAAACTTGGTAGAGGACGTAGCAGTTATTTAACACTGTGAACCTCTTCAAACAATGTGTCATTTATTGCTTTGTTTGTTTTCTGTTGTGTAGTTGTAATCAGTTGATAATCTCTCAACTGGTCACAACCTATTGATTTCACTTACTGCTCATTTTGTTTGTCTTACTTGGAAATAACTTTTGTCTTGACTTGCATGAGATTTTGTCTTACCGGTTTGCCTTTCCTCTAAACTGAAAACTTAATTTCCGCTGTGCAAAATCACTTACCGGTGAGCTAGAGTTTTTCAAAACAAGTTTTAGCAAAAAGTTTTAAACAGGCTATTCACCCCCCCTCTAGCCTGATTCCTACCATTTGGGACCTAACAATTGGTATCAGAGCAAACAATTTTCGAAAATCATTTTTCCAAGCTTAACCGCTTGAATTGCCAATTCCAAAATGGCAGGAAAAATCATGCAAACATACAACTTGACATCCGTTCCCATGTTGAACGATAACGAATTTCCAGTATGGAAAAACAGAATCATGCGGTACTTGGACTCAATAGATGATAGGTTAACTACTGTAGTCAGAGATGGTCCCATGACACCCCTGAAAATCAATCTTGCAACTAGAGCACCCAAAACTCCTCTCATGGATCATGCAGATAGAGAGTCTGAACAAGATTTTGAGGTTTATGAAACTTATGTGCCAAAACCACGAGAAGAATGGACTGAGGATGACAAACTGTGTGATTCCTTGGACAGAAAAGCTTTGCACATCATAACCTCGGGACTTGATGACGGGCCCGTACAAACAAGTACAATGCTATGAGACCGCTCAACAAGTGTGGCAGAGTCTACTAAGATATTTTGAAGGAGATCAAGTGGCCAAGGACAACAGACTCTATAAAAGCGTTGCTGAGTTTGAGTCCTTCAAGAAGAATCCAAATGAGACAATGAAGGAAACGTACGACCGATTCTGCGAGGTGAGTAACTCTTGTGCATCTTTAGGTAGAGTCTATACCATGAAAGACCTAAACATGAGATTCCTCAATTCTCTTGGAGACTTGTGGCATGTGAAGGTCGCTATTTTGAAAGAGTGCCATGACTTGAATGTTACTCATATCCAGAACATTGTGTCTACTTTGTTCTTATATGAGGAAGAGCTCAACCGGCTGAGTGGAGTGCAAAAACAATTTAAAAATTTATCTCTGCCAGCTCGTATCGAGATCTTCCCCGGTTCTTCTATGCTTACCAGCCAAACTACTACCATTGACTCTCCCTCAATATCTCAGCCTCAACCAACTCAAGCCAATACCTCATCTAGCACACCTCTTGAGGTAGAGGATGAATTTGCTGCATTTGCTAGAAATTACAAAAAGTTTAAGGATTTTAAGAAATCCCACAGCAAATCATTCCAACCCAAATCCTCATCATTCCATAGATCTGGAAACTATCAAAGAAAAGGCCAAACCTCTACCTCAACCGACGGAAAAAATGCCCAAGGTGAGCTTGTGTGTTACAACTGTAGAAAACCCGGCCATTTTGCCTCCAAATGCCCTCAACCGAAATATGAATTTCTGAGGAAGAAACCGTTCAAGAAATTTCCTAGATCTAAGAGTTTAGTTGCGAAGGATGCAACTGAAAAGGCTTTACCTGTTTGGTTTGAGACCGACTCTGAGAATGAGGAAGCCGACTATGTTGACTCGGATGAAGATGCCGATGTCGCTTTGTTGCTATGGATGGAACCTATGATAAACCCATCTCCCTACAAACTCCTATCTTTAGACACCCCAACTCCAATGAACAATCATCCTATGTTGACCAGACTCCACCTATGAGATCTCCCTTGACATACTTTGATGAACCCATTCCTATTCCAAAGGTAGATGCAGGAAATCCATATAATTTCAAAATTCAAAACATAGGTGGATCCCTTTATGGTCAGTCTAAAACCATGCCCACTCTCAGACCGTTGATGCAACCAATTCAACCGACCTATCAAGCTCAAGCCTTATTGATCGCCTCTTATCAACCGATGCTTGAGAACCGACCGATTCATTTAAAGCCTCTAATCGAGCCTAACCCTGAACCGATATCATCACTACCAAATTTTGATCCCAATTTTGAACCATCATCCTCTTCCCCTCAGCCTACTGTTGACCCTATGCCCAATATGTCAAAGTCTGAAATGGCAGAGGTGATGAATGAGCTCTTCTCCGATTTTGAAAAATTAAATGAAGCTCACAAAATTATGGCTGATAATTTCAAAATGATCTCTACTGAAAATGACTCTTTGAAAGCTGAAATAAAAGATTTGAAAGAAAGCAAGCTAGAGTCGATTCGCTTAAAAAGGATAATCAAGAACTCATTCATAGACTAAACATTTCTGTTTGTCAAATTGCTGATCTTGTGTCAAGAAATAATTCTCTTTCTAAAACTATTGACACTTTCACAAAATCCCGAGCTGCTATGGAGACTATCATACAAGATCAGATATCTCCTAACCGAGATGTTACAACTGGAATAAGTTTTACCTCCAAAGAAGCAAGGAAAAAGACTGCAATGACAAACCGGCTACCAAGTCTGTCTCTGAGAACTTGATGGGTAAATTTGATGATGCTCAATCCAAATTGATTAAGAGAGAGTTAACTAAACCTTTCAAAGTTGTTCCACACACCTATCCCAAGGGAAGGGAACAGATGAAAGCTTATTTGGGCAAAAACAAATCCCAATGGACCGAGGTAGCTGATCCTGAGCTAGGACAATATGTTCCACTCAGTGATGGTAACAAAGAAAGGTGGAATTAAAATTGCTAACCAGGTTGCGGGTAAGGAAACTCAACCGGTAAGGAAGCCATCACCGGTAAGGGACCAACCGGTCAGACAACTGTCACCGGTCAACCAACCGGTGAGGGCTCCCCAACCGGTAATAGACCTTCCAAACCAATGCAACCGGTCAACAAAGCTAAATCCATTACCTTCGTCCCCAAAGGATCTGTTTCTGCTCAATCAGTGAACTCTTCTGAAGCAAAGGCTATATTGAACATCCAATCATCTAAGCCCCCTCAGCCATCGTCTAACAAATGTATAAATTGTGGTTTTATTGGTCACAAGGCTTATGAATGCCTCTTGAAGCACCTATCTGGACCCACTGAGTCTAAAAGCTCAGGTGGTGGCCAGGTATGGCTGCCAAAGAGGAACTAACTCTTTGGACCCAAAAGAATAAGGGGGACCATAAGCTTACTGTTTCATTTCAGGAATGCTTAATGGCCTCAACCGATGCCGGTAAGGATGTTTGGATTATGGACAGTGGATGCTCAAGGCATATGACTGGACATGCTGATCTCCTCACCGATCTGGAAGAAGCATCTGGTCCTCCAGTTATCTTTGGTGACAACGCAAAGGGTAAAATTATCGGTCGTGGATCCATCAAAAGAGGTACAGTTGTTGTACAGAAGGTATCTTTGGTGGATGGTCTGAAACATAACCTTCTCTCCATATCACAATTCTGTGATAAAGGTATGCATTGTGTTTTCAATTCTTCCAATTGCTATGTGAAAGACATTGCTACAGGTGAAACACTTCTCACTGGATATAGAAAAGGTAACGTATATGCTATTGATTTAAACAATGTTTCGAATGTTACTAATGTTTGTTTTGTAGCTAAGAACATCAGTGAGAACTCCTGGCTATGGCATAAGAGACTCAGTCACTTGAATTTCAAATATCTATCCAAGCTAGCAAATAAAAATCTAGTTGCTGGCTTACCTCAAGTGTCTGCTAATCATGATAGGAAATGCAGAGCTTGCCAGCTAGGAAAACAGCATAAAGAATCTTTCCACAGCAAGCCCTGTTTGTCCACCTCTAGATGCCTCCAGTTGCTACATATGGATCTGTTTGGCCCCACAACTACTGCCAGTTTAGGGGGTAGCAGATATGCTTTGGTTGTTGTAGACGACTTCTCAAGATATACCTGGGTGGAGATGTTTGCTTCAAAAGATGATACATATGAAGTAGCCACCAGATTATTCCGTCTACTGCAAACCCAAAAAGAGTGTGACATCATCAGTATGAGATCAGATAATGGAACCGAATTCAAAAATCTTGGAATTGCTCAGTACTGTGATGATCATGGAATAGATCACAATTTCTCAGCTGCTGGTACACCGCAACAAAATGGTGTAGTTGAGAGAAAGAACAGGACCTTGATCAAAACTGGAAAAACAATGATATCCGAAGCTAGACTTCCCAAGTACTTTTGGGCTGAAGCTATCCATACAGCCCGCTTCACCCAGAACCGATCGTTAATCAACAAATTTCACAACAAGACCCCTTATGAGCTATGGCGTGGCAGAATCCCTAACATTGGTTTTTTTAAGATCTTCGGCTGCAAATGCTATGTACTTTACAATGGTAAAGAGCGCCGAGGTAAATTTGATGAAAAAGCTGATGAAGGTATCTTTGTGGGATACGCCAAGCACAGTAAGGCATTTAGAGTTTTTAATAAACGGTTGTTGAAAATTGTTGAATCTGTTCATGTTACTTTTGATGAATTTGATTTGCTAGAGTCTGATAAGGCTCCAAATAGTACTGATAATTCTGGTGTGTTTGAGACAGGTGAAACCAGCAATCAAAACTCCAATCATTCCACCAGTTCTAATGCAAATCAATCTCCAGTTCAGCCTTCAGCCTCAAGTGGTGTAACTTGTAGAGACTTAGTTGATGACTCCTTCTTTCCCCAATCGGTTAGGCAATCCAATAGACAACCCCAGCTAACCGATTTATTACCAACCAGTCCTCATATTAACTTTCCTAACTCACCACCTGAAGCTGAACCTATTTCAAACAATTTACCGTTTCCTTCCCCACTTACCGATCACCAGTCTCCATCACCTTCTCCAAACCGATCTCCTTTACCGGTCACATCTCCCTTTACCGATTCTACTCCTCCATTAGAAAACCTTAGACAAGAATCGGTCAGGCAAGACCTCCCTAGGGAAGTGAGAACAGTGAGAGATCACCCTTTAGAAAATGTGATAGGTGATGTCTTTGGTCCCAGAATGACTAGAGGCCAATTAAGAAGCATGGAGGATCAACATGGATTATTTTCCTCTGCTATGGTCTCAAATATTGAACCAAAGAAGACTGATGAAGCACTAGATGACCCCAGCTGGGTAGAAGCTATGCAAGAAGAGCTTAACCAGTTTGATAGATGTAAAGTTTGGGAGTTAGTGCCTAGACCTAGTGATCAAACCGTGATTGGAACGAAATGGGTTTATAGGAATAAATTGGATGAGACTGGAAAAATTATAAGGAACAAGGCTAGACTAGTGGCGAAAGGGTATAGGCAGGAAGAAGGCATAGACTATGATGAGACTTTTGCTCCCGTAGCTAGATTAGAAGCCATTAGGTTATTCCTTGCCTATGCAGCCTACAAAGAGTTCAAGCTATATCAAATGGATGTGAAAAGTGCCTTTCTCAATGGGGAACTTCAAGAACTTGTTTATGTAGATCAACCTCCTGGTTTTGAAGATTCCAAGAAGCCTAATCACGTATACAAATTGAATAAAGCTTTGTACGGCCTCAAGCAAGCACCTCGAGCATGGTATGAAACTCTCTCCAAATTCCTACTTAGTGAGAAGTTTGAACGAGGTAAAATCGACACCACCTTATTTATTGCTAAGCATAATGGTCATTCATTGTTAGTTCAAATATATGTTGATGACATTATTTTTGGATCTACTAACGAAAAATTATGCAAGAGATTTGAGAAACTTATGCAGAGCAAATTTGAGATGAGCATGATGGGTGAGCTTACATTTTTCCTTGGACTTCAAGTCAAGCAAACCCAAGAAGGTATTTTTATAAATCAAGCCAAATACACCAATGATCTAATCAAGAAATTTGGTCTTGACTCTGCTCATCCTCAAAGCACTCCTATGGCCACCAATGTACACCTTGACAAAGATGAATCCGGTAAGAAAGTAGATATGACACTCTACCGAGGTATGTATAGGCTCTCTACTTTACTTAACCGCTAGTAGGCCGAGATATCATGTTTGCCGTATGTGTATGTGCTAGATTTCAAGCTGACCCTAGAGAATCTCATTTGCAAGCTGTTAAAAGAATTATAAGATATCTTTTGGGAACTGCTAACTTAGGTTTGTGGTATCCAAAAGATTCTTCATTTACACTTATTGGATATTCAGATGCCGATTTTGCAGCTTGTAGGGTCACCAGGAAAAGTACTAGTGGAACTTGTCAATTTCTGGGTAACCGTTTGGTTTCCTGGTCGTGCAAGAAACAAGCATCAATTTCCACTTCTACGACTGAAGCTGAGTACATAGCTGCTGGGAGTTGCTGTTCACAAATTCTATGGATGAAGCAACAACTAGTGGACTATGAAATCCCTCAAGAAGTATGTCCTATCTATTGTGATAACACCTCAGCTATCTCAGTCTCCAACAATCCTGTGATGCATTCAAAGACTAAGCACATAGACATCAAATACCACTTCCTCAAGGATCATGTTGAAAAGGGTAACATTGTTCTTTTAAAAGTCCATACTGATTATCAATTAGCTGATATCTTAACAAAACCATTGGACATTAAAAGATTTGAATTCCTTAGAGGAGAACTAGGCATGATTGATATTCGATAAACATTATGTGCTAACTTTGTTATCTGTGTAAGCTATCAACAAAGATCATAGGTGACCTCACTCGTTTACCGATGCTTGCTAGTGCTCATTTACCGGTATCCCTTACCGGTAAGGCAAGACTCCCTTTACCGGTCCTCTTACCGACATACTTAATCGGTAAATGGTGTTGCTTACCGATGCTCTCCAACTGGTGAAAGATCTCTCTTACCGATCAATACCTGATCGGTCACCCACCTTGCCGATTGTCCTCTTACCGACGAACTGCGGCCGGATCCAAATTTGCAATTCGTATTTAACCGGCTCATTTGTCATCATTGCCTAATATGTCACATCAATCCCTTTGCCGCGGCAGTCTGCAACCTACCGTACCTTTCCTTACCTATTCCCCATGCTCCTATACAAAAGAAGTAGATCAATTTTAAATAATAAAGGTAATCTCTGTATCATTCATATTTATCAAAAAGGTTATCTTTTTGTCCTTTATTATATTTTGATATAACTGCTGCACACACGTTCATATTTTCATGACACATCTTTAATTTCGTGAAACAAAACTGTCAATTAATGTGCACGACAGTTAAAAACCTTTAAGCTTCTTTTGTTTTAACCAACACACCTCTTCATCTTTCCGCTCTTTTGTCCCCTATATAAGGATTTCAAAATCTCAGTTAAACTTTCTGGATTCTCTCTCTCTCTAACGAACTAAGGCAACCGGAAAAAATCATTCTCTTACTTCATCTTCTCCATTCGCTTATCTCTTCATTCAAGTTCTCTGGTATGAACTTTAACTTTAAAATCTGAACGAACGAAGACTATATTTTTTTTTGGAACCTTTTCTAACTTATATTGTTTGATTAATGTGTAACTCACAGATGGCTCCCAAGAAAGACATTTATGGAGGTTACATTCTCCCCAGCTTCTTCGACTCCGATGAAGGCCGTTCCATTGAAGCCCTGTTCATTCATTGCGTAGGAGTTATTCCGTTCGTGATGCCTGAAGGGAATGAAGATATCTATTATGAGATGGTTAATGAATTATTTGACAATGGTGTGGTGGATGAGAATGAGAATATTATTTCAACTGCTGCTGGTGTTCCTGTTACTTTTAGCCCAGCTACTATTGCTGCTGCCTTCCCCAATCTCTCTTCCTCTGGTTCATCTTCTATCTCCATGAAAGATATGATTGATGCTTGGACAAAGGTTCGTGGATCTGATCCTTCGTTACCGGTGAAGCAAATAAGAAGAGGCTGGTTTTGATGCCGTGTATCATTCTGTGCCGATGTCGTGGACCGATGCTTCATTTGCCGGTCTGGCTCTCATCATTGTATCACCATGATACAATGGGAAGCAATAGCTGCTATCATTATTGGTGGAGAATTCAACTGGTGTGCCTTCCTTTACCGTATTGTCTTAATTGCCTTCAAGAAATATCAGAAGGAGAAACCATCTACCAAGCCAAATAAAGCCAAACCCTGTCACTATTTGATGATAAGCCGTGCCCTTAGATCCATCCCAGCTGTTCTTCAAGCTTCTGAGAATCAACCCAAATATCCCCAATCCTTCTGCAAGGCCTTTGACAAGTTTGATATAATTAGAGCTATCAAAGAATCTACCGGTAAGCCAATCGGTAATCCATCTGAACCCTCCACCTGGTAAAACAGAATGCCGGTAAGTCTGCTTGACTGCACCAGGTAACTGTCGGAACCAAAAACCGGCAAACCAGCTCAAAAGAAGAAACTCTCTAGCCGGCCAAAGGTTGCTCAATTTACCGGTGCTCCTCCTGCTCCCAAACCTTCTTTGCCGGTAAAGACAAAATTACTTGAATCTTCTGATGATGATGATGATAAGCCTATCTCTATCATTCTTTCCCCTACCAGAAAGCAAAAAGCCACAGCCAGAAAATCAGCTCCTCCCCCTTCCAAAAGATCCAAACCCATTCCAAAATCCTCCCAACAAATTGCCAAAGAAAATGCTGAGAAAAGAAAGAGAATTGAAACAGATTTGGGAACCTTCATACCATTCATTCCCAAAAGACTTTTTGATCACAACTTTCTTACCGACAAAATCCCATTTACCGGTCAATCATCAACCCGACCGGTAAGTCACTGCAAACCGATCAGAAACCCAACCTTTCACATTTACCATTACAATCCCTGGCTAGTCAATCCTACCTTTGAACCATCTCCCACTTGGGTATATCCTATTGAGCACTTGCCTCCTTTCCTTCGAAGGCTTTTGCAATTCCATGAGATCAACAAAGACTCAGTCCCAGTCGGTGACATATCTGATTATGTGGACTATGACAACATCCATGAAGATAAAGGTCTCTATTATACCAAGCCATCTTTGTTGAGTGACTATGATATCTCTTTGTCCAGAGAGAGTCTACTCAAGATTTACAATCGGTATTTCGAGTTGCTGCCTCCAATGTGGAATGCCATCTACTTGGCTCAGGACAGGCTCCGGAAAGACATGATGATTCAGGCAGTGTGGATTGATTTTGCCATTCTTTATAATGCTCAGGATACCCTCAAGGAATCTGATCCCTATCAGCTTGGAAGATATGAGTTACCGGGAGATGATCTTCCCTCCTTTGATCCTGAAATTGTCAACTTAGGCCCTCGAAGATGGCAATTCGTGAAGAATGTAATGGATGTGGTGCAAAATCTGGTGGACTTGAACAGAGACTTTCAGAGTTTGGGTGATATTTCCCTTTCTGCCTTCTTCAATTCTATTCAGTCCAGCAAAAACAAATGGGCTACCATTCCTGATGAAGAAATAGAAGAAATGTTCAAGGACATTAGTGGCTCTGATGATCAAGCCATTGATAGGGCAGAGCAGTCAGTCACAAGCTCTAGCTCTACTGACTCCAGTGATTCAGATGCCGATGACCAAGGTGCTGCTGAGATTGATCGGTCTAAGAAGATTAGTGCTGATTTTACCACTCCTTTACCGATGCAACATGTGGGAGGAGGTAATACTGAGACATCTCCAGTTACCGTTCTTGCTGCAGGAGGAGGAGAAATTCTTGGCTCAAGTCCTTTACCGGTTATTCAACCAATGCCTCTTATCGGTGAGATACCTCAATCGGTTAGAGAAGATTTACCGGCTTCTGAGCCCCTTACCGATGCTTCTCCCTTACCGGTTAGTCAGCCCCTTACCGTTGCATCTGCTGAACCGGTTAAGGCAATTAATGTTGATGATATCCTTCTCCAGCAAGCCTTGGCAGCTAGCTTATTTACCGAGCAAACTGAGAAGCTCAAGGAGAGTCAAAGAGCAACCATTGAAGAGTTAGCTACTCAGAAAGCCATTCAAGCATCTCTTCTACCGGTTAGTCAATCGGTAAGCCAAGTCATTCCTCCTTCCTCTTCTAGAGCCAATTCACCGGTTCAGGAGGAGGATATTGATCCCATTTTTGATGAAGACTCCCTTTCTGATTTCTATGAAGAAGAAGAAGATGTTGATTTTGATGAGAATGACCCAGCTATTCCTCCAGTTTATGATGATCCTGGTATGCGTCAGAAAGATTTGATGTCAACCTTGAACTATTATACCTCCAAGGCCTCTATTCCTCGATCTGCTGATGGAATCCCTTTATTTGAAGTTCATGAGAAAATCTTTAGCAAGTCAGTAACTGAGCCTACTCCAATGCCTCCATCCATTGCCGATCGGCTTCAGAGGCAAAGGAGAGAAGATAGAATGGCCACCTTCATTGATGTTGTGGAAAATATGAAGGTTGGTGCTGCTCCTGAAGATACTCCTCCTAGATATACCAAAACTCATGGGCCCGGTGAGACAAGTCGCCGGTATCAGAAGATTAAGGTGTTGAAGCTTAAGAAGCGTCCAAATCCTCCCAAAGGCAAAGAAATCATGCCTGGAAAGGTTGAGCAACAACTGGTTACCGATTTCCCTTCTCCAAAACCAAACAAGAAATATCCTTCCTCTCTTCAGCAACACAATCGGTTTATCAGGATTCAAGGCCAGTATGCAACGTTTGCCCCCAGACCGGTTGAAAGCACCCTTTCAACCGATGACTTCTTTATCCGGTATATGTCTATCAATGGGCGTATCACTCAAATTCTGGAGTTGAGGCTTTTAAATTGGTCTGGTTATGTTACTAAAATGGTTGGCTTATTGCCAAACGTGACCAGACTCTCTGTGAAAAAGAAAGGCAAGCCTATACCTTGGAGCAACATTCGAGAAGCTTCATTACTTCTGCTGGCTCTTAGAGTAATTCACATTCTAAGGCGTCGGCAAGCCATCTTACCGTTAGCCTCTACTGCAGCTGAGCTCTTGGAACTTTCTTTTGCTGAGATGATGAGTTTGGAACCCCTTGAACCTCTTAATCCTGCTTCTCCTTTACCGATTTCTCCTCCTGACTCTCCCATGGAATTATTGGATGAGGAGATTGAGATCTCTCCTACCGGTGAAGTGTCTCGGACCGTTCAGACTCCAGCAACCTCTCTTACTGATCCATCTTCTCCTCTTACCGATAGCCAAGTTGCCGATCAATTGCCTCCAGTTACCGATGCTCCTTTACCGGCTAGCCAACCGGTCTCTCAATCCATTCCTTTACCGACCCCTCCTACCGATGATTTGAATAGGCCACTCCTTGCTTCAGATTTGACAGATCTTCATAGAGCCTTGCTTGATGGTTTTGTTGAAGTCAATATTGAGTTAGCTCGTTCTTTTATTAAGTCCAATCAGGAGGAGGATGAGAGAAGATTTGATTTATTGAAGACTGGTATTGCTCTGTCTCTTGGCAATTTCATGTCAGATATAAATGCTAGAGACAACGCCATCAGAGATCTTCAGTTACAACTTGATGAGGCTCGGCAAACCAACAAAATCCTTTGTGAGCAACAACTTTCCGGCAAAGACATTCTGAACCGATCCATTGAAGAACTCAAAAGGACAGCTGAAGCCCTTAGTAGTTGTCAAGAAAGGAACCGTGAGCTTGAGATGGAGTTAGCCAAAGTGAAAGCTAAAAATGAAGTGCTCCTGGTGGTGAGAGAAGAAAGGAAGAAAAGGAAAAGGGATGAGAAAGAGAAGAAGAAAGCAAAGAAATCCTCCAAGAAATCCAAAGCCTCAGATCCTCCTTCAGATGCTGCTGCTCCTTAGCCGATCAAGATCCAAGCCTCTTACCGGTGCAGCTCTGAGAATGTAACCGATGATATTTTTGTCTTTCCCTCATTCACCGGTCTACAACATAATGAGAATCTCTTATCCTTAAACTTTGTGTTTTGTTTGAATTTCCTTTACTTTTAATTATTTTGAATATTCCAAATGCTTCTAACCGATATATCTTGCAGGTCTCATTCAAAATATTTCCCCCTTTTCAATCTTTTATTTTTCACTTATCTGTAAGCCTACTTAGGTAGCATCAAGTTGTCTCTTGACTTGGGGAATGATATATTAAATAGACAAACTCTTTATCATTTCTTTTTCTAAGTCAAGAAGATGCTAACCTAGGGTGATTGGACTTAAGTAATTAGGAGGAGATTGTTAGTCAAATATATGCTTAGGCTTAGAATTGCTTAATCCCAATCATAACAAGCATTAATGAGGACCCCTAATTTAGTTAGATCAAAATAGAATTTTTCTATGTATCATAGGATCTCTTAGTGCTAGTGCCCAGTGTTTTTGTTATGTATTTTCTCAAGATTTGAAGACTTGAAGACCTAAGAATTTCCTTCTGCATTGTGAGTTACTCCTTTGGAAGCTGCCTTACCGATTGAGGTGATTAACCGGTCAACATGCCTTACCGGTTGAGCTACCTGACCGACCCCATTCACCGGTCTTGCCCCCTTTACCGGTTGAGGCTTACTCATCAAGCTTCCCTGTTAACAGCTTGCCGATGCATTAATTGCTCTCAACTACCCAGCCATCAACTTTAGCTAAAGTTGGTAAAGCAAGCATGCTGACAAGACATCTCTGCAACAAATCAGTACCTTCTTTGAGAATGTCAAGTAACCAGTACTCACAGAGCCCCAACTATCTCTGGAAATCCTCTCTATCCAAATCTCAGGCATTTAATGCAAGGATCTTCCCATTTAATGCCTGCCTGATCTAGTCATCATTGCAACCTCTTCAAAGACAACGGCTCCTTTTCAAAGTTCACTATAAATAGCTTCCCTGGAGCATTGAAGAAGGTTGGTGCATTTATGATTCTTGAGAGTGAGTTGCTTTGAACTACCAACCTGCACATTCTCTAGTTCAAAGCATTCAAAGCATTCAAAGCAAGTCCCCTTATTCACTAGACATCTCTGTTAGGACTTATACACTGGCACCTCAATCAATTCTGTAGTGTTCCTCCATTAGACTACTTATGGAACACATTGATTGATTCACACACAACACCCTAGAGAAATCAGCTCAGCTTGTGAGCACATCTCTAGAAAACACCAGGTATTTATTGTAGCACGACCCATTTGTGGTCACCTCTAGATTGGCAGCTTTTCAATCATTGGCTTGCAACTTGTAATAGGTAGAATCCATTAATATAGTAGTGCACCTTCACAAATCCAAGTTTTGACCAAACTTGGTAGAGGACGTAGCAGTTATTTAACACTGTGAACCTCTTCAAACAATGTGTCATTTATTGCTTTGTTTGTTTTCTGTTGTGTAGTTGTAATCAGTTGATAATCTCTCAACTGGTCACAACCTATTGACTTCACTTACTGCTCATTTTGTTTGTCTTACTTAGAAACAACCTTTGTCTTGACTTGCATGATGTATTGATTTACCGGTTTGCTTTTCCTTTAACTGAAAACTTTATTTCCGCTGTGCAAAATCATTCACCGGTAAGCTAGAGTTTTTCAAAACCAGTTTTAGCAAAAAGTTTTTATAACAGGCTATTCACCCCCCCTCTAGCCTGATTCCTACCATTTGGGGACCTAACATATCATTTGTTAAGGTGGCAATTAAGGGATACGCAGAAAGGTCAACCATTTCATTCAATGCAAAAGGGAAGACAAAGTCAAAGACACGGCGATGATCATCAGCCGTGAGAGTATCAGACCTATCTAAAGACTCGAACTCGATAACAAGAGACTCTGAGGACTGACTCAAGATTACAGGGACAGACTTAGACTCAGACACACCAGGACGAGGGGTTAGCTCGAGCTTTCCAATCATAACTTCCCGGCTGGCGATCGATCCCTTGAAGGATGTCCAATTCCGAAGCGGCATCTCTGAAGTGCTGACGAAGGTGCGCGGATCAATCTCTTTGTCCCCATTAAACTCGATCACTGATACGTAATCATTCCCAGTCGGAAGGTCAATCATAGGTATAAAATCATCCCCGGTCAGAAGGTCAACCATACTGAAAGGATCCTTAGCAACAGCCCCAACTATCAGCGGTGCCTCTTCACATAAATCAATCAACGGCGCTTCAATCAGCGGATCAGCCCTGGCAACTTCTGATAAATCTGCCTCCTTGAACAAGGCTGCAACAACTTTTCCCATATCAAAATCAGTAGCTTCATCGATTTCCCCAATTATAGGCTCGACCATAGATAAATTTTTAAAATGGTCAGTGAAATCATGACTTCCCCAGAAATGATACTGGCTCTCGAAAATGATAGGCTTGTTGATGATAAATTCCTTGACAGGGTTGTTCTTCAAAGTAAGATTTTTCATCTTCTCGAGCTGGCCCTCGGGGCACACAAAACCATCACCCTTTTCTTTAACGAAGTACTTTTCCAAGGAGGGGTGGTAAGGACGGAGATTAGGTTTGACATAAGGCTTTCCAGCAGCACTAGCCTTTCTCTTTTCTGCGGCTTCAATCCTGTCGGCCTCTTTGTCCTTGGGGGTCTTCTCAACATATCCCAGACCTTCCCTGTCTTTCTTCGGCTTTAACTCCTCAAACTTGTGGGTACCTTGCTGACGTCTACCCAGACCAAGCCCCGGAATGTAGTTCATATGCCTCATCATCACCATAACTGGAGGAATCTTATCAAGGGAGGTTGTTAAGTCAATTGTGCAGATCTGGGCTTTTGGGCTCTCGACCCTGAAACCACTCAACATCAAGTTGGCTTCATCATGCTTAATTTCCATTACTGGCCTCCCCTCATCATCGGTGCCCTCGATGGTAACGCTATCCCCATAAATGATGGTCAGCTCGCCGTCTTGGACGAATTTGACGCATTGATGCAAGGTTGAAGCGACCCCTCCGATTTGGTGAAGCCACGGTCTGCCTAGCAGGGCAGAGAAACTGACCGGAATGTCTATCACCTGAAATTCAACTATCATG
This sequence comes from Adenophora triphylla var. japonica, assembly GCA_022495995.1. NCBI lineage: Eukaryota > Viridiplantae > Streptophyta > Magnoliopsida > Asterales > Campanulaceae > Adenophora > Adenophora triphylla. Next base: position 78,146 of record JAFEMH010002803.1, on the reverse strand, counting down.
GGCTTCTTGCCGAACCAAAAAGTCAATGGTATCACACCCAAGACCTTCCTAGACGTAGAATCGTACGCCTTTATAGTTTGATTGGATGGTTTTAGATCAGTAGCCTTGATGTCCAACAAACTCATCATTCTGGCTAGCAATACATTCATAGCTGAACCATTGTCTACCATCACGTGGGGGAGCCGACGTCCATCTAACTGAACAGTGATGTGCAATGACTCGTTGTGACCAGTTCTGAACTTTGGCAGATCCAATTCTGTAAAGGTGATTATATTTTCGTATTGGGTGGTACCTATCAATTGGCATGCCTCGTCAGGGGTGGAATTTACGGACACCATTGTCTTAGATAGGGCTTCCTCCAACTTCAACTTGTGAGGATAAGAAGAAGTCAGGAGAGACCATAGAGAAATGTTGGCCTAGGTCCGCTTCAACTGTGTGAGAATTGGATCGTCACTCGTCAAATCTTCTTCGATTACCCCCTTTGTGTACGGACCTTTACTAGCTCCAACTTCCAGAACAGCCGCTTCTTTGTCTTTTCCTGATGATCCGGCAGCATCGGTTCCCAACATTTTACCTGACCTGGTAAGCAAATTTACCTCAGCTTCTTGGTCCTTGTCATGATCTGCATCAGCCGCCTTTAACTCTGACCAACTCAATGGAGGTCCCTGTGTAGCGTATGGCCAAGCCGCTTGTCGCAATTGATTAACAGTGATTGCCGGCTTGAATTTGCGGCGTGCTTAATCTCTTCCCAAGTGAGGGGAGTAAATTGAGAATCGAGAGAAGTACTATTATGCTGGACATCATTGGCCGATCTTGCTGCGGCTCGGACATCATCCCAAGACAACATATAGCAGAAATAAGCGTTCATTTCATCATCAACATTGGTTACATCATTGTTCATGGGCACGATCGCCTCACATTCATTCACAAATTCATGAAGACTAGCCTCACCTACAATAAACTTATTCTCGTCACAGGCTTCCTTACCAAATTCTATGACATTGATGAAATCGTTCTTCCCGAATTCGATCATGTTGACCCTATTATTGTTGTTGGGAAGAGGATTGGTGACGACGTTTGGCTTCTCGATCTTGCGCAGGTCGATCAAATCCTGAACAACTTTCCTGAGTGTGAAGCAATTGTTGGTAGTATGACCCGAGTTCTGGTGGTAATGACACTTCAAGCTACGATCCAATCCCGGGATGTTAGGAGTAGGGTAGTTCTCCAAAGGCTTGATCATTCATGTCCTCATCAAACCATCAAATACCTCTTCAAGTGGCATCCCCAAATCATCAAATTTCGGCCTCTGAGGCCGTCCTCCACCGCGACCGGGTGACTGATTCTTCTCCCCTTGAATGTAGTTGACGGTGTTAGAGACCGCAACTTCCTTGCCTTTCGAAGCAACAGGGGCAGAGCTTAGAACTCGATAGCGGGGAGCTGGAGCATTACCAGGAACAGGAGTTGGAACGATGGAGTAGGTAGCATTCTCGCTTTCGGCCCCTGCACTCACCATTTCTCGTAGATTCAGGTAGTATTCCCGGCCAATGGCTTCCCTGGCATATGGCTTGACACATGAAAGGAAGATGGACTTCTCGTCAGAGAGGGGAATCGGGTGAACCAACTCATTAGGCTTCTCGTTCCACCTCTTATAAAAGTCTGTTACGGACTCATCGTGCCTCTGGATGGTGCCGATCAAGTCACTACGAGTGGTGTACCACTTGACACTTCCTTTGTATTTGTCAAAAAAGGCATCACTGATCTGGGACCATGTAGCCCTTGCTTCCGGTTTAAGGCCTAGAAACCATCTCAAAGGAGAGTCATCGAGGGACAAGTGAAAGTAAAGGGCTAGCATCTCCTCGGTGGCCCCTTTGGCGCCCATAGACATGATGTAGCCGTTCATGTGAGTTTTAGGGCATGTGGAGCCTTCAAACTTAGTTATGGGGGGCATCTTGAAGTTTTTCGGGAGGGCCTTGGAGTCCTTGAGCTCTACGAAGTTGACCATGCTGGACCCAAAAGTCATCTTGTGCAATTGCTCTTTCACATACTTAAGCTCTTCTTTCAAACTTGAAACCTCGGAAGATGGGGGTTGCCCTACAGTTGGAGCTACCGTCGAGGATGGCACTGGAAATTCTGGCATGGGTCTGATAGGCAAGGCAGCCGGAGGAAGACCAAAAGTGCTGGGCACGCTAACATTGCTGTCCACCAAGCCAACCGAGCTGGGGATTCTGTTCCCGTACATGTTGAAACCATTAAATTGAACGTCTGGATTCCGGGGCCCAAATTGCACTGATTGACTTCCAACTTGACCATAGGCAGGAGACCTGATACTGATGCACGGAGCTGAATACGGGGTGGAACCATACAGATGCTGGGTGAGAGGAGAAAAAACTGCAGGCTGAGGGAAGTTGCTTTGGAATTGGGACTGTGGATACTGCGGGAGCTGATCCTGGCAAATCTGGCTTCCTGACAGACGATGCCCGCTCTGCTGCTGATTGGACTGATCATGAGGAGCAACAAACTGACCACCAAAGGCTGGGTTGGGAGGCTGACCCGCGCTGCTATACGGACTTTGGCCTTGAGCCCCAAACTGATTCTGAACATACCCAAACTGCTCTTGGTTGACACCACTAGGCTGCTGACTCTGCCCAAACTGATTCGGGGGATAAAACACAAACTGGTCCTGAGCACTGACCTTCGAGAAGGAGCTCGATTCGCCTCTCAGCCCGTATTGCCCGCCATAAGTATACACTGGGACGGGGGGAGGTCTTGACATACTCCCCTGAGTTGGCATCGTAAAGGAGCTAGGCACACCATAGGAGATTGGTGGGGGAACATTGTGAAAGCCTTGCCTAGGTGAGGACGGGGGAACAAAACCAGTGCCGGTGATAGTAACATCGGGCTCTTCCCTGATTTCTTCATACGACCCATCGGGGCGACGGATTACGGCAACACCTTGCATACGCATTACTTCGACATAACGGGCCCAACCGGCATCCTCACGGGTACGAGAAGCTTCGAGAGCAGCACGGAGAGAAGCCTCCTGAGAGAAGTTGAAACCTAGGTGAGGGTTAACAAACGGACTTCCCGGGGGTGTCATATGAGGACCCATGCCATAACCACTGCTAGGAGAGGCATTCAAAGCTACGTTCGGACCCACATTCTGACCTTGATCTGGCCCTACACCTTGACTGACATTCTGACTCTGACCTGGATCAACACCCGCATTCGGACCCAAACCCGCTGAAACTTGTGAATCTGCCATCTCTGAGACTGCTGGAAACGAATCCCTGACCGGAGAGAAACTGATTAACCGACCACCCGGAACTCTGACCCATCACTTGCTCGCTGAAAGGGGGAGAGAACGGTTTTAGGTAGGGGAGAGGATAGGCTTAGGATGGACTCATGCATATGCTCTTTTTTTTTTTATAAAAATAATTTTTATTAATCCTAGGAATGGTTGGAAAAGGGGGACACCTTCTTTTTCGCATTCTACACTATTCCTGGATCAGTGGGTTCCATCACTACGTCTATAGACCCCCTGTATTCCACCTGTATTGCACCTCCGGGACGGACAATCCCGGCAGAGGTCCTATAGGGCACGTGGAACCCACCAATCAAAAGGGAGAACGGACCTATGGGCATAAAAGTCAAAACAAGTCAAACTCAAAATTTTCAAAACCAAGTCCAAGTCAACGTCTAGACTAGGGAGGAGAGAGGGTCGAAACTACATTTGAATGTACGAGACCTCATTTTGCAGGTAAATTCCAGGAAAAAATTCGGCATGACCTCTCCTCTCTTCGAGTCGGAAATCCGGCATGGCCTCTCGTCGCTTCATGGCGAAATTTTGTCATAATCTCGAGTTAGTATGTGTCAAGAATTTCGACATGATCTCGCGTTAGCACATGTCAAAAACGCGTCATGACCTCTTGCGAAGTCAAGTCGAGAAATCGACATGTACCCACGTCAAGACGTGTCAAAGCTTTGACATGTACTCACGTATCATGAAGAGGGAAAGTATGCAAAGATTTTATAGATGGAATATGACTATGACTTTGTGAGAAAATTTTGAAAACCGAGTTTGAAAGTGTTTTGAAAAGTATTAGGCCAAAAACCAACCGGTCACGGTAGAAAGTGTGTCACAGACAAGTGTTGGCTGACTCCACAGGCTAGGAGGACTTTAGGCGCTCAAGCGTAAGCGAAACACGTCACTGTCCGCGATGCCGTCCGTACACTCCCGGGTTCTAACTCTATGTGCAGGTAGCGTGCGAGTAGTGTGAAGGTATCTTCTAGAAAAATATATATATATTTTTTGTTTTTTTATGCAATATGCAAAAAAAAGGAAAACGAGAGAATGAGCCCAAAGCACGACAAAAGGGGACTGCCCCAAATGTCAAGATCCCCAGCAGAGTCGCCACTGAATGAACGGCCTCCGAAAAACAACGTTTCGCGTTTTTTGTGAAGAAATGTTTCTTATTTTTTTGTTGTTTTTGAATTTTAAGTTTCGGAGTCGCCATGCCGTTTTTAAAGGAAAACATTGAAATATCTTTTTTTTAAGAGAATTTGGGTTCGGGGGTCAGGTTACGTGTTGGGAAGAACTTGGGAGTTCACCCAACATGCCTCGACCGTAGACGAGTCTTTCAATCAAACATTGGACAATTATAAACATTCAAAGTGTGTGCGATTTGTGTCAATAAACAGGGCATGCAAACTTGGATTTTATTGATGGTGATTCAGAATGGATACAACTTGTGAGCCATGACAGGTGGCCACACCCTTTACATATGATGACTTGCATTACAAGGCAAGGGCTGGAGACAGTCTGCTCAGGAAGCTTGGATGTCGTCCGACACAGGGCTTCCTTAGAGAGGGATGTCGGACGACAGGAAGCCTCCTGGTCAGATTGGCTCTTACAACACCAAAGCTGCTCTGGAATCTGGGACAAGATTATTTTAACTATGAAGAGACACTATTCAGGGTCTAAGCTCATTTTGGGGTTGATTGGAGTGAGCAAAGTCAAGATTGACTTTTAATGATACGGATTTCATATGACATAGGACACCCGAGAAGGTCCATGTCATATGGCAAACCGCCTCCATCAATTTATAGCACCCAAATAGACCTTAGACTCCCTAAGTAGTGGTAACTGAAACTAAAACTACTTGAACAAGCTTTGAGTCACAAAACGGAACCGATCTGAATGGATCTGAAGTCCTTGAAAGCCAGATGACTTTCTGGGAACTGCATGTTGTATGACACAAGATCCTTTGAGGGATCCTGTGTCGTCCGACACCAGAGGCCTGTGTAAGTGCCCTTCAGCCAGATTGATTCCAACTGGTTCTCAATGCAAAACTAAGCTATGTTATCAATTGGAAACAGTAAAATAGTAACACTACGTGAGTATTATGGGAGGATCACATGGCTTTAATGGCCAAATGTGATGAATAACATATCTATGGCCATTGTCATGTAGCCATCACCTCCTAACTCAATGGAAACCAACCATGATTCAAACTTTAATGGTGCTAATGCCACCAAATGTTTAGATCTGAGGTGGGGAGAGGTGAATATGGAAGATTCACCTCTCCACCACCTTTATCATGCAAAATCCCAAATATTTCACATAATATCAAGACATATAAGCATGCAAGATGATATAGATGAATATGCAAGAGTTAATCAGAGAGAGAGAGGGTTTAGTGGCTACCTATTGTAGTCCACAAGGTAAAGGCACAAATAGTATGGTGTTTACCCCTTCAACACACCAACAAAGGAAAGCTTTCTTTGGATCTTAGCTTGGATGTGTGTGTGTGTGAGGAGGGAGGTGAGTGTGTGTGTATGAGAGAGAGAGTGAGTGTTGATTTTAGCAGAGTTTCCTTACTTGCCAAAATCCTCCCCTTTCAAATGATCAGCCATGCCCTTTATTTATAGGCATGCTGATGGGAGATCCCTTGTCGGACGACAGAGAGTTTCCACCGCCTTGGGGTCATCCTATGTCGGACGACAGTGTACATCTTTGTGACAATTTGGGCCGCAGGAAGGCAGGCCCAATGGATCAAGTGATTAAATGGATTATTTTGGGTTCAAAGTGCTTTTTAACAAATAATATGAGACCAAAAATAATGCCAATTATGGAGAGCGGACCCAAAACACGAGTTCGGGTCGGGGTACTCACACTCACAAAGACCGATGACATGCTCTGTAAAGCTTTCGCGAGCACCTTCTCCGGAACAGCCTTAACCTGGTTCCGTGAGCTAAAAAGGGTTGCATCAATGGCTGGAGAGGCATGAGGAGAATGTTCTTAGACCACTTTGCCACGACTGAAAGGAGGAAGAAGAGGTTAACCGACCTTACCAATATCGAGCAAGGGAAGAATGAGACCACTCTCAGTTATTGTAACTGATTTCGAACCATGGCGGAACAAGTGGAAGAAAGCCTCACAGACAGGGAGGTAATTGTTTGTTTCAACTCCGGATTGAGATCCGGACTACTCATCTATGAACTCTCCTCCAGAGAGCCAAAGTCCAAGGCATATTTGTACAACATGGCTTATGCCATTGCCATGGTGGAGGATAAAAGCAAGAAAATGGGATCTGACAAAACGGAACCAGAAGCAGCTGGCAATCGTCATGCTTCCAATGGAAATGGGAATGGTAATGGATCTAAGGATAAGAATAGAACAAGGAGTACTGAAAATCCTGAAATTTTTACCCCTCTTACCAAACCCATCACAGAGATCATGCAACTAGTGAACCTTCCACCACCTCGTCCACTGAGCGACAAACCAAAGTTCCCTCGTGACACTTCCAAATTCTGTGATTTCCATAAGGACCATGGTTACAACACTGAAAGGTGCATCGCCCTCAAGTGAATGATCCAAAGGTGGGTCGACTAGGGAAAACTCGACCGCTATGTCTTGAAAAAAGATGGCAAGCGGAAGCGGAAGGAGGACGAAAGTGAAGATGATGACAAAAGCAAGGATGGGGAACAGAGGCCTCCTAGGGCCAAATTGCATGTGATCCGAGAAGAGCCAGTCTCTACAAGAAAGCTAAGGGACCAGATCCATGAGCTAAGCAAGGTATACCACGTTCCTGCTTAGGTTCATAAGGCAGAAGAGGTCATTAGCTTCTCTCCCAACGAATTGGTAGGGAGCCGTGCAGCTCGTGAACAACCCTTGGTGATAAAGGGTCGAGTTGATAATGTTGAATCTGAGAGACTTCTCATTGACACGGGGGCCTCTCGTGATATTCTGTACTACTCTGCCTTCCAACTGATGGGTTTAAAAGACACTATCCTGGAACCGTACCATGGAAGGCTAGAAGGTTTCACCAACCACAAAGTCGGTGCCAAGGGAACTGTTGACCTGGAGCTAGAAGTCGGCAAACATCCCTTTTTATCCAAGGCTACAGTCACTTTCGTAGTCATGGATCTGGCAAGTGACTAACATGCGATCCTAGGCATTCCAAGTCAAGCAAAACTTGGGTTGGTCACCTCCCTTCCTCACCAACGAGTTAAGTTCCTTACTCGTGCTGGAATTGGATGCGTGAGGGCGACCCCCAAGGACTTCTTGGAGCATGTCGTGAAAAGCCGAAAAGCATCTAAAAGTGTGGAGATAGACACTCCTGAAGACAACATCAAAATCTCTAAGTCTTTGAAAACTGCCCATACAAGCTCTAGGATGAATTACATCCGTGAAATACTGGAAGATGAACCTCGGGTCCTAGAAATTGCAGCTGACCAAGGCATAGTTCCGTCCGTCCCGGAGACAGATCATGTTCTCGTCAATGGCCAGAACTCGAGGGCCAACCCTGACATGAGGATAGTTGATCTGCCCGACGTTGACGAACTGATGCAAGAGGAAGGCCTCGACATAAATGACAATGAGGGTAGAAGACTTAGGGAGATCATTATTGAATCCATGGAATTTCGAGACGGTCCAGAAATGGAGCCCGTGGATGAATTGGAAGAGGTAGTTATCAATCCTGACTATCCTGAACAAAAAATTAAACTCGGGGGCCAGCTATCCCCGGAGGAGAAGGAAGAAATCATCTCCCTCTTAAAAAACAGTCTCGACGTCTTTGCTTGGGGAGTTGAGGACATGAGGGGGATCAATGAAGAAGTAGCCCTTCATCGCTTAGAAGTTGATCCATTAGCAAATACCATCTCACAGACAAGGAGGATTTTTGCAAGGGACAAGGAGGAAGCTATCAAGGAAGAGGTGCAAAAGTTACTTAGCGCCGGAATTATTCGAGAAGTGAAATACCCCGCTTGGTTGGCCAACGTGGTGATGGTGAAAAAACAAAATGGGAAGTGGCGAATGTGTATAGACTTCACTGTTCTTAACAAAGCCTACCCTAAAGACAGTTATCCTCTCCCCAGAATTGATAAGTTGGTTGACTCCATAGCTGGACACCGAACTCTCAGTTTTCTAGATGCCTATTTAGGCTATCACCAAATCAAAATGGCAGAAGAGGACATTGAGAAGACGACCTTCCAAACATCTAGGGGAAATTATTGTTATGTCATGATGCCCTTTGGGCTTAAAAATGCAGGTGCCACATACCAACGCATGGTGAATGAGGTATTTGGTGCACAAATAGGTCGCAACATGGAGGCCTACATTGATGACATGGTCATAAAGACCAAGGAGGGCAGTTACGCCCTTGACCTGGAAGAAACAATAAACAATCTGCGAGCCAACAACATGAAACTAAACCCAAGTAATTGTGTGTTTGGAGTGACGGCTGGAAAGTTCCTAGGCTTCATGGTGTCTCAAAGAGGGATCGAGGCGAACCCTGAGAAGATAAAGGCCTTAATTGATATGAAGGAACCCACCAACATCAAGGAGGTTCAGAGATTGAATGGAAGAATAGCGGCACTTGGAAGATTCATTGCCAAATCTGCCAAAAAATCACTGCCGTTCTTTAAGGTATCGAAGGGTACCAAGAGCTTCCCCTGGACTCCTGAACGCTCCGAAGCATTCCTCCGGTTAAAGGAGTACTTGGGTTCCCCTCCCTTGCTTAGCATTCCGATTACTGGTGAGATGTTGTATGTCTTCCTAGCCGCCACAGATCATGCAGTCGCAGCTGTTCTTGTACGAAATGATGAAGGAACACAAAAACTAGTCTACTATATCTCTAAGGCATTGTCAGACGTGGATAGTAGATATTTCAACGTAGAAATGATAGCATACGCACTAGTTATAGCTTCAAGAAAACTACGTGCCTACTTTTCTGTGCATCCCATCACTGTGTATACCAATGAACCATTGAAGAAAATTCTGCATAAGTTGGATGGCTCCGGACGTCTCCTAAATTGGTCTATCGCTCTTACTGAGTTTGATATCACCTACCAACCAAGGAAGACCCTCCTGGCACAGCCTCTGGTTGACTTCATGGTTGAGACTGCCTTCATGGGTGAACACGTCCCCACTTCCCATAAGCAAAACACGATGGAAGAGGAAGAGTCTCCCATAGATTGGATGGAACATGGAAGCTTATATTGATGATATGGTGATTAAGACCAAGGATTCGACCACCTTGTTGATATCGCAGAGACTTTCTGTAGCTTAAGGAAAAATTCGATGAAATTGAATTCCAGCAAATGTATTTTTGGGGTCACGACGAGAAGACGAGAATTTTTTTGGGTTTTCTTGAAAACAGAAAGGGAATCGATGCTAACCCTAAGAAGATACAGGCTTTGCTTAACATGTCACCACCAAAGACAATCCGCGAGATCCAACGCTTGAATGGAAGGATCATTGCCTTAGGGTGTTTCATATCTAGATCAGCTGAAAAGTGTTTGCCCTTTTTTAAGGTCCTAAAGGGAGGACAAAAAATCTCGTGGAGTGAGGAGTGTAATAAGGCCTTTAAAGAAATGAAGAGTTATCTTGGGAAGCCGCCATTGTTGTGTAGCCCAGATGAAGGTGATGAGTTATTTGTATACTTAGTGGCATCTTATTATGGGGTAGCTGCAGTGTTGGTAAAAGAGGAAGGAAGTGTTCAGAAGCCAGTGTATTACGTATCTAATGCATTAAGTGAGGTGGATGCGAGATACTTTAATGCGGAGAAATTGGTGTATGCCTTAGTGATTGCCGCCAAAAAGTTAAGGGCCTATTTCACTACTCATACCATAACAGTCTTGACTGATGCTCCATTAAGAAAGATTCTCCAACAGCCAGATATGGCGGGAAGGCTATTGAAATGGTCTATTGAGTTAACAGAATTTGATATTAAATACGAATCTAGTAAGGCGATTAAGGCACATGCATTGGCAGATTTTATTGTTGAGACTTCATTTACAAAATCAGAGGCGGAGCTGGCAGAGGCAGAAACCAAGGGAAAGGCTCCCAAGAAAGTAGTTCCCAGTTTAATTGAAGTAAAAGAGAGACCACTTAATTGTTGGAGCCTCCATGTTGATGGGTCTTCAGCGAAAGATAAGGGATGAGCGGGAATCATGTTTGGTGTCTCCAGAGGAAGATTGCAAATATGAAAAGGCCTTGAGATTCAAATTCCTCATTTCAAATAATCAAGCAGAGTATGAAGCTCTGATCGCGGGAATCGAGCTAGCTAGGGACATAGGTCTGACAAAGATTATCATTCATTTAGACTCTCAGTTAATTGTGAATCAAGTGAAAGGAGAATATGGAGTAATTCATCCAGTTTTGGTGAAATATTGCGACATGGACAGAAGCATTTTAAGGAGTTTCGAGTTCTGGAGTTGATGTAGATTGATAGATCTGAGAACGTAAGGTCTGATATCTTAAGTAAATCTGCTGGAAACGATTTCCAAAATTTGTCAAAAGAGGTAGTGATAGAATTTGTGGAAATGTCGGCAATCAATAGGCCAGTAATCATGGAGATAGAAGAGCCAGAAAATAGTTGGGTAAGCGAGATGAGATAATTTTTAGAAAAAGAGGAATTGTCGCTTGATGAAGAGAAAGCCAAATCGATTAAGAAAACCTCGCCGAGGTTTACGGTTCAAGATGGAATCCTTTATAGGAGGTCATTTTCCATGCCACTGATGAGATGTGTTGAGCCCAGTTTAGTGGATAAGATTTTGTATGAAATTCATGAATGAATATGTGGAAGGCATTCATGGGCGAGAACTTTAGCAGATAAAATCTTGTTTCATGGATATTATTGGCCAAAACTAAGGCGGGATGCAGAAGAATATGTGAGAAAATGCGAAAAATGTCAAAGGCATAGAAATATTACTAGATTGCCATGAATATATCAAACCCCAATAGTGGCGATATTGCCCTTCGATATGTGGGGAATTGATTTGTTTGGGCCTTTTCCCAAGGCCAAAGGTGGGTGTCAGTATGTGGTGGTTGTAGTTGATTACTTCACGAAGTGTATGGACTAAGGCATTGGCGACTGTTAGGTCAAATATATGTGTAGACTTAGAATTGCTTAATCCCAATCATGTGGCTAGTTAGAGACCCCTAATTTACTTAGATTTTATTTTTGGTTCTCTTGCTGATGCCTTTGTGCTAGTGTATAAAGTTCTTCAGGTTGACAACTTGCTGGTGAGATCAGTATGGTAACCAGCAGAAGAAAATCTTATTCAGCAACATCTCTCAGCAAGATAGGTGACTAGCTCTCACAAAGACTTTCTTCGATAGACAGTCTACCAGTGACAACGGTTATATATCTATCTATTAATTGTACTTGTTTGCTAGAATTAGTTACATCCTTCTGCCAACCCCATTCTGCTAGTTATGACACAAGAGCTATTTTTAGCTCTACTTTGTCCTTTGTCTGCTTTGGCAGGTAACCGGTTGGGACAAAGGGGTCTTTACCCGCTGGACTACGCCGAAATGTCATTACCTCGTATCTCCCTCATTAAATGCAAAAGATATGGCATTTATTGATCCTCACCTTCCAACCTTGAAATTTAAATTCCAAATCTATCCCTTCAACGTCAACTAGCTCTTTTCCCTCCAAGTATAAATTGAAGACTTTAAAGCATTGAAGAAGTTTGGTTGTTCCATTGAAGAGAAATTGCTTGAAGCATTCAATGAAGCTCGAGCATTCAAGTCCAGAAAATCATTAGTCTTTATTAGGACATACACTCATGCACAACTCAATCAAATCTGTAAGCATTCCCCAACAAGACAATCATTGGAATGCATTGATTGAGATTCACAGACACACCTGAGTGAGATAAGTTCTTGAACTTGCCACTCAAAAACACTTGGTCAGTTTTTGTCTTAAGATCCATCAGTAGATTCTAGACATAAATCTTTGTAACCGACAAAGCTGCTCTTGTAATAGACTAGGATAAACTGATAGTAAACTTCTCTCAAAATCCAAGTTCTGACCAAACTTGGTAGAGGACCTAGCATCATTCAAGCTGTGAACCTCTCCAAATATCTTATCTCTGTCTTTACTTTTCCTTGCTTAACTTTTATCTTGCCAGTTGATCTCTATCACTGTTAACCTGTTCATCTTACTGATTTTATAAGTTTTTCCTTATACCAAACCACTTGCAACTGCATAAATTTTTAAGAAATACCTTGTGTTAAAAACCAAGCTCTAAAAATTTTCTTACCAATTTTGTGTGAGTTCAAAACTAAGTCACATACTTTCCACTGTGCTTACTAATATATGCTCTACCGATTAGTGACTTTGATTTACACAGTATTTTCTTTTAAACTGCAAAAAGGCTATTCACCCCCTCCCTCTAGCCTATTTTCCTACCAATTGGGCCTAACAATTGGTATCAGAGCTTGTCATTTTTTTGAAAGAAATTTCCAAGCCTTAAAGCTTGATTTGCCGATACCATGGCAGGAAAAATTATGCAGTCGTTCAACATCACCACCATACCTATGTTGGACGCCAACGAATTTGGTGTTTGGAAATCCTGAATTATAAAGTACATGAACTCCACGATGACCGATTAATGAAGGTGGTGGAAGGTGGACCGATTACTCCTCTAAAGGTTCAAACCACCTACAAACCTATACCCTCCACTCCTCTAACTGCGCATGCCAACATAGATGATGAACAAGAAACTAATGTCCAAGTTACAGAGACTCTGGTTGAGAAACCAAGAGAAGAATGGACTGAGGAAGACAAATTGACATATGCCCTTGATGGCAAAGCCAACCACATTATCTCTTGTGGTCTTGACAACAAGCAGTACAAGCTTATTGACTTGTGTTACACGGTACAAGAATGTTGGAACAAGCTCCTTGCTTACTTCAAAGGAGATGCTCGCACCAAGGACAACATACTTTATGATGCAATTGCTGAGTTCGAATCTTTCAAAAAGTCAGACGGTGAATCACTCAGAACAGCCTATGATATGTTCTGCGAGGTAAGTAACTTATGTGCTTCTCTAGGTAAGATATACACTATGAAAGACCTAAATCTATGCTTTCTAAGTTCATTGGGAAGTATATATCATACCAAGGTCACTGTTATTAGAGAAGCTAGAGACTTAAACACTACTTTTATTCAGAATATTGTGTCCAGTCTATTTTTGTATGAGAGAGAACTTCAAAAACTTAATGTTCTTGATAAAAACTTCAAAAATGTGTCTCTCTCAGCACATACTCAGATATCTCAACCTTCTACCTCTTATCCTCCTGCCGATCACTGTCAAAACCCTTGTTGTAACAAAACCTTTGAAAATCCTTCTGAGCCTCAAATGGAAGAAGATGAATTTGCTGCATTTCCCAGAAATTACAGAAAATTCAAAACTTCAAGAAAATGAAAAAAGACAGCAAACCCAACCAGCACAAATCATTTACTCCACCCTTCCATAAATCTGCCAGTAACAACAAGCCTTCTACCAGTACTGCCGATGGAAAGAACAACAAAGGAGACCTGGTGTGTTTTAACTGCCGAAAACCTGGACATTTTGAATCAAAATGTCCCCAGCCAAAATATGAGTATGTCATGAAATTGGTAAACCAAAGACACCCCAAGTCCAGAAGCTATGTTGCAGATGACAGTACAGAGAAAACTATGCCAGTCTGGTGTGAAACTGACTCAGAAGATGAAGGCTCTGCCGATGACAATGAAGATGGCGATATAAGTTTTGTTGCCCTAGATGTTGATGACGAAATTTCACTGGATCTTCCGACTCCTATCCACCGGAATGAAACACCTTCGAGAACACCAGCAAGGGCGGAACAACCAGCAAGACATTCCTTTCAAGAAGTCAAAATCAAAGCAACAAATCCTTATGGTTACAAGGTTCATCAAGTTGGAACTTCACTCTATGGATAGTGTGGATCTATCTCTTTCTATGCAACTGAATCAAGTCCTCCACAATCTACAGAAAAGAAGCTATCCTTTACCAAGCACCCAAACATTTCTAAAAATCTTGCCAAACCCATCTCATCCCTACCAGACTTCTCTTCTGAACCAAAAGCTCACTCAGCCAAAAGAAACTTTACCGATCCTCTCCCTGAGATATCTAAGGCTGAGATGATAGAGACCATGGATGAACTCTTTATTGACTATGAGAAGTTGAGTAGTATTCATGAAATAATGACTGCTGATTTCAATAGAATCTCTGTTGAAAAAGACTCTCTCAAAAATGAACTTGATTTTCTAAAAACTCAAATGAGTGAGTTCGATCAGCTTAAAATTGAAAACCTGGATCTCAAAAAAAAAGCAAAAGTATACACTGCTCAAATCAAAGATTTAGCCAAAGAAATGACTCTCTCACAAAGATTATTGATACTTTCTCTAAACCTAAAGCTATTGTTGATGCAATCCTTGCAAATCAAATGTCTTGTACTAATGACCAATCTGGGTTGGGATTTGAATCCAGCAGTAGCAGTTATACTGATGCTTCTGTGACTGATAAAAAGGATAAGAAGGCTGAGAATAGCTCAATTAACTCATTGCATAAGGGCACTAAGTCTAAGTACAATGCTATAGCAATGAAGTATCCTAAAAAACCAGACTAAGGAGAAAGACAAGTACATACAAAAGGGAATTAAGGTTGCTGATAATGATTCCTCCGAAGATGGCATTCATAGTAAATATATCAGCAAAGTTGGTCTTGCCAATCTTAAATTATTTGCAGCTGATGAACAGTCACCTTCCAAGGTAACTGGAAAAAGCAAGCAGAAAAGTAAGAAGGGCAATACCAGCACCTATAAAGTCTCCAAGTTTGTACCTGCTCATTCTCCTAAGTCTAACGAAGCAATGAATAAATCTGGTGATGACCTGCCGACTTCTCAGTCAATCAGCAAAGTGAGATGTGATAGTTGTTTGGATTATGGTCATTAGGCTCATGAATGCCTCTTGAAAAGCCTTTCTGGACCCACTGTGGTTAACCCCTCTAGTGGTGGCCAGATATGGCTGCCCAAGAGGAACTAACCTCTTGGACCCATTGAATAAGGGGGACCATAAGCATATTTATATTGCAGGAATGCTTCATGGCCTCGACTGATGCCAGCAAAGATGTATGGATTTTGGAGAGTGGCTGTTCTAGACATATGACTGGTCATGCCGATCTCCTTGCTGATATTGTTGAAGCATCAGGTCCTCCTGTAGTTTTTGGTGATAATGGAAAAGGAAAAATAATAGGTTGTGGAACCATCATTAGAGGTGTAGTTATTGTACAGTTGGTGGATGGACTCAAACATAACCTTCTCTCAATCTCACAATTCTGTGATAGAGGAATGTAATGTGTATTTAATACTTCCAGCTGCTATGTGAAAGACATTGTTTCAAATGAAACTCTTCTCACTGCCAAAAGGAAAGGTAACATTTATGCTGTAGACTTAAGTGCTATTACTAGTGTTACCAATATCTGTTTTGTAGCTAAGAACATCAGTGAGAACTCATGGCTATGGCACAAGAGACTCAGTCACTTGAACTTCAAATCAATATCCAAGCTTGCCATTTCTGGACTGGCAACTGGCTATGGCACAAGAGACTCAGTCACTTGAACTTCAAATCATTATCCAAGCTTGCCATTTCTGGATTGGCAACTGTTCTTCCTCAAGTGTCTGCTGATCATGGAAAGAAGTGCAGAGCTTGCCAGTTGGGAAAACAACACAAATCTTCCTTTGGAATCAAGCCTTACATGTCAACCTCTAAGTGCCTAAAAATGCTACATATGGATCTATTTGGCCCCACAACCACTGCCAGTCTTGGGGGAAGTAGATACACCTTGGTTGTAGTAGATGAATATTCAAGATATACTTGGGAGGAAGCCTTCAGCAATAAATATGATACTTACGCGGTTGCCACCAAGCTATTCAGACTACTACAAACTCAGAAAGAAAGTGATATCATTAGCACGAGATCAGATAATGGGACTGAATTCACAAATAATGGTATTGCTCAGTATTGTGACGATCATGGTATAGACCATAATTTCTCTGTTGCTGGTACACCTCAGCAAAATGGTGTAGTCGAGAGAAAGAATAGGACTTTAATTTAAGCTGGTAAAACCATGATTTCTGAAGCTAGGTTACCGAAGTATTTCTGGGCTGAAGCCATTCATATCGCCTGCTTCACTCATAACATATCCCTCATCAACAAATTCCATAACAAGACTCCTTATGAACTCTGGTGAGGCCGAGTGCCCAATATTGGTTTCTTCAAAATTTTCGGGTGCAAATGTTATGTGCTTTACAATGGAAGAGAGCACCGAGGCAAATTCGATGAAAAAGCTGATGAATGTATCTTTGTTGGCTACTCAAAACATAGTAAGGCCTTTCGAGTTTTCAATAAGAAACTTTTGAAAATTGTTGAATCTGTTCATGTTACTTTCGATGAATTTGATTTGTTAGAATCTGACTAGGCTCCAAATAGTACTAACAAATCTAGTGGTTTTGAGACAGGTGAATCTAGTAATTCTAACCAATCTGCAAATAATGTGCAAGATCCTGTTATTGTGGCAGAAGAACCAGCAGACAACCTCTACTTTCCATCCTCGGCAAGAAAATTTCCTACCTCAGAATTACTCTGCCGATGGTCAATCTATCGGTTCTCCTCAATCTGTGCCGATCAATCCTAGCCCAAATCCAATCTCTGTCATTCATCCCTCTTTACCAAATATTCCTCAGTCAACTTCTCAATCCACTCAAAGTTCAAGTAATCCTATCTCTCATATTCCTTTCAACCTATCCACTTCTAATTCTTCTAAACCCTCTGCTGATTCTGAACCTCTTCTAGAATCCTTAAGACAAGAATTAGTAAGACAAGATCTACCGAAAGAAGTGAGACCTCATCGTGATCATCCTCTTGAAAACGTTATTGGTGATGTCTAAGGACCAGGAGTGACCAGAAACCTTAGCAAAACCTTTGATGAAAATCTTTTCTCATCGGCAATGGTGTCTGACATTGATCCTCAAAAGACTGAAGAAGCCCTTGCTGATCCAAGCTGGGTGGAAGCTATGTAAGAAGAATTGAACCAGTTTGAAAGATGTAATGTTTGGGAACTGGTACCTAGACCTTCCTCTCAGCAAGTTATTGGAACTAAATGGGTATTTAGAAACAAGTTGGATGAAGCTGGAAAGATTACAAGAAACAAAGCTAGATTGGTGGCGAAAGGATACCGTCAAGAAGAAGGGATCGATTATGATCAAACTTTTTCACCAGTAGCAAGATTAGAGGCTATAAGACTTTTTCTTGCCTATGATGCCTTTAAAGAATTCAAGCTATATCAAATGGATGTGAAAAGCGCTTTCTTAAATGGAGAACTCCAAGAGCTGGTTTATGTTGAACAACCACCAGGCTTTGAGGACTCTAAGAAGCCCAGTCATGTCTACCGATTGAAGAAATCTCTTTATGGCTTGAAGCAAGCTCCTAGGGCTTGGTACGAAACCTTGTCCAAGTTCCTACTCAGTGACGATTTAGGGTTTACCAGAGCGAAGATCGACACAACTTTATTTGTTTCTAAGCACAAGGGCCATTAATTGTTTTGTTCAAATATATGTGGACGACATCATCTTTGGATCCACAAATGAAGCCCTCTGCAAAAGATTTGAAAAGCTCATGCAAAGCAAGTTTGATATGAGTATGATGGGTGAGCTAACCTATTTCCTTGGTCTACAAGTGAAGCAAACTAATGAAGGAATATTCATAAATCAAGCCAAATATACCAAGGAGCTGATCAAGAAGTTTGGCTTTGATAATACTCATCCTCAAATCACTCCCATGGCTACAAACACTCATCTTGACAAAGATGAAGCTGGCAAGAAAGTGGACATGACTCTTTACAGATGAATGATTGGTTCACTTCTCTATTTAACAGCCAGCAGACCGGATATAATGTTTGTTGTTTGTGTCTTTGCAAGATTTCAAGCCGATCCAAGAGAATCTCATCTGCAAGCTGTGAAAAGAATCATTAAATATCTAAGCAGCACTGCTAACCTTGGCTTATGGTATGCAAGAGACTATTCTTTCAATCTTATTGGTTATTCAGATGTTGATTATGTAGCTTGCCGAGTCACAAGGAAGAGTACCAGTGGAACATGCCAGTTTCTTGGTGAAAGGCTAGTTTCTTGGTCATGCAAGAAGAAAATAGCTACCTCTACTTCCACTAATGAGGCTGAATACATTGCTGCTGGTAGCTGCTACTCTCAAATCCTCTGGATGAAGCAACAACTGGTAGATTATGAGATTCCACCTCAAGTCTGCCCTATCTACTGTGACAATCAATCTGCTATTTTGATTTCAAACAATCCCATTATGCATTCTAAAACAAAGCATATTGACATCAAATATCACATCCTCAAGGATCATGTGGAGAAGGGTAATGTTATCTTGCTGAAAGTTCATACTGACTTTCAAAGAGCTGACATACTGATAAAACCCCTAGATCAGAAGAGATTTGAATTCCTAAGGAGTGAGCTAGGTGTCATTGGTTACTCTGGTTGACGCTTGTATTCATCTTGCCGGGATTGCTCATCTTGCCGATCTTTCTTTGCTGTGTGACGATATTTTCCTGCTGATTATCCTCCTGCCGATTCCTGCCTTGCCGAATGCTTGCCGATATCTATCCTTCTGCTGGTGCTCTAGTTTTTGCCTACCAGCTGTTTAAAACTTCCATCAGCAAGCTCTCTTATTGAATATAAGGTTGGATTCTCTGACAAGTAAATCACATCAAAGGATAATCGATCACACCTCCTCTCTGACACGTGTGTGTACTGCCACCTACGTAAATCGTGTCAAATGATTTATTCCAATTAATTTTGTGATAAATCTCAGCTAAAGAGTATCAAATTTAAATCTTAAATAGTTACTTTTCTTTCGTTTCAACTGCTTCAAAATGGCGCATTAAATGCATTACGTGCGCACGTATTCCAAGAATTTAAATCTTAAACAGTTGAGACTTTTGAAAATCATTCTCAATACAAAACTTTTCCCTCCTCTTCCATAACATATTTAAGCAAAGACAATTCTCTCTCAAATCTTTTCGAATTCTCTCTCTAAATTACTCCACTCATTTCTGCCTTACTCTCTCTCAAACTCTCTTCATTCAATGCATACCTCTCTATTTCTCATCTGAATCTGGTACGTTTAATTTGTTCTATTAACTATCGTTCCTAACTTTGGTTTATTGTTCTTGAGTTTGTTTGGTCTGTTTAAGTTTTGCAGATAATCATGAGTAATGAAAAGGATATCTATGGAGGTTATATAGACTCAAGCTTTTTTGATGATGAAGATGATGGGCAGTTCCTACAAGTTCTTCTTTTTGAAACCTTGGTTCTTCCTTTCTTAGCCCCTGAAGATGATTCAAAAGTGTTTGTTGATTCGGTTAGGGAATTCTTTTCCCATGCCATTATTGAATATTCAGATGTGAATGATCCAGACTCCTTCTCTGCTATTAACTCTTCGGTTGCTGGTATTCCTATCTCCGTCACCTCAACCAGTTGATCTTCCAGTTTTCCTACTCTGGGAAATTCTGGTCCTTGTTCTATCGATGATAATATCTTGGATGAAGCCTGGAGATTGACCAGAGGTTCTGGTCCTAGGCTTAGTGGTGATAAGCATTTCAAGGTTCACTACATAAGGAGATACTTTGCACTAATTGAGATCATTGACAGATGCCTAATCTGCCGATCTGGTTCTCACAGTCATGTTACTGACCTGTAATTTGAAGGATTTGCTGCTATAGTGCTTCGGAAAAGGTTCAACTGGTGTGGATTCTTATTTAGGGTTATAGCTCTTGCAGCAAAGAAATATGCTGCTGATAGACAGAAGGGTTTGGCACATCCAGGAAAAGGGTGTCACTATTGGTTGCTTAACAGAATTATCAGAAGGAATCCTGCTGTAATTGCTGCTGATCCTAATGCCACCAGAATTTCCAAAACAAAGCTAAAGCATTATAGTGATGCTGATTGGAAGAGAATCAGTAGGCAATCTACTGCTGGTGAGGCACCTCCCCTTGCTGGCATAACACCTCTTGTTGCCAGAGAAATTCTAGCCCCTGTAGCTGTAAAGAAGAAGAAGAAGAATTTCAAGAAACCATCTACTGCTTCTGTTATTTCTAAGTCTTCTGCTACTCCAGCCCCTGCTACTTCAACTCCCATTCTTGCTGGCCCTGTGACAAGAGCCATGAAATCTGTTGCTGAATCCCTTCCTACTACTCCCTCTTCTGCAGCTCCTAAGAAGAAGAAATTGATTAAAGCTGCTGATAAGCCAGAAAATAAAACCAAGTTTGTTCCCAGTAAGTGATTGAATCCCTTCCCATTCCATCTTCTGATCCTAGAGCCAAAAGGGTTTTATTTACTGAGCCTTTGCTTGATGATGCCTCTTTGATTTCTGAACCTACCTCAAGAAGGATTGCTCTTACTGATGAAGATGTTAGCATAGAAGTTTCTGATAGAAGAAAATTAATTGAGCAAGACTTGAGGAGGAGAATTCCCTTGCAGTCTCTTTTATTGACCTATCCCAGCTTGCCTGACATTCACCACAATGCCTTATCTGGTATTGCTTCTGAATCTAAAATTAGAAAGTGTGCCCCTATCAAAAATCCTTCATTCCATATCTTCTTTAAAAACCCCTGGTCTCTGTTCAACAAAATTGCTCCCAGCAACTGGGTTTTTCCTATTGACCATCTTCAGCCCTTCATCCGGAGATTACTTCAGTTTCATGAAGAAAAGAAAGAATTTGTATCAGCTGGTGTCATTGGTGATTACTTTGATAGATCCAAGCTGAACTTAAATGAAACTTTTGCTGAGAAGTTCCCTCCTCTGTCCAAGTATCAAAATCTTAGCAAGAACGAGCTTCAGTTAAACTTTGGTAGATACTTTGACTTGCTGCCCTTGCTGTGGAATCAAGTTTATTTGTTTCAAGATCGGATTAGACAAGATCTCATGGTATTTTCCATTTGGATTGCCTATGCATCTCTGTTTAAAACTCAATTTGATTTCCATAAAGATGATCCCTATCAGCTAGGCAGAGCAGAAAATGATGAAGATTGGGGATTCAGGTACTCTGATGCTGAGACTCTTACCCGGGGTCCTCTTGCTGATCAGCTGATTGAAAATGTTCTAAAGATGACCCAAGAGCTCATTTCTTATTCTGAAGAAGCCTTGAAAATAAGAACTGCTAGCTCTTTAGAAGAGAAGAAGGATGATTCTTCTGACAAGAGTTCTGATAAGATTGCTGATGTACCAGCAGATGAGGACTCAAGTGATAGTACTGACTCCAGCAGGACTGAATCTGATGATGATGATGACAACAAGTTTATCAGCACTATTCTTGAGAAGCATATATATAATCCCTTGACTTGTGCTCACAAAGACAGCACTGCAAGCCCTGTCCAGCCTATGCCGATAGTTATTCAGGAGGAGTCTTGCCAGTTAGACTTGCTGATGAACAACCTCCTGCAGTGTTTGTGAAATCTGCTGGCACTCACATTGAGACTGCTGATTTGGGAGGAGGAGCACTCTCAGATGCTGTTCTAGCTGCTGGTCTCCAAGTTGAAGAAATTGATAACGCTTTCTCTGAATCCCTTCTTGTTAACTCTGAAGAAGTCCAATTCCAGCAAGCTATTGCTGATTCCATCTCTATTTCTAATCCTTCTGCTGAAATTGATGAAGAGAGTCCTAATGAAATAGATCCTGATGATTATGATGTAATTCCTGCTGAAGTTGAAGAAGATACCTTTATGCCTATCTAGTATGATTCTTTGAAAGATGATTGCAAGTTGATGATCTGCTCCAACTGTTACACAACTTTGAGGTCTATCCCAAAAGACGCTGCTGAGTTTCTTCAAGGCTCAACCAGCATGACTCTTTTCTGGCTAAAGTGGGACAAAGACATCAAATATGGCAAGAAGAAAACTCCTGCTGTTTCTTATGCCAAAGTAAAAGCCTCTCCTCCAGTTGTAAATCAACCAGGTTCTCTTAAGATTTGTGGTGATGTATGTCATCATGGTGAATCTCCAATTGAAGTGTGCATCTATTCGGGTGGTATAAAGAGGAAATGCATGATGATTAATGATTTGGTGACTGAAATTCTTGAGATCTCTCCTCTCTCTGCTGCTGGTCTTCTTAAGCTTGTTTATCAGCATGCTCTTGCCATTACTTTGCCTCTTTATGCTTCTAGACCAATTCAGCAAGATCATACAGTAGATATTGGCAAGATGATGTGTCTTTGCCTCATGTGTATCCTGCTCAACGGAAGAGACTTTCTGAATTTCATCCTGGCGTTCTACCTTTCCCTGGAAAACAATGGTCAGATGTTTCTTGACCCCCTCTTTCTGCTGATAAATCTGTTGTGGTTCATTTTGATTTTCATCTACTTGTCATTCCACCTGCTCCAAGATTTGCTGATGTTCCATTGATAGTTAGCACCCTCATTCCCGCTAATTTCCTACCTTCTGCTGATAATGCTACTCCTCTACTGGTTCCCTCTGTTGATTTTATCATGATTACTGATGAAGATTCTGATGCTGATCAGACCAAGCTTGCCCCTATCAACACCATGTATGGCTATTTTGCTAATCAGTATGGCCATCTCTCTGAAGCCATTGAACCTGTTCTTTGGGACGACATCGGTGATCTGGGCCTCTATTTTCGTGATAATCTTGATGAACTCAAAAGTGTTATGCTTAAGTCCACTCAGGAGGAGGACAAAGCCAACAGAATCTCTGCCAAAGCCATCGCTACCCCAGCCAGAGCCCTATCCCTTGATGATTCTATGATCAGTGAAGAAAAATTTGAAAAGCTATATGATTTGGTTGATAGCACTCTCAAGAATCAGCAGCTGTTAGCCACTGTGAATGAAAGACAAGATTACAGTATTTAGGAGTTAGAACTCAAACTCAAGTCTGCTGAAGAAAGGGCTGCTGCTGCTCCGGCTAAGCTTGCTCAAGCTAATCTGAAGATACCAAGCTTGAAGGGAAAAATGAAGTGCTGATTGAGTGGCATAAATCCAGTAAAAAAAGGAAGGCAGAAAGGATTGAATCTAAGAAAGAGAAGAAGTCAAAGTCTGGTGCCGATTGTTGCTGCTGACTCTGCTGATATCTAATCTAGTCTTGTAACCGATGATATAGATATCCTCTACTGAAGCCTCAAAGATTTTATCCTATGCTAACGTTTTGTTTATCTCTATTATGTGTCTTTTGCTTAGTCATAATATGTTCATTTATCTGCAAATCTAACTTTCTTGCAGGTACCCTAAAAAAACTTTTGCCTTTACAGTTATCTTTTGCCACTTAGCTTAGGAGATACTCCCTCCGTCCCACGTTAGTTGAGACTAACTTTTTGGGCACACCAATTAAGGAAAAGTAAGTGAGAGAAAAAGTGAAAGAAAATGTTGTGAGTATAAAGAATTAAATAGGAGAGAGAATGAGTGGGAGGAATAGTTAGGAGAAAGAATATTGTGAGTGTAAAAGTGAAATAGGAGAGAGAATGAGTGGGGTAAATAGTGAAGATTTCTTTGCCATTTTGGGCAGTCTCAACTAACGTGGGACGGCCCAAAAGGGAAAGAAGTCTCAACTAACGTGGGACGGAGGGAGTATTAAATAAAATCCAAATCCTTAACTCAGTCTCTTATCTAGGCTAAGTAGATGATTCTGTTTAGGGTGATTGGACTTAAGCAATTAGAAGGAGATTGTTAGATCAAATATATGTGTAGACTTAGAATTGCTTAATCCCAATCATGTGGCTAGTTAGAGACCCCTAATTTAATTAGATTTTATTTTTGGTTCTCTTGCTGATGCCTTTGTTCTAGTGTATCAAGTTCTTCAGGTTGACAACTTGCTGGTGTGATCAGTATGGTAACCAGCAGAAGAAAATCTTATTCAGCAACATCTCTCAGCAAGATAGGTGACTAGCTCTCACAAAGACTTTCTTCGATAGACGGTCTACCAGTGACAACAGTCATATCTCTATCTCTTAATTGTACTTGTTTGCTAGAATTAGTTACATCCTTCTGCCAACCCCATTCTGCTAGTTCTGACACATGAGCTATTTTTATCTCTACTTTGTCCTTTGTCTGCTTTGGTAGGTAACCGGTTGGGACAAAGGGGTCTTTACCCGCTAGACTACGCCAAAATGTCATTACCTCGTATCTCCCTCATTAAATGCAAAAGATATGGCATTTATTGATTCTCACCTACCAACCTTGAAATTTAAATTCCAAATCTATCCCTTCAATGTCAACTAGCTCTTTTCCCTCCAAGTATAAATTGAAGCCTTTAAAGCATTGAAGAAGGTTGGTTGCTGCATTGAAGAGAAATTGCTTGAAGCATTCAATGAAGCTCGAGCATTCAAGTCCAGAAAATCATTAGACTTTATTAGGACATACACTCATGCACAACTCAATCAAATCTGTAAGCATTCTCCAACAAGACAATCATTGGAATGCATTGATTGAGATTCACACACACACCTGAGTGAGATAAGTTCTTGAACTTGCCACTCAAAAACACTTGGTCAGTTTTTGTCTTAAGATCCATCAGTAGATTCTAGACATAAATCTTTGTAACCGGCAAAGCTGCTCTTGTAATAGACTAGGATAAACTGATAGTAAACTTCTCTCAAAATCCAAGTTCTGACCAAACTTGGTAGAGGACGTAGCAGCATTCAAGTTGTGAACCTCTCCAAATATCTTGTCTCTGTCTTTACTTTTCCTTGCTTAACTTTTATCTTGCCAGTTGATCTCTATCACCGTTAACCTGTTCATCTTACTGATTTCATAAGTTTTTCGTTATACTAAACCACTTGCAACTGCATAAAGTTTTAAGAAATACCTTGTGTTAAAAACCAAGCTCTAAACATTTTCTTACCGATTTTGTGTGAGTTCAAAACTAAGTCACATACTTTCCGCTATGCTTACTGATCAATATATGCTCTACCGATTAGTGACTTTGATTTACACAGTATTTTCTTTTAAACTGCAAAAAGGCTATTCACCCCCCCCCCTCTAGCCTATTTTCCTACCAATTGGGCCTAACAGCGACAATCATGGAAGACAATGTAATCTAGTTTGTTCAAGAAAACATATGGTGTTGATATGGGCTTCCAAGGGCAATCATTTCAGACCATGGGACTCAGTTTGGGAAGAAGTTTTCTGCAAAATGTGCCAGATTGAATGTTAAACATTGGAAGTCAGCAGTGTATAGGTCACAATGCAATGGGCAAGCCGATGCGGCAAACAAACAGATAATTGCCGCATTAAGCAAGAATCTAGATGAAAGAGGTGGAGCATGGCTAAATGAGTTGTCAACTGATCTGTGGTATGTAAGAACCACTGTGAAGGGATCAACGGGAGAAACAACATTTGCACTTACTTATGGTTCAGAAGCAATGGCGCCAACAGAAATGGCCTTACCAACTTACAGAGTTACTTATTATGATGAAGTCAGAAACGAACAAAGGCGTTGCAATGATCTTGATCTATGCGATAAGAAGAGAATGAATGCGAGAATGAGAATGATAAATTACAAGCAGAAAATGAAGGCACAACATGATAAAAGGGTTAGTAAGAGATTGTTCAACGTGGGAGATTGGGTTCTAAGAAGCATGGAGGCAACCGGACCAAAACCTGTATTTTCTAAGCTTGATGAATAGTGGGAAGGTCCTTGCCAAGTCGCCAAAGTTATTAGAGAAGGGACTTATCAGTTAAAAAAGAAAGATGGAGAAGATTTAAAAAATGCCTGGAGCGTGGATTACTTAAAGCGCTATTATCAATAGATTGTTTCTAATTTCCTATGTTTTAATTAATAGTACTTTGTTTTCTACTTGTTCTAGAATAGTGAAAATTATATGAAACTTGGTATTCTAGAATGATATATTTTGAGATGATACAAGAAACAAGTATTAATGAAATTGTTTGACGTAATGTTTTTACAAGGTTTCTCAATTTTAATTTTGTGTTAATTGTTTATTCCATGGAATGGCGGATGTACGAATGACGCGAACAAAACATGGACATTACGCCTAAATGGAAGGGAGGTTTACGTCCTATTAGGAACTCCCAATGCTTAAAATGATGGAGGGAGGTTATCGCCCTATTAGGCACCCCCAAAAGCTTGAAATGATGAAGGGAGGTTGCCGCCCTATTAGGAACCCCCAAAGCTTGATATGAGGAAGGGAGGGTGCCGTCCTAGTAGACACCCCCAAAAGTTTGATATGATGATGGGAGGTTTCCGCCCTAGTAGGCACCCCCAAAGCTTGATATGAGGAAGGGAGAGTGCCGCCCTAGTAGCACCCCCAAAAACCTCCCAAAGCTTGAAATGATGGAGGGAGGTTTCTGACCTAGTAGGCACCTCCAAAAGCTTGATATGATGAAGGGTGGTTGCCGCCCTATTAGGCACCCCCAAATATTGATATGAGGAAGGGAGGGTGCCGCCCTAGTAGGCACCCCTAAAGCTTGATATGAGGAAAGGAGGGTGTCGCCCTAGTAGGCACCCCCAAAAGCTTGATATGATGAAGGGAGGTTGCCGCCCTATTAGGCACCCCCAAAGCTTGAAATGATAGAGGGAGGTGGCCGCCCTAGTAGGCACTCTCAAAGATTGATATGATGAAGGGAGGTTGTCGCCCTATTAGGCACCCCCAAAGCTTGAAATGATGGAAGGAGGTTGCCGCCCTAGTAGGCACCCCCAAAATATGATGAAGACAGTGGGAGGTTGCCACCCTAGTAGGCATCCCCAAAAAAAGAAAGAATAAAGCAAAAGATGGACAAAGGGAAAAAGGTCACTTCAAAAATTAGAAAATGGCAGAGATGCAAGAAATGTCACTAAGGAGTAAGGCCGCCTAAAGACAAGCCTCACTCTTTTTGAAGGGAGTAGTGTATATATGGATTTAAAGGTTGTAAAGATGGTCTTTGATAAACTATCAAAGCAAAATAAGAAAGTGACATATAAGGGAAACATTCAGAGCAGATTAAAGAAAGCAAAACATCAACATTGAAGAAGGAAAATGTTCATAAGTTGAAATCAAAGTTATGTTGCAAGCAAGCGACAACCATGTTACAAGAAATAATCAAGACAAAATTAAATTTTTTAGGACAGAGTCAAATCAAACGTTAAAAATTGTTCAAGATGTAAAGTTCCTAAGGTGGATTTGGTTGTTTCTAACGGTGGGCAGCTATGGCAGCTCGAGCAGTCTTCTTAGCATCTGCGAGCGTCTTATTTTTACCCATAAGGTTAAGGCATCATTCTCGGCGATCAAAGGAGCCTCCCAAACTGGTTTGCCCCAGAGTGTGGTGGCCCAGATGACAGAAGTTACTGTAGATTGGCTTAGAGCCCCACTTGGCAATCAGTTCTGAAGTAATGGCAGGAATCTCGCTGGAGCTAGTTGTTGTTGCACCCATGGCATGGATTAAAGATTTGTCATAGAGCTCCATGGATTCTTGCTCAGCTTTGACTCGAGCATCGTCGACATCTTTCTTGAGCTGGGCAGTCAAGGCGGCATGTTGGGCGGCATCTTCTTTAAGTTTGGCATTCTCAGCCTCCAAGCGTTTGTTTTTCTCCTCCAAACCTAACTTCAATGCCTCCATATCGCCGCGTAATTCTTGCTCAGTTTGGTCAAAAGCCTTAACGGCCTCATCAACTTTTGCTTTGTCATCCTGGAAAGCAGTTAGATCTTGTTCCCGCTAGATACATTTCTTTTTATACTTCTCTTTCTCAGCAAGAGCCCGCTTTTGGGATTTATCACATGACTCCAGTTCAGAAGTCAGTGTTTGACATTTGTTTCTCAAGCTAAAAAGAGTACTTGTAATATGTTAAAAAGGAACAAATTTAGAGAATATATTGGTGAGAAACAAGTTAGAAACATGATAGGAAACATTAAAGCTTACTCCACAAATTTGAAGGCCGACATAATTCAAAGAAAGATCAACGTCTTGTTCTTCAACTTCCGCGACTTGTTGTTTGTCGCTTGAGCATTGGATAATCCCACCCCCAATCATGCTGTAAGTGGGGTCCCTTGAATGGACATCAAAACCTGTCAAGGCAGGAGCGCTGGCAATTTCCTTACTTAACTCAAAAATACAATCTTCATCAGAAGGCATTTGAAAGCCCTCTTGAAGCCAACTGGCGACCTTGTCGGTTGTTTCCTTAGCTCCATAAGTTTCTTCATCAACAGATGATCTGGGTAGATCTATAGAAGGGCGGGATTTTTTCAGAGGGCGAGAATCATATTCTTGGCCCAAGCTTTGAGTCGTGCGTCAACAGGCTTGACAGTTCGATTTTCTTGAGCAGCTTCTTGCTCTTGTTCCTCTTCTTGGTGTTGTTCTTATTCTTCAACTTCTTCTTCGTCCATAAGCTTAAGGGGAGAAGGTCGCAGGGGAGTCTTTGACTTCCTTTTCTTTTTAGTGGGATCATCAGCTTTCTCAGCAATGGCATTGGCTTTTTCAAGCACAATGGCTTCAGAATCATCTCCGAGGAAGGAAATGGGAATCTCCAGCTCAGAACTTGTTTTGAGCAGACTGGCTTGTCTGGCCTCAGCCAATCTCTTATGGCGGCCATCAGCACCGGAGAATGTTTCCCACCTCTTTGACAGGTCCATTGATCTAAATTATGTAAGCAAAATAATAAACAGTTAAAGAAGGAAAAGAGGGAAATACAAATCAAAATAAGTTCAAGGCGAGAAACATACTATAAACATCAAACATGGCATTGCAACAACGATCTTCACATTTGCAAGGGCTACTCTCTGAGGCAAAGCAGTTTCTCGAATGAATATCCCACCAAGGATAAGGAGTCGCATGGACAATGGGAATGCGAGATTCATTCCTAGGGAAGGTGAAGTCAAGAATACCAACTTTCCGTAGCAGAGATGGGCTAGAAATAATATTTCTCCAAAAGAATAAGGCAAGGCCGCCATCCTGGGCATTGGCGAGAATTTTCAAGATTTTATCTTTAAAGTGATTGTCGCCAGAAACTAAAGCTTTCCTAGTTTCAATTTTAGGGATTATGTCACGAAGGTCACCAGAATGGTTCCAACCCACGCGAGAAGTTATGAAAATAGGCTTTGACTGCCAGTTATGGACTTTCTTAGGGAGGGGAGTAAGAATTTTTGGTTTTCTATATTTGATAGACAAGAGGTTCTTGATAACACCATCCCGCTTGGTAACAGCTGTATAACCTTCAAATAAGTGAACTAATAAGGAAATGGTAGATTCATGCCCAAGGGCCTTACATATGACTAGATAACTGCTTAGGATACATCTGGCATTGGGATGAAGGTCAACAATGGATGCTTGGGCATTATGCATAACTGCACATATGAAAGGATCAATTAGAAACCTAAGTCCATCTTCTAGCTGTGAAGGATAGGCAATGACACCATTCCTTCTTTGTCGCATGGCGGCAAGCGACATGTCACCCATATATGGTACGATGTGATAAATGTTAGGGTTTATCCCATACTTAACATGTAAAGGAGTTTGGAATTATAAGGAGGAGGTACTCGCTTAAGTGACATCAGAAATGGGTATCTCGTTTGAAGCTTGATGTCTGGAAGAAGTCTCGGCGGCCAATATATCAGACACGTCGTGACTTGATGAAGAGCTAGAGGAAGACATGTCGCCAAGTTCACTGGAAGAGGAGAGAACCTATTTATAGAAGCGACGACTACGTAAATTAATGACAGCGGGAAAGTCAGTATCTGAGAAGTCATAATAAAAAAGAGCACGATAGAACTCACAGATATGATAACAAAGCTCCTAAAATGTGAAAAAGGTTTTCATGGGGACAGACTTGTGTAAAAATGAGGGACCCCTAATTTCTAATGCATCTAAAATGGCAACATCCGCAACATGCCTTATGAGCATGGTATTGAGATCCTCGCGAGAAATTCTGGCCCAAACCCCCCTATCAACTCTATAAAACTCACCACTTTTCCTATTTTGGCCAAACCTATCTGTTCTAACACATGATTTAGTCCTAGCCATCAAGTCATATACGAATTGAACTAAAAACTGGAAAACTTGACAGATTGAAAGGCTTTACCTGGAAAATTGCATACAACAATGAAGGCTTGGAGAGTTTGGCTGGATTCTAGCTGAAATATCAAAGGACTGGAGAAACCCTCAAAAGTACCCAGACGAGCTTGAAAAAGGCAACCTAGTGAACGTCAACTCTGAAAAACTGCCCCTTTGCATCAATCAGGAAGTAACACGTGGTTGGAAAAAACGTTATCTGAAACTATTGTCTCGCCAAGTCATGAATAAGAGGCGGGAATCAGAGGCGACAATCAAAATTTCTCGATTGGATCATAAATAATCCAGATCTCGATCTTGGGGGCTACTGATATAATCATGGAAAAAGATATTTGGGCCTACACAAATTACATGAGGCCCAATATCGCAAGAAAGAATCAAAGGCCAAGAAGCTAGGCCCAAGATAGAATATAACGCGACATGGCGATTTCACTGAGTATATTGGCGGGAAACAGATTCCAACGAGAAGCCCGTAAGGGCCCACCTCTAAAATAGAAACAGTTTAATCATGGAATGAGATCTTACAAGATGATGATCAAACCAGCGACAACAGTAATGGTTGCCGCCCTAGTCA
Source organism: Adenophora triphylla var. japonica (assembly GCA_022495995.1). Taxonomy (NCBI): domain Eukaryota; kingdom Viridiplantae; phylum Streptophyta; class Magnoliopsida; order Asterales; family Campanulaceae; genus Adenophora; species Adenophora triphylla. The sequence goes on along the minus strand of JAFEMH010002803.1, from coordinate 47,192 downwards.
GGTTGTCACCCACAAGCGACATATGGACCAGCAGCATTATTTCAGAAGCAGCCAAATACGTTATATTTGGGCCCACAAAATATATTACAAATGATGAGCTATATGTCAAGAAAAGGGTGGCGTCTCCACTAACTTTGAGTGCTCATGCACATCCAATGGAAAGAATACACGTGGCCTAAGTCATGTGATATGCACATGTGTTTTGTGTGTAGGATCAGCATGGAGAAGAAGGCTAAGTATACACAGCTGGACTACTTATTTTGGGCCTAAGCAACCATTTTCTTTGGCAGTATAAGGTCTTTTGTGGATTGATGATGTATTTTTCTTCTTTTTTTTTTTTTCCGAAAGCAAGGAACTCCCTAAGCTCTGAAAAGACTCAATTCAATTTCGATAGTCAACTTAATAACTTTCAATCAAAACTTTATATCATTATTAAATAATAATATTATTAATTTATTGATGCCAAAATCTTGCAAAAAACTAGTTTTTTCGTAACTGTGATGATGATGCCCGATTTTTTTACGTTTTTTTTTTTGAAAAAATCAAACAAAACGGGAGTCGCCACGCCGTTTTTAGTTTAAGGGCCAAAACTTTGAAAAATGCCCGAAATGAGAGATTTGAGTTCGGAGGTCACGTTACACTCAGGGAAGAACGTTAGGGTTCACCCGGAATGCCTCGTAAAACGAGTCTTCCTAGCTTAAAACCATTTGTGTGTGTGTGTGTGTTTTGCAAAAGGATTTTTCTGGAACTGAAGTTTTGACTGACTGGACTGAAATTTATTAAAATAATGTGCTTCTGTGTGTGAAAAATGACTGAAAAAATAAAATGTCTGTCCATTACATTGATGTCCGCGCGGATCAGAGCGAGAATCATTCCTGTTCGCGCGGATAGGACAGTAATTTTCCATTTTGGCAGCTTCCAGTCTGATTCTGTAAATTCCAGAATGTAAACTGGAGTTACAGGATCAGAACTGAAGTTGGCACCAGAAAATGATAAGTGAAAAAACATTTTTGGGATTTGCATCCATGCTTGTCCCCATTTCCTTAGGCTTTGATTAGTGATCACTAAACATGTTTATTGGTGATCTACTATATCAAGCCATCCTTAGGGTACATTAGGTGTAGCATTCCCAAAAATGTGTGTGCCTGATATGTTTGATATGATTTGATTAGTACTACTCATATCACCAAGATGCATCTTCTTTTCGGAAGCTCATCCTATAAGGACTCCAAGGTTAAGCGTGCTTGACCTGGGGAAATTCTAGGATGGGTGACCTACTGGGAAGTTTCTCAGTGAGCACGTAAGTGAGGACAACACGTGCTGGAAAGACTTGTGGTGGTTTGTGGGGATAGTTCGTCAAATCAGATAGCGTTCCGACCCGGTCTTCGGGCTCGGGGCGTTACAAATGGTATCAGAGCGGGACCCGGCCAGAAGTGTGGAGCAAAGTGTTGTGCGGAACAAAGTGCACACCGCGGAGTCGGTGGGAGTCACCTCTTGGATCCGTATGAGCCCCTCTTGGATCCACACTGCCCGGGGTTTCCAAGTAGGCCTTGCCGGGGACGGCAAGGATCCTAAGTGGGGGAGATTGTAGCATTCCCAAAAATGTGTGTGCCTGATATGTTTGATATGATTTGATTAGTACTACTCATATCACCAAGATGCATCTTCTTTTCGGAAGCTCATCCTATAAGGACTCCAAGGTTAAGCGTGCTTGACACAGGGAAGTTCTAGGATGGGTGACCTTGGGAAGTTTCTCAGTGAGCACGTAAGTGAGGACAACACGTGCTGGAAAGACTTGTGGTGGTTTGTGGGGATAGTCCGTCAAATCAGATAGCGTTCCGACCCGGTCTTCGGGCTCGGGGCGTTACATTAGGACTTGAAGCACTTCATTTGCTTGGGATGGGGAGATTTAACTTGAAATAAAGATTTATGTATGAAATTATTTTAAGTCAAGGATGTATCAACTTTAGAGTGGATTTCTAAGGTGGTCATTATGATGACCATCCTTGAAATCTTTGAACTCAATGTATCAACTTCACCCTTTTTGTAACTTAAGAACCTTAATGATCTTCATCCATGGAAATTGTTCCAAGGTGAAGATCTTAGGTTAGGAAAACACTTTCAAGGAAGTAAGAAACAATTTGGACCTTTTAAAATGGTCATCCATGGAAATTTATTCCAAGGTGACTTCATTTTAGGTCAAGTAAAGACCAATGACATGAAATGAGAATGTGGACCATTTAGTGTGATCATCCATGGAGATGAACTCCAAGGTGACCACACTTTAGGTCAAGTAACAACTATTTTATGTAAGATAAAAGACAACAATTTAGAAGAAATGTTGATCCTTATAGAAGATCATCCATGGAGATGAACTTCCATGGAGATCCTCTTGAACAACAAGTGGAAGAACAAGTTACATCTTTAAAGTATGAGATGTATGCATGGATGAGGGAGGTTTAAGGTAAGGAGAAGGAGGGTTTACCAATGGTGGTATCCTATCTTCCTTGGATTTGAAACATGAATTTGAGAGTGTTTAGTGAGTGAGATTTGGGAAAATGATTAAGAAAAAGGTGGCAATTTAAGGAATTCCCACTGTTTTCTATAATATTTTCGCCAGGATGCTGTTGTGAGTGAATTGTTGTTGTGTTTTTTGTGAGGCTGAGGGGCTCTATTTATAGGCCACTGGGGGTGACAAAACCATCCGCGCGGATCCTTATGAAAGCGTGCACTGTTCATTTAATGCTGCTGCAGGTTTTGGACAAGAGGAATAAAATTTTCAAATACTCAACCAGTTGTTATTTACAGATTACTGGTTTTGGATTTTTACCCTTTGTGAGATTCCTTACCTTGTTTAACTCCAAATAGCAATCCCCAACTTACCCTTTCTTTGTTAGAAAAGTTAGGTTTTGTTAGAAAAGTTAAGGTTTAGGTTAAGGATGTGAAGGTTTTTGTTAGTTTTCTAACGAAAATACTAACAACTCAAATTGGAGCACTTACAGTAGCCCCTCGGCGACGGCGCTTTCGAAGGAAGCGGGGTCTTCAATAAGAGTAACGCTCCATATTTGACAAAAGGGGTGACCAAAGTGGTCGAGTGGCTGGACCTGGTGATAGGCTACCTACGTATCCTTAAGAGGAATCAAGCCAGTCGTAGTTCGGGTCTTTCGACTATCTTCAGACGTCGACCCTAGAGTGACTATTTTAGGATGTCAACCTGGTGAACGAGTTCTTCAGTCAGTTGCTGAAAGAAGCTCTGCTGGGGATAAGAGATGACCATTTTGGTCTTGGTAGCTGAACCTAATAGTAGGCTACCTACGTATCCTTAAGAGGAATCAAGCCAGTCGTAGTTCGGGTCTTTCGATGTTGACCCTAGAGTGACTATTTTGAGGACGTCAACCTAGTGATGATGGCGTTTTAGGTGCCTCATACTTTGAAGATGGCGTTTTAGGTGCCTCGAACCTTAAAGATGGTGTTTTAGGTGCCTCGGACCTTGAAGATGGCGTTCTAGGTGCCTCAGACCTTGAAGATGGCATTTTAGGTGCCTCGAACCTGGATGATGGCGTTTTAGGTGCCTCGGACCTTGATGATGGCGTTTTAGGTGCCTCGGACCTTGATGATGGCGTTTTAGGTGCCTCGGACCTTGAAGATGGCGTTTTAGGTGCCTCGGACCTTGAAGATGGCGTTTTAGGTGCCTCGGACCTTGAAGATGGCGTTTTAGGTGCCTCAGACCTTGAAGATGGCATTTTAGGTGCCTCGAACCTTGATGATGGCATTTTAGGTGCCTCGAACCTTGATTTGAAATGTTTTCCCTTGATGGTTTGGGATAGATGGTCCTTTGGTGGACTTCATTTGAAGGGATCGGTCTTACGTTTGCTGTCGAGGGAAAGGATGACCGTATCGGTCGAGTGGCTGGACCTATAGTAGGCTACCTACGTATCCCGATTGGGAAATCAAGCCCATACGTAGTTCGAAAGCTGCTGGGGGTGGAATCGAGGAAAGAAATGGAATTTCGTTAACTTTCGTCGGAGAAATCGGGCTTACGTTTTACTGCCGTTGCTGATAACGGGATTCCGTTAACTTTCGTTGGAGAAATCAGACTTACGTTTTACTGCCGTTGATGATAATGAGGAAAGAAACGGGATTCCGTTAACTTTCGTTGGAGAAATCGAACTTGCGTTTTACTGCCGTTGATGATAACGAGGAAAGAAATGGGATTCCGTTAACTTTCGTTGGAGAAATCGGACTTACGTTTTACTGCCGTTGCTGATAACGAGGAAAGAAACGGGATTCCGTTAACTTTCGTTGGAGAAATCGGACTTACGTTTTACTGTCATTGATGATAATGAGGAAAGAAACGGGATTCCGTTAACTTTCGTTGGAGAAATCGGACTTACGTTTTACTGCCCTTGATGATAACGAGGAAAGAAACGGCATTTCGTTAACTTTTGTTGGAGAAATCGGACTTACGTTTTACTGCCGTTGATGATAACGAGGAAAGAAACGGGATTCCGTTAAATTTCGTTGGAGAAATCGGACTTACGTTTTACTGCTGTTGCTGATAACGAGGAAAGAAACGGGATTCCGTTAACTTTCGTTGGAGAAATCGGACTTACGTTTTACTGCCGTTGGGTTCTTTTGGAAGGGGACTAACCTAGGTAGACTTTGGTTATCCTCCGTTAAGTTTAGGACTAAACTGCAGAGTCCTGGAATTTTAAAGGGCAAAATAGTCTTTTTGGCACCTCATTCCTGTCCGCGCGGACAGGAACGTAACCTAGGCAGGTCTTTTAAAATTCCGAGGCTTTTTCTCTTCTTCTTCTTTATAGTTTTGAACGCAGGCGAGAGAGAGAGAGAGAAACCGCCATTGTTGGCCTAGGAGCTTCAAAATTCTTCCGGTTTTCTTCGATTTTCGAGCAATGGAACACGGGGGAGTTGCTATTCAAGGCCAAGGACGCGGCCCGATCGCGGAGAGGCGACTAGAGCTTGTGAGGATGAGGAGACATTACTCACTTTCGCAATCGATCGCGGAGGAGCCAAATCCCGATATGTGGCAACATTGGTCCACTGATCCGAGTCTTCGCACAGTATACTTCGAATTTCTTTATTTCCTTTGTCGATTTTCGTTTGAAATTGATTTTTTTTTTTTGAATTCGAAAATTATGGTTCTTGGCATTGAATTTTGACTTTGATGATTTGCATGTTGTAGTGAGTATATGGGTAATTTAAATGTGCACTTTGTTTGAAAAAAGAATGGGCGTTTTGCCATTTTTGAAATATGAGATGACGAAAATTTTCCCGAATTCAGGACGGACTCTCTTTTTTTGTTGCATGTAGGATTTTTGAAATGAGATGATGTTTTTATGAATGATATGAATGTATGCATGCATGCTATTTTGTAAAAAATAGGATTTTTTGTGAAAAGTGGGACGGATTTTCGCTTCCGTTGATTGAATGAATGAATTGTGAAAAAATTGTATGTCATTTTTTTTTGAAAATAAAAATGGGACGGAGTTTTGCTTCTGTTGACTCCTTGTTATTGACATGTTTCTTTATGCATGAATGATGAATGGTGATTGCTGAAAAACCTTTTCTTTTGTGCAAGAAAAATGGGGCTGAGTCCATTATATGCCGTTATGCTGCCGAATTTTCTTCAAAACTTTATGTCTATGATGCATGTGTATGCTTTTAAATGCAAATGCAATTTTTTGACATTTTTGTTTTTCTTTTTGCAGGGTGGGGATCGGTTGGTGACGGATCAGCTGAATAAGCTGAAGACCCGAGGATCAATGGAGGCCGTGATTAGCCTGTGGGACTGGCTTCCAGTCTTGGGCAGAGGAGATTTGATGAGTCCGAGACAGATTGTCATTGAGACTGGGTTGTATGAGTTCATCAAGTGTTTGAGGGGGTTGATCAAGTTCCCCAAGAGTAAGGGCTTGATTTTTGCTTTGGCGGAGCACTAGTGGGACGTGACTCACATCTTCCATTTCTTCTGGGGCGAGGCTACGGTCACACCTTCTGATTATGCTGCGATCACAGGCCTGTCCTTTAAGGGACGTAGCATTGAGTGGAGAGATGGCTACAGTGACCGGGAGTTGCAGGACCTTTTAGGATTTGTCCCCATTCCCAAGAAGGGGATGGGGATGGAGTATGCGGTGGTTCAGGGGAAGATTGTGGAGAGCATTGAGAGGTACGAGGCTGGTGATGAGAGGATAGCAGCTGAGCAGATTGCTAGGTCCTTCTTGTGGTTCACTTTTTCGAGCACATTTTTTGGACATGCCGAGGGGACGGCGGTATTTGCCCTGCTGAAGACGTTGACTGATGTGGAGATGGCTGGAGAGGTATCTTGGGGGGAGGCCGGGCTGGCAGAGCTATATTTTGCTCTGGATCGGTATAGCGGAAGGCCGTCGCTCCCCGACGTGCTTTGAGTTCCCTCTGGAGGTATAAGCTTCTGCTTTTTCTTTTCCTTATGCACGCGTTGTTCCTTTTCGCACTTAATTGATGTAATCTTTACCTTTCGCAGGTATGGGCTCTGGAGTTCTTTCATGTCACGATGTGGCGGCAGCCGGCGGAGCACATCGGGGCATATCCGGCTATGCTCTCCTGGACCAAGCATGCTCGGGAGAAGATAGGTTCTAGGGGGCGCACGACCCTCAAGTACAAGGAGTGCCTGCCCCTGGTGAGGGCTGAGACGGATGAGGAGATGAGGTTCTACCCCTGGGGCCGCTTCGACGTGGAGCAGCTGAAGGGTGCAGAGAGATGGACTGTGGAGAGGAGGATTTTGAGAGGGCTATCATGTGACGTGTATTACTTGGGGGAGAGGGTGACACGCCAACATGGCGAAGGTGCGCCTTTGATGGCATCGACGGAGCCTCCTGCTGACATGATGCATCTGACTGAGAGTTCGGAGACCTGGGGTGATTATCGAGGTGGCCAGCACTTCTCGAGGTTTGTGACGGGCGAGGATTATTCGCGATTTATCTTGAGGAGGCTGAGGACGCCCCAGGTGCTTGAGAGAGAGGGGGAGGAGGTTGTGCGGTACCCTCGATCGGACTTTTCATATGTCCAGGATGGGGTTAGATTGAGAGTGCAGATCCCTATCCCTGAGCGGGTCCCACGAGCTTTCCGGCCTCGTTCGGGTATGAAGGTACGGCGTTTTACTGCTTCTGTCTCTTCTTCTTTTCTTTCGCATCAATCATTTCTAACGCTTTTGTTTCCGTGCAGTTCCCGGCTGTGGTTGTGGAGAAGCTGACGAAGCAGGTGATTGGGGCCAAGAGGTTCCTTAGGAGGATGGTTGCCTGTGGGGCTGCTCAGGGCAGAGCGAGACAGGCACAGCCGGTGCCTGTAGAGCGGGAGACTTCCCCTATTCCTTCCGAGCATTCTACCGAGACTCCTCTTTCTCCTCTCATAGATCCCAGCATGGAGCTGCCTCCGGACCACGTCATCCTCGGGGATTTGCATGGACAGGGACATGTTTGGCGCCACGGTGGATCATCTTCGCATGGCCAGGGATCCGACGCGTTCATGTTCGGATATGACTTCTTCGCGGATCTCGGCTTGCCCTATCGTGGTGTACCGGTTGATCCAGACGAGCCTCCTTCTGGAGACGAGGATGACGATCCCGAGCCCGAGATGTTCACGACTACTGAGGAGGCGGGCCCGAGTCGCAAGAGGGACCGGGGGAAGGCGCTAGCCACTGAGGATTCTGATTGATGATCTTTGATCGATTCTGAGATTGTACCTATTTTGACATATACAATTTATGTTTTATGCACACTTTTTTTTTATTTTTGGAATGTAATAATCTAGGATTACTGTTACCTACTTTTTTTTTATTATGCATGTGTATGTTGCATGAGCCCGGTTTTGTGGTAAGGGTGTGAGTGTTTGGTGTATGAACTGTTTTGGACAGGTTTTGTGCAGGTTTTGAGCTGTAGAAAAGAATTGTACTGGGGATCAATATGATCCGCGCGGATTGGACTTGGAGGCATTCCTGTCCGCGCGGATTGGACCAACTCCTAACAGGTTTCATTTATTTTGGTTGTTGGATCTGGTTTAGGCCATAAATGTCATTGAAACTCCATCTTCTCCAGTCCAGTTCAAACTTACTGGAATTTCGGGAGAGAAGAAAGAAAAACCATGGAAATGATCAAAAATTCTCCAAAATTGTCCAAAGAAAGGCAAATGTTGTTCTTTGAAAAATTCAAGGAGTGGTGTAGGGAGGTTATGCACGATAGAAGGTCATTTTTTGAGGAAAGGTACAAGATAAAATGTTTGTGGTCTCTCAAAGAATTGGTTCCGGATTATGATCTCTTGAGGGCCTCCGCTTCTTTTTGGGATACTAGAAGGCATGTCTTTTGCTTTTCTTACAATGAGGTGGTTCCGACCGTTGAAGAATTCCGAGCTTTGCTTGGTAGTCCCGAGGTGGAAGAGATTGCGATTCCTTTGCCCAGAGGAGCTTCTTTTGTTGATAGGGTGTGCAACCTTCTTCATCTTTCCCCGGAGGAAGCACAAGGTATGATCCGTAGTCCCGATCATTTTGACATTTCCAGTCTTCCTGATAGGTTTAGGGATTTAGGCTTGATTGATGATGCCTATTGGGATGCTTTTGCACTCTGCATGTTTGGGACTTTGTTTATCGTTTACTCTTTCGAGATTTGTCACCGAGCTTTGCTGGATGTGGTTATACACTGCCGTTCGGGTCGGGATGTTGTGCCCTTGATCCTAGGAGAGACCCTTCATGCTCTTGACAGGCTGGCTACCGGGAGGCGTTATATGCACGGGGGCAGCCCGTTTCTTTTGACTATGTGGCTGATGGAGCTCCTGGGGGTCCTTCGCGAAACTTCTGATGCAGTCAAGCCTTGGACATTTGCCAGGAGAGGGGTTACTATGGATCTTGATGATCGGGGCTCATGGGAGTACTGGATGGCTTGTCGCCAGACTGCGGATATGTAAGTGCTCCAATTTGAGTTTGTTAGTATTTTCGTTAGAAAATTAACGAAAGTTATAACATTCCTAACAATTCCTAACATTTCTAACCAAGTAAGGGTAGATTAGGGATTGCCAAAAAAAGATAAACCAAAGAAAGAATCAAAAAAGCAAAAGAAATGGTCAAAAACCCGAAATAGAAATGGCTGGGACATTTTCTGTTGCTTAATTTGAATTTTATTCCTTGTGTCCAAAGCCTGAAGCTGTAATTAATGAACAGTGCACGCTGCAGATCATGTCTGCGCGGATGGTATTGTAATTTCAGAGGGCTATAAATTGAGGCCTTCAGTCTCAGAAATAAAAAAAAAAGAAACACAATTTGCAACTGCACCTTGGCGAAAATAGAGGGAAAACAGTGAGAATTCTCTATAATTGTCACATTTTTCTCAACTATTCACCCAAAAATCACACTCACTCAAACACTCTCAAACACTCTTACATTCAAGCCAAAAACTCCAAAACACAAAGAAGATTGGTAAACCCTCCTTCTCCTTACCCTAAACTCCTTCATGCATACATTTTCAAACTCCAAAATGTAGTTTGTTCATCTTCTTGTCTTAGATCCAAGAAGATCACCATGGAAGTTCATCTCCATGGATGATCTTCTACAAGGATCAACATTATTTTAAAGTATTCTTACTTACTTGCAAAGAAAACACATTTTCAAAACCCTAAAAATCATTTTCATACATCAAATCTCATTTTCAAAGGATAAACTTCCCCTTCCCAAGCAAATGAAGTGCTTAGTCCTAATATACCCCAAGGATGGTTTGATATAGTTGATTCACCACTAAAATGTCAAGTGATCACTAATAAAAACCTAGGGAAATGGGGACAAGCATGGATGCCAAACCCCCCTTTAAAAACATGTTTTCCTTCTTGAGAAGTTGCTGTCCAGTAGCAATTTTCTAAGACCCCAGTCCATGGTCTAATTTTTTGGACACAGATAAACTTGGAATTTGGTGTTGACTACAAAACACTTTTTGTAGACATCATCCAGAGATTTCTAGAAATATTTTTACTTTATTTTTTGGGTGAGTAAAACTCCATTTTTCAAATTTTCTTTTGAAGGTCAGATCACCCGTCTCTAGAAGTCCAGATCTCATACCTGAGATTTCCAAAAGGTTTTGGGTCCTCAAATCTTCTCCAAAATGTAAAATTCTTTCATATAAATCTTATTTGAGGTGTCTGGAACAATTTTCATTCTCTGAGTTTTCTCAGATTATGAAGTTTTGAAGCCCTTAAATCCATTTCAAAATTAAGTGTCCACTGCCTTTTTCATTCTGGCAGAAATGGTTTCCAACTTCCAAAAATCTTTTGAGTACCAAAACTCAACCCAAAAATCACACCAAAAATCATGGGATCTGTCCAAAGTCTAATAAAGAATTTCCAATTTTTACTTTCCTCATTTTCAACTTATTTTGGCCAAAGTAACACACACACACACACAAACAAATGGTTTTTAGCTTGGAAGACTCGTTTTACGAGGCATTCCGGGTGCACACTAACGTCCTTCCCGGCGTGTAACGTGACCTCCGAACCCAAATCTCTAATCTCGGGAATTTTTCAAAGTTTTGTCCCTTAAAACAAAAATGGCGTGGCGACTCCGGTCTTTTTTCGATTGGTTTTTCAAAGAAACGAAAAATTTCAAAGTCCTTTCGGAAAAATTTGGTGGCACATCATCACAGTGGCGACTCTGCTGGGGATGAAATAAGATTTTTCTAAAAAAAAAATGATATTTGGTATATTGGTGGAAACCATTAAACTTCCCGTTATCGCCTCCTAACACGAGTCGGGGATAAATTGTGGTTTAACAATCCCACGTACCGGTATCATTGTTTTCAAAAAAAAAAAGAAGGAAAAGCTTTTGAGGGTCAACCTTCCGTCCCGGCATTAAAAATCATTTGTTGTGTGTGTTGATTTTTGCACATTTTCGTGTTGTTTTGGCCGCCTCGGAAAAAGTCAAAATTTTGACTGTTGGACCCGTTGCCTCGGATATTGAATTATGTGCTTATGTGTGCATTTACTTTCAAAATAAAAAATTCAAAAAAAAAAAAGAAAATTTTCAAAAAAAAAAAATCATGCATCATACTTTTTAAGACACATATGAAAATTTCTATTTTACTCAGAAAAAGAAGATAGACTGCTTGCACACTACGCGCACGTGACCTTACACTGCACACTACGTCCCTAACCCGGGGAAATCCTTGTCGCGGCCCGTTTGGTCTTATTACGCCTCTCGGTGCAAGCACAGGACTACCCAAACATCCCATGGAGCCTCGTGTCGACCATGCACTTGTCCGTGACACACTTTGTCCGAGACCCGATTGGTTTTTAGTCTGGTCTGTGTCATGCCCTGTCTGTGTATAGACCTTTCCTTTCGAGCCTTTGTCGGCATACCGACTCAATATCTTTCAGTCGGTGGGACCCGCTTGCCCTATAGGACCCTCGCCCGAGGCTGTCCACCCTGGGAGGTCGAAATACAGGTGGAATATGAGGGGCTTATAGACGTAGTGATGGGGCCCACTGATCCAGGATCCAGAGTAGTTTGCGAAAAAGAAGAGCAATCTTTTCCAACCGATTAGGTTAATAAAGCATGTTTTAAGTAAACGAGAACAAATAACTGCATGTTGCATGAGCCCAAAGCCCAAACACCTACCCTCCTTCAAATCCCGCCATCTGAACCCTCGTGTCTTTCCCCCGCAGCTCCTCACAAAGGTTGGTTCCGGACACCGGGTCACCGTTTGATTAGCTGGGAAGAGTCAAGCGCATCATCAGCTTCGCCGTTTGTTCCGACTCCGGGATTCAGAATGTCTGCATCAGCCGGTAATGATGGGGACAACGTCGCTCCGTCCTCCAAAATCCCTCAGACAGATCAGTATTGGATCCAGTTGGTAGAACAGATGAGACTTCGACATGAGGCTCAAATTGACGACCTTCTGGGGGTTGTCGCAAGTTATGGTTTGACTATCAGTCCCAATTCCGATGGTACTTTTACCGCAAAGAAGGAAGAAGGTCCTCCTCCCATTCTTAATTATCCTGGGTATATCAAGATGCCACTACAAGATTCCTATGTCTCCACCGCCGGGACTCCCGCCCGTCGACCTACAGGGCAACTGGCCCCCAAACAGCAATCCAAAGGGCTACCATTCCAAAAGCAGTCAGGGACGAAAGAGTTCGGCATACCGTCAGTTGTCCCCTCTCAGAATGATACCGATCCCGCAAATATCAGCATGGGTAATGAAGATCAGGAAACAGTGGAAGAAATATGGTCAGCCATCAAAGCCCTGGAGGAACGCCAGAACAAACAACAAGCCTGGATTGAAGAGGCCACACGCCATCTCGGGACATTAGCAATCTCCCAACTGACTGGGGCTCCCCTAAAGGACAAGCATGTGCCTGTTCCCCTGGCTCTTAATACCTCTCATTATCCGGCGGAGTCCAACCATTCGCTTCCAGATGAGCCCAACAGCAGATCTCCCCGGACCAGTTCAACTCAAAGTCATTCCAGCACCGCTCAACCTGAGGTCCCAAATCCGCCACGCCCGTAGAACACATTTGGTGGGATATCTGTGACTGCCCCGACTGCCTTGAAAGGGACTATCAGGACTGGATACACGAGGATCGTCCTCCTAAGAAGAAGAAAATTTCCTCCTAGCAAAAATTGAAAGAGAGGTTTGAGGCCGGTGATACCAGTGTGGGTACGCTCGGGGAGCCATCTGGGAAATTTGATTACTATGTACTCTCCTCCAGCCAGTCTTCCCCAAAGCAAACAGGGGAAGAAAAGCCGAAAAGCATTGCCAACGATAGAATTGGGACCCTCGGACATTAGAATACTATAGATCTGGGTAATTTTACTGCCAATCAGAAATCTATCCCCCCGCGGGATCAGCCAAGATTCAGTTTGTCCAGCTCCCGAATGTACACCGACAAAGAAAGACCAACGCCAGTTTGGCGCTCCCACTCAATCAACATGTTGACTGGAGATGGCAACCGCCACAAAGGGCCTCGCATAACCCGGGGGCTTCAAAGAAAGGTCCTACCTCGCAAGAAAAAGGCACGAAGTGACCGGCTCGATGACTCTCTGTCTCCAGACAAGGACCAAATCTATGATCCCCGCCTATATGGTAGCATGATCACCTTCTGCGACGAAGATTTGCCAAGAGATGTTTCCCAGTACAATGAAGCCTTGTACATCACTATTCGGCTCAACACCGTATCGCTCTTGGGGGTATTGGTGGACAATGGATCAGCCGTTAATGTCCTTCCCCTCAGCATGATGCGGGCCCTACGCATCAATGAAAGGCACATGATTCCATCTACCCGGTCAATCAAGGCATATGATGGCACGTCTTGTCCCATCTTAGGGACGGTGGTTCTGGAACTCTGGTATGAAACCCAAATGGTGCCAGCGAAGTTCCATGTAATGGACATCCCATCCGAGTTCACAGGCCTATTAGGACGCCCTTGGTTGCATCACATGAAAGCCATAGCTTCCACCCTCCACTAATGCGTCAAATTCATTAACCGACAAGGGGACCTTGAAGTCATAAGGGGTGACAGTTTCCTCATAGGGAACAAAGTAGAGACCGTCACTAAGCATGCTCTTAGCTAGACACCGGGGCTACCTCCTCCGAATCGACCAAGGGACTATCGGGGCAAGTCTCATCAGAATCCCCCAGAATCCGGTGATGCCAATTATGTCAACGCACTCAAGCGAGCAGACTCCGAAGAAGTTCGATTCATCAAATTCAATTGTCATTTCCAACATTTGGAGGCATACTGGAAGGAAACATTGAGCATCGCCATGATACAGGCACATAAACCCCCGGTCCCTAATCACAGCTTTGTCACCATTCTTCAAACCCACTCTCCCGACCCCCGCCAAGCCGAGGGAAATTTTTCATGATAAAGATCGACAAGCATCGTCATACTCAACTCGAATCTATGAACGTCGTGCGGGACGTCCTCCTTGCTGAACTGCCGGCTAAGCCTTTCCGCTCAAGCATGGGGCATGTGATAGGCTTAATCGCACGCCTACTAAATTAGACCTAAACTCGGCCACTAATAATGTAATTAGGGTAAGTCAGGGTCGATCCACGAGGAACAGTGATTATTTACGAACAGTCACTTGACCAGATTGGGGGTTTTGTTTGTTTTTCAATTACTTCCTAAGAACATAAATTAAACTAATTATGAGTAAAAACAATAATTTAGAAACACTTCAGATTTGATTCAATCCCCACCTAATTATGCAATTATCATTGATACCTCTTTTCAATGTCACCCTATTCACCTGATCACGAGATATATTGCAATCTCTGTTTCTTCTTTCAGATTAGTTACTAGCAGTGGCACACTCACTAGAAACCCTAATTAATAAATTAATCTAACTGGCACAGTCTAGATCGCAGAATTAATTGATGAACGATTTAAGAAACCAAGATCAAGAATGCTTTCTACAATTATTTCATATAGATAATCGTCTAATTTTACCCACTTAACAATTCACCATGGCACATGCATAAATCGAAAAGATGCTACTATTGAATTCCTACACTGGCACAGTAATAGAGAATTCTAGCAAAGATTCATAAACAGAATAAATGAATTGATCAAGTTCACAAACCCTAATTATAAATCCAAAATCAACACGAGTAAAATTATGAATAGAGATGAAGAAATAGAAAAGAAAATACCTCAAAATTGATAACTAGGGGTTCAAGCAATCAAATCCAAAGTCAAAAAGCTTAAGCTTCCATGGAGGTTCTAAGCTTTTCTCTAGATGAAAAATAACATAAAGAAGGAACCCTAAAATATATTGTTAAGGAGTTTATATACTCCTTTCCTTCTAAATAAACTAAAAACTAATAATAATAATAATAAAAAGGAAAAAAAAGAAAAAAATAATAAAAATAAAATAAAACAAAAGTCTCCTGCTGTGGGCCAATTTCCTCCTTGCCTCGGTCAATGGTGCTCTCGGTAACACCCGGCTCTTCAATTCACGTGCTTAGTACTTGCCTCAAAAGTGAAAATCAATTTCCCAATTACCTATTTTTTACTTTGGTCACCAGCTTTCCATACTATCATTTTGGTCACTGAAATCTTCTGCTCTGCTGTTTGGTCCCTGAACTTCTGATAAACTTTGAAGAACCTCATATAATTATCAAAACATGTCTCAAAAATACCAATCCGTCATCTACTCAAAATTACATAAAAACTAATCTAATTTACATTAAAATAAGGATAAAATGCTCAGAAAATTAGGGAAATACATATAGTAAAATCCGCCACATCAAATTCCCCCACGCTTAGACCATTACTCGTCCCTGAGTAATATCCTATCCCCACTCTAAGCACCGGTCTAAACAGATAGCATGGGAGGAAAATGATCCCTAATCTCCTCTAAACCACCAATCAAAAATCAACCAATTCAAACGACTCAATAAACGTACTCGGAGAATGAGACTCCGCTCCTTATCACTCCAAAAATACAATGGTATCAATGGCCTTAGCTCGACCCCAACTCCAAATATGTAAAAACGGGACATCCAAGCTAAGGCCCACACATCAAAAAGCTAGGGGGAACTACAATGTCCTAAACTTCCCCCACGCTATCCTCTCACTATTACTCCCTCAAAAATAAAGTCAATGCTCAAGCAAAGACTTACCTCGTGAAATACACCAACACCCCTTATAACACCAAAAAGAAACAAAACGAGGATTTTCTATCCTAACTTCTCTAAACCAACCCTCCTACGCCAATAATGATCAATCCTACCCTACGCTCCAATCCTCCCTTATGTCTCCTCACCGGTGATATACATGATGTCACAAATTTTAACTCCTCACCTTTTGCCTAAGCGCCCTTTCGGGTTTTCGCTTAGCCTCTCATTTTTCATCTTTTCAATTTTTTATTTTTTTTTTTTACACACCCTCTCCTTTTGCCTAAGTGCCCTCTCGGGTTTTCACTTAGCCACTCTATTTATTTATTTATTTATTTATTTATTTTTTTTTTCTTAGAAAATAAGGAAGAAGGCAATTACATACAAACAACATACACCCCACCCCCTCACCAAACCATGCATAGTCCCATATGCATTACTACAGACCAAATGAAATAAGGAGGGGAAAGGGAATACCTCAATCATCTCACTGATGGGGCGGCCTAAAATGGTGGTCCCATGAACCTGGCTGGCTCGAACTCTCACCCCCGGGCTGCTGTTGCTGCCACTCCGTCTGCTGCGAGTCATGATGGTAGGGGGAAAACGGGCTGTGAGGAGAGTACTGTGGCGGGGGAGGTAGTCTCTCCATCATCAACTGCATCATCCTCATCTGCTCCTCCCTGAATGCCTTTCCTACACAACACCACAAAACAAAAATACCTTAGTAGCACCAATTCCAAACGAAATAACAATGTAAAATAACAAGAATAACAACGAAATAAACAAGGAAAATCCCGGGTTGCCTCCCGGTAAGCCGCCCGTCTTTAACGTCTTTAGCTAGACCAAATGCCGGGTAAGCCCCCGGCTAGCATCAAAGTTTAAAGTCTTTGACAAGACTCGGATCCCAAAGTTATCAAACATATACCGGGTCTTGGAGATCAATCTCCTCCAAACTCGCGGTATTTACCACTTCATTTTCAAAATACGGTTTTAACCGTTGACCATTCACTTTGAATCCTTTGTCCTCATTAGGACTTGAGATTACCACCGTCCCAAGCGGGGACACCTCCCTCACCACATAAGGACCGGTCCACCGGGACCTCAACTTGCCCGGAAACAAACGAAGACGGGAATTAAAAAGAAGGACCTTTTGACCCACCTTAAAGTCCTTTCTAATAATCATTTTATCGTGCCAAATCTTCGCTCGTTCCTTATAAAGGAGGTTATTCTCATACGCATCCCTCCTAATCTCATCCAACTCACTCAAGTGAAATTTTCGCTCCTCACCGGAACCCTCCAAGTTCAAGTTGAACTTTTTGATCGCCCAATAGGCTTTGTGTTCAAGCTCAACCGGCAAATGGCAAGGTTTACCAAACACCAACCGATATGGTGACATACCAATTGGTGTCTTGTAAGCAGTCCGGTAAGCCCACAACACATCATCAAGCCTTTGACTCCAATCCTTTCTATTCGGGTTCACAGTTTTTTCAAGGATGGATTTTATCTCTCTATTAGACACCTCGGCTTGGCCATTTGTTTGGGGGTGATAAGCAGTCGACACCTTATGGGTGATATGATATTTCTTGACTAGAGCTTCGACTGTCTTATTGCAAAAATGTGTCCCCCTATCACTTATAATGGCCCTTGGCATCCCAAAACGACACAAAACGTTGCTCCTAAGGAAGTTGACCACCACTTTAGACTCATCAGTGCGAGTAGGGATGGCTTCCACCCATTTGGACACATAGTCAATCGCAAGTAAAATGTACACAAACCCACAAGAATTAGGGAACGGACCCATAAAGTCTATCCCCCATACATCAAAGATTTCACAATTCACAATGAGGGTTTGTGGCATTTCATTACGGCGCCCAATATTACCAACCCTTTGGCACCTATCACACGACTGACAAAAAGTGGCCGCATCCCGGAACAAAGTTGGCCAAAAGAAGCCACACTCCAAGACTTTTCTAGCGGTCTTTTTCACACCAAAATGACCACCACACGCATGCTCATGACAGAACTTAAGAACAGACGACACCTCACTATCGGGAATACACCTCCGAATGACTTGATCGGCACAATGCCTCCACAAGTTGGGCTCATCCCACACATAATACTTGGCATCACTACGGACTTTGTCTCTTTTAGATTTTGACATCCCCGGAGGGAATCTATTAGAAACAAGAAAATTGACCAAGTCCGCATACCAAGGAGCCATAGAATTAACTGCCCAAAGAACCTCATCAGGAAACTCACCCCGAATTGGGGCTTGTTTATAAGGCTTGTCCTCCTCCATTACAAGGCGACTCAAATGATCGGCAACTAAATTTTCAGCCCCCTTTTTGTCCTTTACTTCTATATCAAACTCACTCAATAAGAGAATCCACCGAATGAGTCTCGGTTTAGCCTCTTTTTTAGACATCAAGTACTTGAGAGCAGCGTGGTCGGTGTAAACAATGATTTTAGTGCCCAACAAGTAGGACCTAAATTTTTCTAGTGCAAAGACCACGCCAACATCTCCTTTTCTGTGGTGGAGTAATTTCTTTGTGCCCCATTCAAGGTCATAGACGCATAGTAAATCACATGCGAGGCACGCTCCACTTTTTGACCCAAGACCGCCCCCACAGCATAATCACTTGCATCACACATGATCTCAAAGGGACGAGACCAATCGGGTGCTTGAATAATGGGGGTGGTTGTCAACCTAGACTTCAACTCATTGAAAGATTGCTTGCAATTATCATCAAAATTAAAATCAACCTCTTTTTGCAACAAGGTGCATAGAGGTGAAGCAATCTTTGAAAAGTCCCTTATAAACCTCCGGTAAAACCCGGCATGACCAAGAAATGACCGGACTTCACGCACGTTGGTGGGGTAAGGAAGTGAAGAAATGACATCAATCTTAGCTTTGTCAACTTCAATACCCCTTTTTGACACAACATGACCTAACACGATGCCTTACTCGACCATAAAATGACATTTTTCAAAATTTAGGACCAAATTAGTTTCAATGCATCTATCCAACACTAGTCCTAAATGAGCAAGGCATTCATCAAACGAGTCTCCATGGACAGTGAAGTCATCCATAAAAACTTCCATAAATCTTTCCACAAAATCGGAGAATATACTCATCATGCACCGTTGAAAAGTTCCAGGTGCATTACACAATCCAAACGGCATTCTCCGATAGGCAAAAGTGCCGAAAGGGCAAGTAAATGTAGTTTTCTCTTGGTCTTCCGGGGCGATAGGTATTTGAAAATACCCGGAAAAACCATCAAGAAAACAAAAATACGCCCTTCCGGCTAACCTTTCCAACATCTGATCAATAAAGGGGAGGGGGAAATGATCTTTAAGAGTTACCTCATTCAGCCGTCGGAGATCAATGCACACACGAATCCCCGTTTGCTCCCGGGTTGGAACCAACTCTCCCTTCTGATTGCGGGATACTGTGATTCTGCCCCTCTTGGGCACACACTGTGTAGGGCTCACCCACTTACTGTCAGAGATGGGATAGATGATCCCCATTTGTAGTAGCTTCAGGACCTCTTTCTTTACCGCCTCCATCATTGGCGGGTTCAGTCTCCACTGCGGTTGTCTTACTGGCTTCGCACCCTCCTCTAGGTTGATCCGGTGCATACACAAAGATGGACTAATGCCCTTGAGATCGGCAATAGTCCAACCAATCGCAGATTTTCGCTCCCGAACCACCTCAATCAACCTCTTCTCTTGATCCTCAGTCAAACTGCTAGAAATCACTACCGAAAGCGTCTCTCCCTCACCTAGATAAACATACTTAAGGTGCTCAGGGAGAACCTTCAGCTCGAGCTCCGGTGCCTTCTCTATAGATGGAACAAGCTTCTCCACCGGAACCTCTAACTTCATGTAACCACGACCCGGTTCTGTAGCAAACATAGCACTCTCTGTAAGACCCATAACCGCTTCCTTCATCGAATCTGAGATGTCAAACTCCAAGCTAGCATACCCCAAGGCATTCTCTAATGCGGTCTTGAGATCATCATCTCCACTAGACACCTCAAATACCTCCTCTACCAATGGCTCGACCACATCAATGAAACACAGTGACTCCGTATCCTTAGGATATCTCATAGAGTCAAAGATATTGAACTCCATCACTTGGCCATCAAATTCCATTGTCAAGGAACCATTAGCCACATCAAGCTTTGTCCGAGCAGTCGACATAAAAGGCCTCCCCAACAGTATGGGAGCCTTTGGATCCGACTCCATCTCTAGCACATAGAAATCTGCGAGAAATATCATCTTCCCCACTCTAACAAGCACATCTTCTTCTACCAATCCCTTCGGGTAGGCATTCGACCTATCCGCAAGCTGTATCACAACTCTGGTGTCCTGCAATGGTCCCAACTTCAGAGTTTCAAACATCGAATAGGGCATGACGTTGATTGAAGCCCCCAAGTCTAACATCGCCTTGTGCTCAGAAGCATCCCCCAAAGTAACTGGAATCACGAACATCCCTGGGTCACTGCATTTCTTAGGCAATTTCCGCTGATACACTACAGACACATGCTCACTAACCTTACCCTTCTTCATACTCCTCTCCTTCTGATTTCTCTTCAGAGTACACAACTCCTTCAAGAACTTCGCATACCTCGGGACACCAAGAAGATCCAAGAAAGGAATATTAACCTCCAACCTCTTGAAAGTATCGTAAATCGCCTTGTCGGCTCCTCGGCTTTCGATGCTCTCTCAAGGCCTCGGGAATGGAACCTCGTGCTCATATATAGGAGCCTTAACCACTGGGTGCAACTTCTTTATGATCGGGTGCCTTCCAGATCGGCTCAAATATCAACCTCAATCTCCGGTTCCTCTCGCTACAACCCCGTCCCCGCAGCCTCCTTACCACTACGAAGAGTGATCGCACATGCATTCTCGCTTTGGATTCGGTTCGCCCGTGAAGGCAGCTTTTCCCGAATTCTCGAGCCTCCATCCTACCCACAAGATTCTGCTATTCTGTCCCATCTCGTCTCTCCAAACCACCGATACTTGTATCGCCTCCGCTGATACCGTCAAGATTGCCGATACTCGTATCGGTTCTTCGCGATACCGTCAAGATCGGTGGATAAGGTGCTCATACTTCGAGCCAATGTACGGAACATATCTTCTCGTAGATTGTCCCCGCCGCGGCCGCTGTGGCCGCCGTGGCCGCTGGTGGGCCGTCCAAATGGTGGTCTATAACCCCGATATCGCCGCTGTAACCCCGCTGATTACCAAACCGCTGTCCCCGACCACCCGCCGATTTCGCTGCCGACCTGTACCCCATCCGAAATTAGGATGATTTCTCCAGCTGGGGTTATAAGTGTTACCCATCGGCCTCTATCCCTTCCGCACAAAACCAACCGCATTGACATCCTCCATCTCACCGTTCGCAACGAAGGGCACGAATCGTAGGGTGCGTAATGTCATAGCAAATCCCACACCGTTTCGGTGTCCGTCCCGTAACCAACCGCTTTACCATACCCTTAAGATCCTCCATATCTCGTCTCGAAGCTTACTAGTCAACCCACTGCTAGAACTCCGCCGCGCTAACCTCGTCTCACGCTTACCTCTTGCCATGGGTCCTCGTACTCTTAGCTAGCTCCTCGATCATTTTTTTAGCTTCATCGGTGGTCTTATTCAAAATACTTCCCCACAAAGACGAATCCACTAACCTCTTATCCCGAATGGTCAACCCCCATGAAAATAGACGATCACCGCTCCTCGCAAACCCATGATATGGACAACTCCTACAAAGCTTGTGGAAGCGATTATAGTAGTCGTAAAGAGTCTCATCTGCCTTTTGCTCCATATTGCTGATGTCCCTCTTCATTATATTAATCTGGTCCTGAGGGAAGAACTCTTCTAGGAATACTTCTTTCATCTGCTGCCATGTCGTGATGCTGTTGGGAGGCAAGTGGTAGTACCACCCATTCGCGCTATCTTTCAGTGTGAAAGAAAACGCCCTCAATAATAGATGCTCTAGCGAAATCGACGCCGGCTTCATACTCTGACAGATTTGCACAAACTGAGAGATGTGCTGATTGGGATCCTCTCCGGGCATCCCTGTGAAGTGCGGTAGCTGATTGAGTAGCCCCGGCTTCAACTCAAATGTCACCCCTGCAGGTAAGGCAGGGAATTGGAAGGCATGTGGTTGCTCATTCCAATTCGGGGCAGTCCGTTGCCTCAATGTCTGTGGTGGAACTGCTTGTTCACCACCACCACCTCCATTATTATCTCCGCCCTGCATCCTTTCAGCCAATAATATCTCCTTGATTCTCCTGCTTTGTTGTCGCCCTTTCCTGAAAGAACGTTCTATTTCTGAATCAAGAGGCACAAGTAAATTATTAGTAGAACGGGTGTGCACCATGCACGGTTACACACC
This sequence comes from Adenophora triphylla var. japonica, assembly GCA_022495995.1. Classification (NCBI taxonomy): domain Eukaryota; kingdom Viridiplantae; phylum Streptophyta; class Magnoliopsida; order Asterales; family Campanulaceae; genus Adenophora; species Adenophora triphylla. The sequence continues at coordinate 25,145 of JAFEMH010002803.1, read as the reverse complement.
ACAGGGAGACAGGGTAAAACACTTAGCAGATAACACAATTACAAAAATAAAAAGAAATAAAATGAAAAAGAAATAGATTAAGAAAAGAATAAGTACGTAAACAATTACACCGTTCCCCGGCAACGGCGCCAAAATTTGATAGGCTTAATCACACGCCTACTAAATTAGACCTAAACTCGGCCACTAATAATGTAATTAGGGTAAGTCAGGGTCGATCCACGAGGAACATTGATTATTTACGAACAGTCACTTGACCAGATTGGGGGTTTTGTTTGTTTTTCAATTACTTCCTAAGAACATAAATTAAACTAATTATGAGTAAAAACAATAATTTAGAAACACTTCAGATTTGATTCCGTCCCCACCTAATTATGCAATTATCATTGATACCTCTTTTCAATGTCACCCTATTCACCTGATCACGAGATATATTTCAATCTCTGTTTCTTCTTTCGCATTAGTTACTAGCAAAGGGCACACTCACTAGAAACCCTAATTAATAAATTAATCTAACTGGCACAGTCTAGATCGCAGAATTAATTGATGAACGATTTAAGAAACCAAGATCAAGAACGCTTTCTACAATTATTTCATATAGATAATCGTCTAATTTTACCCACTTAACAATTCACCATGGCACATGCATAAATCGAAAAGATGCTACTATTGAATTCCTACACTGGCAAAGTAATAGAGAATTCTAGCAAAGATTCATAAACAGAATAAATGAATTGATCAAGTTCACAAACCCTAATTATAAATCCAAAATCAACACGAGTAAAATTATGAATAGAGATGAACAAATAGAAAAGAAAATACCTCAAAATTGATAACTAGGGGTTCAAGCAATCAAATCCAAAGTCAAAAAGCTTAAGCTTCCATGGAGGTTCTAAGCTTTTCTCTAGATGAAAAATAACATAAAGAAGGAACCCTAAAATATATTGTTAAGGAGTTTATATACTCCTTTCCTTCTAAATAAACTAAAAACTAATAATAATAATAATAATAATAATAAGGAAAAAAAAAAGAAAAAAATAATAAAAATAAAATAAAACAAAAGTCTCCTGCTGTGGGCCAATTTCCTCCTTGCCTCGGTCAATGGTGCTCTCGGTCAACACCCGGCTCTTCAATTCACGTGCTCAGTACTTGCCTCAAAAGTGAAAATCAATTTCCCAATTACCTATTTTTTACTTTGGTCACCAGCTTTCCATACTATCATTTTGGTCACTGAAATCTTCTGCTCTGCTGTTTGGTCCCTGAACTTCTGATAAACTTTGAAGAACCTCATATAATTATCAAAACATGTCTCAAAAATACCAATCCGTCATCTACTCAAAATTACATAAAAACTAATCTAATTTACATTAAAATAAGGATAAAACGCTCAGAAAATTAGGGAAATACATATAGTAAAATCCGCCACATCAGCATGAGATTTTTCCAGCAACACACCAAGACGCAATACGTCCTTACATCTGGATTGAGCGGTCAGATTGTGACGAGATAGAATTCCCCAGAATTGAGGAAGATCCCTACATTTATATGCTCAGTTTGCAGGCGCCGAACACAATTGATTCTGGTTCAGACAAAGAGATGATAGCAATGACTGGGGAAGGAGGACAGAAACAAGATAACCCCCGAGTCATGAGGTCACTGACAGCAATGCCGCTAAAGAATTGGGAAACTCTCTCAGGCCCGTCCGCGACCAAAGAAGAAATGATCACCAAGCTTGGATTGGTCCCCCGTCCCTTTGTGTCAACCTTTGTAAAGTCCTCCGAGTCTCTCATTGTTGAGTTTGAGTCTTTCGAGTCGTTCGATGGCCTCACGCCTGAAGACCACGAAATTGTAGCCAATACTGTATTCCCTTTTATTCTCAATGAAATGGCAAACCTTTCTGAGTATCCCTTGATTGCCACTTTAACTAATGATGAATTAACTAATAATCTAAAAACAGTTAATAACGATTCACTAGATGAAGAAGCAGACACATTAAATGAACAATATATCAAAGAAATCTTTAAGCAGGTTATCCGGAAAGAGGAAAATCGAGCCCAAGCTGCCGAAGAGATTTTGACGAGTGTGAATTTGGGAACTGCGGAAGAGCCTAAAGATGCAGATTGGTAGTTTCTTTGAAGGGACTGAAAGGGATGCCCTAATTGAGCTGCTAAAGGAATTCGTGGATGTGTTCGCATGGTCCTATAAAGATATGCCAGGCCTCGATCCTTCCATAGTTGAGCACCGAATACCGCTCGACCCAGAAGTCAAGCCAGCAGCGTAAGCTAAGAAGAATTAAGCCCGAATGGTCCCTACAAGTGAAAGAGGAGATAGAAAAGATGCTCGGTAAGGTGGTTCATCGTGGGTCATTGAATATCCTACATGGCTTTCCAACATAGTAACGGTGACCAAGGCCAACGGAAAGATCCGGTCTTTGCGTAGACTTGAGAGACTTGAACAAAGCTACCCAAAAGATGATTTCCCCGCCGAACATCGACATTTTGGTAGATTCCACGGCCAACCATGAAGTTAAATCCTTCGTCGACGGTTTTCCGGTTACAACCAAATCAAAATGGCGTAAGAAGATCAAGCCAAGACAGCCTTCACGACCCCCTGGGGCACATACTGCTACACGGTCATGCCATTTGGGCTAAAGAATGCTGGGGCTACGTACCAAAGGGAAGCTACAGCTTTGTTCCATGACATAATCCACAAAGAAATTGAAGTCTATGTGGACGACATGATAATACACTCCAGAGGATCAGATGGCCAACACTTTGTTGATTTGAGAAAATTCTTCGGCCGCCTCCGAGACCACAGCATGAGACTGAATCCAGCCAAATGCACCTTCGGTGTAAGACGAGGCAAGGTGCTAGGATATATGGTGACAGAACGGGAATTGAAGTAGACCCCCGTAAAATCAAGGCCATAGTCGAAATGAAGCCACCAGGACACCGACGTAAGTGAAATCCTTCATGGGAGACTGCAATACATAAGCCGCTTTATAAACCAGCTGACCTCGATCTGTGAGCCGATCTTCAAGTTGATGAAGAAAAATGCCTACACAAAATGGACTCCAGAATGCCAGCTCGCTTTTGAACAGATCAAGGCGTACCTCGTGAATTCCCCGATTCTTTGCCCACCACATCAGCAAAAACCGCTATTGCTATATCTAACTATCACAGATACAGCAATTGGGGCTATGCTAGCTCAAGAGAAGAAAGATTCCAAGGTCGAAAACGCCATCTATTTCGTGAGCAAGTAAAGCTTTAGGAAGCGAACTCAATTACTCGCTTGTGAAAAAGACTTGCGCGAGGTTTGGTCCGGGTAGTGGGAAAGTTGAAACACTACATGCAGCCTCACCCGATACATCTCGCCTCAAGGATAGACCCCATCAAATATCTGTTCGACAAGCCTTCCATCTCTATGAGGTTGGGCAAAATGGTCATTCTTTTGGCCGAATACGACATCACTTATGTTTCAAGGAAATCCGTAAAAGGACACATAATGGCGGAACATTTGGCCGACTTCCCAAGTGATGAATCCCGAGGACCTGAACCTCAATTTCCTGATGATGGAATCTTGGCTCTAGAAGGAGAAAATCGTTGGCAACTCTTCTTCGACGGGGCATCGAACAAAAGGGGGAACGGAATAGGAATGCTGCTGGTTGATCCTACCGACGAACACACCCCCATAGCAGTAAGATTGAACTTCGAGGTCACCAACAACGCTTCTGAATATGAAGCTTGCATAGCCGGGCTTGAAGCTGCCCTTGAAAGAAATATCAAGGAATTGGAGGTGTATGGTGACTCTGCCCTCATCATCAATCAGGTCTCTAACAAATGGAAGACCATAGATCCGGGTCTACAGAAATATCACACTTACATGGAAGAGCTAGTAACTCAATTCAAGGAAATCAGCTTCCATTACTTGCCCAGAGATCGCAACAGATTCGCAGATGCTCTGGCAACACTAGCCTCCCTCGTTGAAATACCCGAAGGAAAGTCTGTCAAACCATTCGTAGCCTGGGAGAAGAGAAAATCCCGCTTATTGCTTTGAAATCGGGCGTAGGCCGAACCGGCCGGTGATCCCCGAGTACACTCGGATCTATCAAGCACCGAAGAATGGAGAAGCCTCCTTCAAAAATGAAGATGGGGAATATAAAGAAGGAATCAAAGCGAAGAGTCTCTCAGCCCTGAAGCGACTCGCCTCCCATTATGTTCTTTTGGGAAACATTCTGTACAAGAAGCGTTATCAAGGCCCCCTCCTGCGATGTATCGGCAAACAAGAGGCTACCGAACTCACGAAAGAAATACATGGTGGTACCTGCGGCCCCCACATGAATGCTCGAGCTCTGATGCAAATCATACTGAGAATGGGGTACTTTTGGATCTCCATGGAAACCGACTGCATCCAGTTCATCAAAAGCTGCGACAAATGCCAGCGATACTCAAATCTTAATCATTTGCCTCCTCACGAGTTATACTGCATGACAACCCCTTGGCCTTTCGTTACTTGGGGAATTGATGTTATAGGCAAAATCACACCATCAGGCAGTAACGGCCACGAGTCATCCTGGTAGCTGTGGACTATTTCACCAAATGGGTTGAAGCCAAGTCCTATAAAATCCTCAATTCAAAGAAAGTAGCCCTCTTCATCAAAGAGAACATCATATGCAGATACGGGTTGCCAGCCGAAATCATCTCAGATAATGGATCCCACTTCGAAGGGGAATGCGACAGGCTGCTGGCGGAATTCAGAATAACCCGTCACAAGTTATCTCCCTATAGGCCCCAAACCAACGGAGCCGTCGAAGCAGCAAACAAGAATCTGGAAAACATCATCCGGAAAATGGCTGTCCGAGGTCGAGATTGGCCCGAAAAGTTACACCTGGCACTCTGGGGCTACAGAACATCCGTTAGAACGGCAATTGGGGAAACACCGTTTGCCCTCACATACGAAATGGAAGCTGTACTCCCAATCGAGCTAGAAATCCCCTCACTCCGTGTGTTGTTGGAAAGCCAGATCAACGAGGTCGAATGGCTCCAAAGTCGCCATGATGAATTGGCCCTGCTAGATGAGCGACGATTGAAAGCAATGGAACATATCCGAGCCTACCAAGGGAGAATGGCCAGAGCCTTTGACAAGAAAGTAAAGCATCGGGAGATCCGAGAAGGTGATCTCGTTTTGAAAGAAAAGCCCCCGGTCCGTGTCAACCCGCTTGGCAAATGGGAGCCTGTCTGGGTCGGGCCATACGTTGTCCAAAAGATCTTCTCCGGAGGAGCCATGCAACTTGTAGACCTCGACGGGAATCCCTTTGTACACCCAGTGAATGGTGACAAGCTGCGCAGATACTACGCGTAAAACACTGAATCAAAACAAAAAGAAACAAAAAAAAGGGTGCTAAAAGAGTAATACCCAACTAGGTTGAAAACCCGAAAAGGGCGGCCTAGGTAAAAAACAGGGTTGCACCAAAAAGAAAACAAAAAACAAAAAACAAAAAAAAAAACAACAAAATCGACCAGGTCGAACTACGGAGACCTGAGCCCTTTTGTCCGAAGGGAACATAGGCAGCCGGAAACGGTTCGGTCTAGAGCACAAATAAAAGTCATACTTTGACATCAATACACTGATCAGACCATGAAAGCGTCTCGAAAAACTCTAAAGCAATTCACATATTCATTACAAGTTAAAATCTTTTTGATGAGTCTAAGCCCGGTTCATTCCTACAACTGGCAACCTGCTAAAAGAAACTAAGATACATAATCAAACTAATGTGTCTGCTACAACGAGAAAGGGATACTCGGAAAACTCAGAATCACTCCAAGCCACTCGCATCGGCCTCTCCCCTCTTCTTCCCCCTTCGAGTCTTCTTCTTCTCGAACAGGAAAAATGTCGGTCTTCCTCCTACCAAGCTCGGTATAGGAACAGGATCTATCAAACCAGCCTCTGTCAGGGCCTTGGTAGCCCTAGCGTCATCTCTCATCTCCTGTAGCCGGGCTGGTAGCATAGGAGTCCTCCTCTCCTGCCTCTTGACATAAGCTTCATAGTCGGTCACAACATCTCCGCTCCTGTTATGAGGGTTGGCCCTCGCCTCAGCCCTCCTCCTCTCGGAAACTGTCAGGTCCTCCGCACCGACAATGGCCTCACGCCGCCTCAAAATAGCCACCTGAGTCTCTCCCAAATGCCTCTCATACCAATCCAGGTACCAAGTGGTCAAGAACACAGGTCTCGGATGCCTGAGGATAACCCGAGAAGGAAAGACGTCATACCTCCATGCTCGGGAAAGAAATGGAAACACCGAGGGATCATCCATAGAAGCAGAAGCCACCACCCTGGTGGCTATATCATCAAAGTCCTCCAAGGGAACCTGCTCCAGGCCGAACTGTCTCAAAACCAAAGCCGGAATGTAAAAGCTGGACTGAGAAAGCCCCGGAAGCATGACCACATGAGACCCGTCCTGAAGCACTCTCCGAGTCTCCACTCGCCAACAAGGCACTGACCATCTGATATCTTCTGTCCGGCGACCAGCCATCCAACGCTCCCATGAGCCCTGATCATCAAAATCTACAGCAACCCCTCTCCTGGCGAATGTCCAAGGCTTGATCATGTCGAAGTTTCCCGAAGAACCCTGTGCGTTCCATCGGCCCACTGTGGTCAAAAGAAATCTGCCGCCCTCGGTGCATATACCGTCTCCCTGCAGAGCTTGCCTATCGAGAGCATGAAAAGTCTTCCCCAGGATCAAAGGTACAACATCTCTGCCCAAGCAACAATGAACAACGATATCCAGCAGAGACCGATGACAAATCCCAAAAGAATAAACTATGAACAAGGTCCCGAACATGCAGAGTGCAAAGGCATCCCAATAGGCATCGTCAAGCAAGCCTAAGCCCCTAAATCTATCAGGGAGACCAGAAATGTTAAAATGATCGGGACCACAGATCATACCTTGTGCTTCCTCCGGGGAAAGATGAAGGAGGTTGCACAATCTATCAACGAAAGAGGCTCCTCCGGGCAAAGGAATTGCAATCTCCTCCACCTCGGGACCACCAAGCAAAGCCCAAAATTCTTCGACAGTCGGGACCATCTCATTATCAGAAAGGCAAAAGACATGCCTTCTAGTATCCCAAAACGAGGAAGAAGCTCTCAAAAGATCATAATTCGGAATCAATTCCTTGAGAGACCACAAGCATCGTATCTTGTACCTTTCTTCAAAGAATGACCTCCTCTCATGCATAACCTCCCGGGACCAATCCTTGAATTTGTTGAAGAATGACATTTGGGATTCTTGGGACAATTTTGATGGAGTTTTTCTAAGGTTTTCCATGGATTTTCTCTCTTTCTCCCCGAAAATGATTGTTTGGACTGGTGGTTGAAGAGGGTGTTTGAATTTGAAATAAAGGAAAACCAGATTCGAAGCAAAATTAAAGGACAATGGTCGATGCGTGTCCTATCCGCGCGGACATGATTGTCCCCCATCAAAAATCTACAAATCCCAAACCGCTCGCACCAAAGAGGAATATTTCGTCCGTTGCTCGAAACCTCGTGCCAAAGCCTCGTCCAAACCAGTCCATACACCAAACAGCTACACCCTTGCCAAAGAACCGAGGCTCATGCAACATTGCATTCATACAAAGATTGCATTCAAAAAAAAAAACATAATAAAATAACAATAATCCTAGATTATTACAAAAAAAAAAAGAAAAGAAGAAAAAAGCAAAAAAAAAAAAATGTGCATAAAAATAAACTGTATCTGTCTAAATACAATACAATCTCGCCTCGTAAATCAATCTCAAAAAAATCGCCTCGAGGATCGTCGCCGAGTCCTCGGTGGCCGGGCCTTTCCCTGGTCCCTCTTGCGGCTCGGGCCCGCTTCCTCAGTAGCCATGAAGATCTCAGGCTCAGAGTCATCATCCTCGTCTCCGGAGGAAGGCTCGTCAGGACCAACCGACACGCTCTGATAGTGCAAGCCAAGATCCGCCAAGAAATCATATCCGAAGGTGAATGCAACGGACTCCTGGACGTGCGAAGAAGATCCACCATGATGACAGACGTGTCCCTGCCCGTAAGGATCTCCGAGAATGACGTGGTCCGAAGGCAGCACCACGCGGGGATCTATGAGAGGAGAAAGAGGAGTCTCGGAAGAACGCTCAGAAGGCTCAGGGGAAGTCTCCCGCCTGACAGGCGCCGGCTGTGGTCGCCTCGCTCTAGCCCGAGGGGCTCCACAAGCCACCATCCTCCTGATGAATCTCTTAGCCCCGATCACCTGCTTCGTCAGCTTCTCCACGACCACCTCCGGAAACTGCACGAAAGCAAAAGCGTCAGAAACAGTTAAGGCGAAAAATGATGACAGGAAAGAAAAGAAAAGACAGAAGCAAAAAAAAAAGAGAGAGGAAGCCATACCTTCATACCCGGACGAGGTCGGAAAGCTCGTGGAAGCCGCTCAGGCTGAGGGATCTGCACCCTCAATCGGACCCCATCCCGGACATATGAAAAGTCCGTCCGAGGGTACCGCGGGATCCCTAATCCTCTCCATCAAGAACCCGGGGGCGTCCTCAGCCTCCTCAAGACAAATACCGAATACGGCTCAATCGCCACGAATGCCGAGAAGTGCCGGCCGCCTCGGTAATCGCCCCTGTCTCCGACCTCTCGCTCGGATACATCATGTCGGCGGGAGGCTCCACCGGTGTCATCAAAGGCGACCACGCCACGCCGGCGCGTCACTCTCTCCCCAAATAATAGACGTCGCAAGTCAAGCCCCTCAAAATTCTCCCGCGCACGGTCCATACCTCGGCGTCCTCACCCGCGCCACATCGAAACGATCCTGTGGATAGAATATCATCCCCTCATCCATCTCGCCCCGTCAAAGGCAAAAAGGTCCTCGTATCTCGAGGGTCGTGCACCCTCTGGAACCCTTCTTCTCCCGGGCAAACTTGGACCAGGAACGCATGGCCGGATACGCCCCGACGTACTCTGCTGGCTGTCGCCACATTGTGACGTGAAAGAACTCCAACGCCCATACATGCGAAAGGTAAAAATCAAATCAATTAAGTGCGAAAAAAGATAGGTGCTTAAATAAAAGAGGGAAAGCAAAAGGAAAGCTTATACCTCCAGAGGGAACTCGAAGCATGTCAAGGAACTGACAGCCTTCCGGCTATACCTATCTAGAGCGAAATAGAGCTCTGCCAGCCCTGCCTCTCCCCAAGAGACCTCTCCGGCCATCCCCACGTCCTCCAAGGACCTCATCAAATCAAAAACAGCCGTCCCCTCGGCATGTTCAAAAAGAGTGCTCGAAAAAGCAAACCATAAAAAGGCCCTAGCAATCTGCTCAGCGCCTATCCTCTCATCCCCAGCCTCGTAGCTCCCAATGATCTCCACAATCTTTCCCTCGACCACAGCGTACTCCATACCCATCCCCTTTTTGGGAATAGGGGAAAATCCTAGTAGGGCCTGCAGATCCTGATCGTTGTAGCCGTCTCTCCACTCAATGCTGCATCCATTAAAGGACAGACCCATGATCGCAGCGTAGTCGGAAGGCGTAACCGTCGCCTCGCCCCAGAAGAAGTGGAATGTGTGGGTCACGTCCCACCAGTGCTGTGCCAAAGCGAAAATCAGACCCTTGCTCTTGGGAAACTTGACCAACCCCCTCAAGCACTCAATGAACTCGTACAGCCCGGTCTCAATGACAATCTATCTCGGACTCATCATCGCTCCTCTGCCCATATCTGGAAGCCAGTCCCATAGACCAATAACAGGCTCCACTGATCCTCGAGTCTTCATCTTGTTCAACTGCTCCATCACGAAATTATTTCCACCCTGCAATAAAAAGAAGAGAGGGAAACAAAAATGTCAAAAGTGTCAAAATTTTGCATTCAAAAAAAAAAGAGAGAGCATACACATGCATCATAAAATTTTGAAGAAAATTCGGCAGCATAACATCATACAATGGACCTAACCCCATTTTTCTCGCACAAAAGAAGGCAGTTTTCAGCAAATCCCAATCAACATTCATTCATACATGAAGAAAAAATTCATACAAGGAGTCAACGGAAGCAAAAACTCCGTCCCATTTTTCATAAAATAACATGCATACATTCATTCAACGGAAGCAAAAACTCCATCCCATTTTTCATGAAATAGCATACATAAACAATTTTTTAAATCATTCATTCAATCAAAGGGGAACGAAAAATCCGTCCCACTTTTCATAGAAAATCACATTCTCAAAAAAAAATGCATTCATATCATATCATTCATCATCCCATTACAAAAAAAAATCCTACAAGAGTGCATACATGCATACATTCATGTCCGTCCCAAATTCGGACGAATTCCTTATCATTTCATATTTCAAAAAAAAAAACAAAAAAAAATTGGCAAAAATGCCCATTCTCTTTTTCAAACAAAATGCAACATGCATATCATCAAAATCAAGATTCAAAGTCAAAAACACAAATTTTTCGAATTTTAACTACAATTTTTGGATATTTTAAAAAAAAAAATTTGGCAAAAATGCCCATTCTTTTTTCAAGCAAAATGCATTACCCATATACTCATTACAACATGCAAAGCATCAAAATCAAAATCCAAGGCCAAGAACATCAATTATACGAAATTCTCAAAAAAAAATCACCAAAAATCAATTTCAAGCAAGAAATCGACAAAGGGATCGAAAAGATTCGAAGTATACCGTGCGAAGACTCGGATCAGTGGCCCAATGTTGCCACGCATCGGGGTATGGCTCCTCCGCAATCGATTGCGAAAGAGAATAATGCCTCCTCATTCGGACAAGCTCCAATTGTCTCTCCACGACCGGGCCGCGTCCTTGGCCTTGAAAAGCAACTCCCCCGTGCTCCATTGCTCGAAAAATCGAAGAAAACGGAAGATTTTCGAAGCTTTTCTTGGCCAACAATGTCTTCCCCTCGGTTTCTCTCTCTTCTTTCTCGTAAACTGAAAAGAAATTGTGAGGAAGAAGGAGAAGGGCGGCGGCCCTTCATTTAAAACAGCCTGGGAAACAATCCCCTCCGCGCGGACACAATTGAAGGGTCAAAATGACCCTTTTGCCCTTTAAAAATCCTGAACTCTGCAATTTGATCCTAGACTTAACAGAGTTAACCAAAGTTAACCAAAGTCAACCCCCTTTCAAGAGAATCATCAACGGCAGTCAAACGTAAGTCCGATTTCCCCGAGAAAGATAACGGAATCCCGTCTCTTTCATCAAAATCATCAACGGCAGTAAAACGTAAGTTCGATCTCTCCGAGAAAGTTAACGGAATCCCGTTTCTTTCATCAAAATCATTCCCCGGTGTAAGTACCCCAATCTGGATCACCCCCTTTCAAACACACGGGAAACACCGCAGACTCATCCACGCAGTCTCAGAGACCTCTCTCACTCAAAACCCTCTCAAAACCCTCTCAAACCCCCAACCAAACCAAGGGAGGTGCCTTCCTGGGATAAAAAGGGACAAAAGGACCTTTTGGGAATTTTCAGGAAATCAGAAAAGCAATTAAGGTCCGTACGGACCTCTTTGTTTCAATGATTACTAAATCCCCTTAAAGTCCACAATATTCCCTCAAATCCAGGGAAAATGATTACTTCCTGCAGAGTTGGTCCGTACGGACCTCTTTGCATGCAAGATGGTCCGTGCGGACCTTATTGCTCAGGGAACACCATCATTCCGTAATATTCTCCATCATTGCATTCCCTCAAATCGAGGAAATCCAAAATTCTGGATAACCAAGAAGGTCCGTACGGACCTCTTTGCTCCGAAATTTTTACTATAAATAGAGGGCTCCCCTCCTCATTTTCACACACCTCCCTCTTCTCTCTTCCTCCCTTAGCCTTCGGCTCCCTCTAAGTCCTCTCGAGGCACTCCCGCCCCTTTCGGATCCTTCCGAGGCCTTCCGAGCTCCTTGTGGTGCTCCGAAGCCTCCCCGAGCGCTCCCGAGACGCTCCCGCGCTGCCCCGATGCACTCTCGAGGTACTCGAGGCCCCTCGTGGTACTCCGAGGCCTCGCTCGGTCTTTCCACGGTGTCCCGGCTCTTTCCGAGTCAAACCGACGATCCCAAACCACGCCGAAACTCCGCCCGAGTGACTCCCGCCACCACAACGCACGCCGAACCTCTCGCCCGAGTGATCCCGACGATCCCCACGCACGCCGAACCTCCGCCCGAACGCAGCCTACAACCTCAACTCACGCCGAAACTCGTCCGCGGACAACCGGTCCCTCCCGAAGCAATCCCGATCCATACCGAACGCTACTCCGACCTCAAACACCATTCCCAAATAAGACAGACACAACCAACATTGGTAAGGCTTCCTTCCTATACTATTTCAATACATTTCCATACATAGCATACAATGTAGACATCCGATACAAAGATGCATTTTTAAAAGCACACACACACACACAACATTTAAAGGATATTAGGGGTATCCGAAAGACTCGTTTACGAGGCTACTCGGGTGAGCTCTAATATTCTAATATTCTCTTCCCGGGAGTCATCTCGACCTCCGAACTCAAAATCTCATCACACAAAAACGGCTTTAAAATTATCTTTAAACCGATGCCCTTTTTCAATGTTTTGGGCTTAATAAAAACGGCGTGGCGACTCTACAAATGCGAAAACAAACGGCGAGACACCTCCAACGCGAAAGATGCCGATGCCGGCCGCGAGGCCTGCTCGGATCCGGGTAATTTCGTTGGCGACTCCGGGCTGGGACGATAATTTTGTTTTAAAAACTTTTAAACAAAACAAAAGATTTTTAAACAATGATGAGGGTCAAACTTTCATTTTACCCCTTCCTTTAATCAAGTGTGTGTGTGTGCACGTGCTTCGTTTTTATTTTACAAAAAAAATAAAAATACAAAAAAATGCATCAATATACATCTATGCATACATTTAAAATTCTTCAAAACTCCCTGTTTTACTCGTAAAAGAATTTTAGAGACCGCACACTACGCGCACGCCGCCTCGGTTACACCGCACTCTACTCACACCGCCGCCTCTTACACCGCACGCTACGCGCACCGCCGCGGATACACCGCACACTACAACCCTCAACCCGAGTGGTCTCGATTGCAGTCCGTTAGGTCTTCCTAGGCCTCTTGGGCGCGCACGGGATCATTCCAAACATCCCATCCTAGCCAAGCGTCAACCCCGCACGTTTGAGTCTTGAGTCACACTCGTCCGTACTCTGCTGGTTTTTACCCGGTCAGTGTCATACACTGGATACATATACCATGCCGGCCATTTTCGAGTCAAGGCTCGGAACTCAAGATCCCTTGCGCAAGCAAAGCGATGAAAGGTCATGCTAAAATCTTGACTCGATCTTGATTTCCGAAGCTACACCTGCACGATGTTCCGTCCCGATATACATCCATGCTCGCATGACACCATGTCATCACGCCTTTGATACGTCGCCTATGACGATATGACCCAGCCTAACGCCTAACGTCGCTGCATCCCTTGCGCAAGCAAGGTAAAGAGAGGTCATGCCGAACTCTCGACTCCGATCTTGACTCAGCCGCCGGCTCGGTTCACTATTCACATGGCTAACGCATCAAAACGAACATGACAGCTCGGTCCTTAGGTTCGATTTTTCTTTTAGGCCGGTGGAAACCGCTTGCACTATAGGACCCTCGCCCGGGGCCGTCCACCCCGGGATGTCGAAATACTGTGTGCAAAACGAGGGGCTTATAGCCGCACGTATGGTCTCCATCGACCCAGATCTAGCATAGTTGCGAAAAGAAGAGCAATCTTTTCCAACCTACCTAGGATTCTCGAGAAAACATGTTTTAAGTAAATTAAAACAACAAAAAAATCAAAAAATAAAAGAAACGGAAACCGCATGCCACGTGAGCTTTCCCCTTCTATCCCGTTAGGCCATTCCCGTGTCTAAATCCTTGCCCGTCACCCTCCAAATAAACCGAGAGTGGTTGAGAATACCGGAAGCCGCCTTTTCGCATCGAGGTCACAAGGTCCGATAGCCCTTCCAGCTCAACGGTCCGCACCGTCCGATACTCCCCATGACGGGATCAACAGATAACAATGAGGGAAACGGAACCCCGCCACTAAGGAACCTCCGCACAATGGAGGAGGTGCCGCGAGCCTTCGAAACCATCAAGAAGCGCCAAGAAGAACAAAGAAGCTCGGATCGCCGACACCTTGCGTCTTCGAGGAACATGCAGCTTCCCAACCCGACGGAACCTTTGTTCTCATAGAAGACGAAGATATACCGGCTCCCCCGGTTTCTCAAAGCTATCGCAGTCCCGCCTCCGCCAAGCTACGAGATCCCAAAGAACGCAGCGCCTCCGCTCAAAGCTCCTCCGCGTCGGGCCAAAGCCCGACATGCCCGCCTCGTATCGCCGCTTCCGGCCCGCACATCAAGCTCATTACCAACAAAGACACATACGTGCTCGCTCCGCCAGTATCCCAATGCATCTCGGTATCCCCAGTGATTCAATCCTTTGCCTCTATACGAGCCTCGCAACCACAATCAAAAGTCCCCATTCTTACTGTGTGGACAGGCATCCCGAGCGGATATCCCGACATCTCAAGTTTGCCACCCGCAAGTCCGCCAATTGGGGCTAACGAATCGTTTCCCCAGCTTCCCAAACACAACCCTTAGCGGACTGTGCAATCACGCCCTCAACTTCAACACCCTGTGGTATGGGTTGGTATACACTCAACTACCTCCCCAAGACTCCCGAATGGCGATCCCATCGCCCAATCCACCTCCATCTTCGGTGTCCGTCCCCGAAAATGGTAACCCACCTCGCATACCGGATCCCCACATGGCCCGGCCGATTGAACAAATGAAAGACATGCAAGGCAAGCTAGCTAGTTCTCGAAAGGACTCCCTCCCGCCTACCGATCCGAACAACGTGGTCCCTCTCCCTCCAAAGTTCAGGATGCCGGAAATGGAAAAGTTTGACGGAATGTAATGCCCAAAACCCACATCGACACCTACGTCCCGGGTATGAGAGCCAAAGGGGCAACCCTCAACAGATGGCATCATTTTCGCATTCCCTCAAATCCACAAAGCACTAAGGTGGTTCCTCAATGTGAAGGCGTAAAACCGCTCCACATGGGATCGATCGTTGAAATCTTCCGGAGAAGTACCGCGCCAATCTTGAATGGGAAACAAACCGCCATGACCCGCAAGCCACCGAACAAAAGGATGACGAACCAAATGGGCGAGTTCTACAAAAGATGGAACCGGAAGCTAAGCGAGATAATGGATCCACTTTCCAAAGAAGAGCAGATGGACATCTTCCATTCCCGCCTCAAACCATCTTTGAGGACCTTGATCGCCCACCATTTCTATCCGGATCTCCGTGCTACATGGTCAACGCCGGACAAAGTTTGAAAAGACTCGAGTCTTCAAAAGGCAACAAAGAACCCCCGCCTCATCTTACCGCTATCGAACAAACCTCGGCAACTTCAACTCCCGCCCCCAACCAAAGGAAAGGAAGCAAATGAACAAAGGCACTACATTCGAACGGAGCTCAAGTAAACCGCGATCAAGCGGCCCCAAAGAATAGCAACCCCCTCGCTTCCCACGCCCAAAGATTTTGATAACCCGGAAATGCCCTCGGGTCAAGTATTTGAAGCTTTGGTGAAGCGAAATCTTCTCAAACCACTCGAGAATTTCCAACCGAAGACCCTCAAACCCAACATGGATATGAGCAAGCACCGCGCCTTCCATAACTACCCCGGCCACACCACCGACAATTGCTTCGTACTCAAGCTGTGTGATTCAGTGGCTCATTGAGGAGGGAAAATTGGAACGCCTCTCGTGGTCCCAATACCATTGGAAATCCATTCCCGTAACGACAGTGGTAAACTCAATAGCCGTTGACGAAACTCCAAGCGAGAGCAGACTCCGCAATTTCCGAAACCGTCGCATGTCGTCCCGCTATGATCGGGAGCGTGAAACAAGAGTCAAAAGGTCTCGTGACCGGGAATTCCGACAAGAACGCCCAAGGGCCACCGTCTCCCTACGATCTTTGCCCCGCCCAAGGCATACAAATGGATGGATCGAACGTTCCTGCACGAGACCGAGTCCAACGGTAGCACGGGAAGCGGTTTAGCCTTCACAGACGATGACTTGCCAATATGTGAGAATCGGCACAACGAAGCCCTCCTCATCCTCATAAAGATAGAGATGTTCTTCCTCCCGAACGTCTTGATTGATAACGGCTCCGCAGCCAACATCATCGCTTTAAGCACATTGAAACGACTCCGCATCGACCGTTCTCTCGATAAGGCCTTCACCTCGGGTAATCCGAGCCTACGACTCCACCGCACGACCAATCGTAGGAGTCATCAATTTGAGGATCCAATTCGACGTACAACCGGAGTCGGTAGAGTTCCAAGTCGTGGAAATCAAACCCACCTTCTCTCGCTTTGTTGGGACGGCCTTGGATACATCGATGAAAGCAAGATCATCTACTCTTCACCAATGCGTGAAATTCATCAATGCCAATGGAGCGATCGAAGTGATCCGCGGAAGCAGCAGTAATGGCAAGTGCTTGGCCGCAAGCTATGACCTGTAAAGAAGGTCCCGACATGACCGAATACTCTTCCCTGCATGATTCTCCTACCCCGTCCCGCTACGAAGTGGATCCTTACATCCACGCTCTAAGCCGCGACGAGCCGGAAATCGAAGAACTCATGGGACAGATGACAACTCGATATATGCGATCGTGAAGAATGCTTGAGAGAGGATCAAGAGATGGATGCTCTAATGGAGATTGATCGAGGAGTAGACCCTTACTTCGCCGAAAACCCTCTTGCAACCGGCTCATCACCGATCCCCGTACAAGACAACCCTCTAGCCGACACTCTCGGATCTTACGGGGACAGCCATCACAGCCTAGTTCAATTCAACATTCCTGTCCGACTTGGACGAACAATGGCGCAACCTCCTCCAAGGCTTAATCGTGGAAGGAGATATAGCATGTCCGCTCGAATCGTACATTGTAAACGTCGTCCAAGCAAAGATCCTGCATAAAGAAGCGCATTCTATGAAAGTGATCAACATCGCAAGAATCCACTCCGACCGCCGAATGCTTCGCCCTCCTAGAAGTAGCTCGCCGACTTCTATCATCAAAAACCCCAAGGACCGGTGGCAACACTAATGGAGGGACATCATCGTGGGAGCAGCCAAAAACCTCCGCGATCCGGTTTGAAATCGAACCGCATGCAAGCTACTTTCCGGACTCATGCCAAGGGAAGATTGGCCACCCGAACCAAAGACCACTCCCTCTAGAGCTACAGCCCATCCAAGAGTAATGAAGCTCGGTCCAATCCCTCGTCGCCTATAGTCTAGCTTCGAGTCTTGTTGTCTGTCTATTCACATCTTTTGAGTCTTTTGACGGCTTTACGCCCGACGATTGTGAATCTTTGGTCAACAATGTACGCCTTCACGCTTTCAATAAAAGGTCCGACCTTCCTAAAAATCATTTCATTGCATCTTTAACAAATGATGACATTAACTAATCAAAACAAGTTAAATTCATCTATACAAAAGGCAAACACATTAATTAAATAAATGCATCAAGCAAACATTTAAGCATGTTGTCAAACGAGAGAAAACCGGGCCCAAGCCGCCGAGAAGGTTTTAATCACAACGATTTGCAAGATTGTCAAGAGCCAAAGAGACGCAAGTTCGACGCCATTTCCAAAGACAAACCAGATTTTCCAATACCTCAAGAGCGGGGAAACCACCTTCATGAACAAGGAAGACCCACACACGTAGGGGTCAAAACCAAGAGCATCATGGCCCTAAAACGCCTTGCCTCTCACTTCGTCATCCTCGGGACATGTTATACAAGAAACGCTACCACGGGCCACTCCTACGCCGCATCGCCCAAGAAGAAGCAAGCAAGTTCATGAACGAAGTCCACAATGGGGCTTGCGGTCCCCACATGAACGCCAGAGCCCCGATGCAAATCATTCTCGGATGGGCTACTACCGGATCTCCATGGAGGCAGATTGCATCCACTTTGTCCGAAGCCGCGACAAGTGCCAACGGTTCTCCAACCTCAATCATCTACCACCCCACGATCTCTACCGCATGACTACACCTTGGCCCTTTGCCACTTGGGGAATTGACGTCATCGGGAAAATCGCTCCGCCAGCAAAGAACGGTCACGAAGTTCATCTTAGTAGCCATCGACTACTTCACCAAATGGGTCGAAGCCAAGTCCTACAAGGTACTCACCTCCAAGAAGGTCGCGCATTTCCTCAAGGAAAACATCATCTCGCCGATACGGCATCCCAAATGAGGTCATATCGTACAACGGCTCACACTTCGAAGGGGAATTCGGCTGCATCGCCGGCTGAATTCAAGATCACACGTCACAAATCTTCTCCCTACCGGCCACAAACAAACGGCGCCGTGGAAGCAAAGAAACAAAACCCTCGAACGGATCATCCGAAAATGACCACCCGAGGACGAGATTGGCCCGAGAAGCCGCACCTTGCACTTTGGGGCTACCGCACATCGGGCCGAATAGCCTACGGGAGAAACCCCATTTGCCCCGACCTACGGGATGGAAGCAGCCCTTCCCATCGAGCTAGAAATTCCCTCACTCCGAGCGCCGGAAAACGACATCAACGAAGTCGAATGGCTCCGGCCGACATGACGAATTGGCTCGCTAGACGAGCGACGACTAAAGGCCATGGAACACGTCCGAGCCTATCAAAGCAGATGGCTAGAGCTTTCGACAAGAAAGTCAAATCCCGAGACATCGTGGAAGGTGACCTTGTACTCAAAGAAAAGCCTCCCACTCGAACCAACCCACCGGGAAAATGGGAACCCACATGGATCGGCCCTTTCGTGGTTCAAAAGATCTTCTCCGGAGGCGCCATGAAGCTAACGTACCTAGACGGCAATCCCTTCATGAATCCAAATAACGGAAGCAAACTTCGCAGATACTTCGCCCGAAGAAGAACAACTGTGCATCTCTTGGCACTCCATGTAGTGTCGAACTACGCAGACTCCGAGCCCTCTAGTCCGGGGAACGTAGGCAACCTTAATTGGTCCGGCCTAAAAATACACAAAAAGTCAAAAGTTTGAATGTCAATCAAGACCTCCATCAAGCTACGCACTTTTCAAGAAACACGCCCCAAGCCACCTTGACCAAGTCAAACGACGGCGGCAACATCAAAGGACATCCGAGGGTCACTCAAAGATCAAACGATCGACTCATGTCTGCTTCCAAGCCAGGGGCTTGTCTTCGCCCTCACGCGCTTCAAAAAAAAAAAAAAGAGCTCGAGCAAGGGCTCACAAAAAAAAATAAAAAAAAGAGAGCTCGAGCAAGGGCTCACAAAAAAAAGAGAGCTCGAGCAAGGGCTCACAAAAAAAAATAAAATAAAAAAAAAAGAGAGCTCGAGCAAGGGCTCACAAAAAAGAAAGAAGCTCAAAGCGTAAGCCGCGAAATTGAGGTCAAGAGCCCGACGCCAACAAGAGGCAAGGAAGCTACGAAAAGACCGTCAAAACGACTTGTCAAGGGAGCATTCAACCTCTCGCCCAAGCACAAAGCCTCAAAGAAAGGGGATTGCCGTCAGGCCTGCATCGTTTCACCCGCGAATGCAATGTAAAAGTCCAAAGATGGACGCCGACAAAGTGCACAAATGTAAGCAAAGGCAAACAAGAGATCTTGCGTCTCGACAAAGCTTTAAAAGTAAATCACAAATCACTAACGGTTACAACATTTCTTGATGAGTTCAAGCACGGTCTACTCTCAAGTTCACAACATGCTAAAAGACAAATTTTTAATACATTTAACTAATAATGTGTTTGCAATGCAATGAATGGATACCTAGGAGGTCATTCCGCGCCATCTCGCGCTTGTCCCCTCGCCATTCTTTCCTTTCTTCCCTCGCCCCCGCGAGTCTTCTTTCGCTCCACGTGAACCAACTCGCGTCTCTCGGGCTCCGAGATCCGGGGTCCTCCCCGTAGAGTCAAACAATCCAAAGAGCTCTCGTGGCTTCATTCGCCCGTGCTTCGGCTCGATCTCCTCCCCGCGAGTCCCGTAAAAGAGGACCTCTCCCCGTCGGCCGGTCAACTCTAGTCTCGTAGTCAAACAAAGCGTCTCCCGTCACATCCAAAGGGTCGACTGTGCTTCGCACTCCTAAGGCAATAGCTACTACGGCAACCGGGTCCTGCACCGCTACACGCCCGCTTCTCCAAGACCACTTGGGATCGCCCAACACGCCGCTCATACCAAAGCCGATACCGAGTCGTCAATACAACGCTCCCGACGCCTAAGGAGTACCACAGAGGGAAAGCGGAATACTTCCATACCCTCGTAAAATACAAGAAGGCACCCGGAAGCCGCCATACAAAGAGGAACTACCTCCGCAAAGCAAGGTCATCCCACCCCAACAAAGGCTCCCGCTTCATCCCAAACCGCCGGAAACAAGCGACGGAATATAGAAGGAGGACCAAGACAAACCTCGGAACTCGACAACGTAGGACCCTTCCCGCAAGATCCTCCCGGTCTCAATCCTCCAGCCAAGGAACCCACCAAATGATCTCGATGCGTACCAAGCCGTGCCATCCATCTCTCCCAAAGTGATCGATCCATATCCAACACAAGAGGTCGCCGAGCAAATGACCACGGGCTAAACGACGCTGAGCCTCTGGCATGGCCTCGAAGTCTCTCTCGCAGCCACAAGGTGAGCAAAGCGGGGCTTCCCCTCTCATAAAACGATCCCTGGGCCGCGACTGGCCGATACCATGAAGAGTCTCCCCAAAGACCAACGGGACAATATCCTCTCCACTGGGCAAAGCGTCTCCTACCACATCTAGCAAAGCGCCATCACAAATGCCAAGGGAACCGACTGTAAAAGCGTCGCCATCACGCACAAGGCAAATACATCCCAAGAGACGTCACTCTCATCATCAACCATGAACCGCTCCGGCAGCTCGTAAATGTCGATATGACCCGAATCAAGGATCATGCCCCGCACTTCTTCCAACGAAGTACGAAGAAAGTCTCGCAAGCTTCACGCTCACAAAGCAACACCACCAACCAAAGGAAGCGAGATGGCCTCCACCTCCGGGCCCTCCAATCAAAGCCCGAAAATCCTCAAAAGTGGGCACCATTTCATTGTAGGAGAAACAAGACACATGCCTCCTAACATCCTGTAACTTCGCGGCAGCCCCGCAACAAATCCCAATCAGAACCAACTCCTTAAAAGACCAAACCGAGCAAAGACGAAACCTTACCTCGAAAGCCCGTCTCCGATGCCTCATACGGCGCCGCATCCACGTTTTCAACCGCTCAAGGAAGTGTGCTTGCCTCTCCCGCGAAAGCCTCGGCAAAATTCTAGGGACGTACGAAGAATCCATGGCAAAAATGGAGGTTCCTAGAGAAAATGGGGAAGAAAGCTCGAAAAATGGCCGCAAATGGGGAAATGAGGAAGAACCAGCACCGGAAAGCATTTATGTCCTTCCCAAAGCAAGGTTGGTCCGTACGGACCTCTTTGCATGCTAAGTATGTCCGTACGGACCTCCTTGCAAACAACCCATTTCCCCAAAGAAACAAGATAAAGCCACCGTCCTCAAGAAACCTTGCTCCAAACCGCCCAAACACCGGCCAAAGCCATTCCCGCAAACAAACACTACCCACAAACACACTCTCACCACGTGGCATGTACAAAAATAAAAATAATAATAGCAACAATTTCTAGGACAATTCCCGGAATCACAAAAATGACATTACATCTTAAAATAAAATACCGTTTGCCATGCAAATACATGTGTTTTATTACAGTACCCAAAAATGTCTCGTTGCTAAACAAAAAAAAAAAAAGAGGGATATGAAAAGAGGGAAAGCAAATGAATACTAATCGAATCCTCAAGATCATCATCCTCACCGAAGGTCCTCCAAAGAAAAGTCGGGCATCCCAAATAACTCGCCCGTCACATCCTCGTCGCCGGAATACCGAGCACCACACGGAGGCTCCCACGAAAAGTACTCGTAAGGATCAAATCCGGCGAAAGGATCAAAGAAAGAAGGCTCGAGGAACCCTCACCCCGTGCGCCATGCGGAGGCATGAACCGATAAAAGGGCCGCTCCTCGAAGGCCCCGCAGCCTCCCGAAGACGTCCCGCATCCATGCTATGCCGCCCTCAAAGGTCCCTCCCCGCCGCGGCTCCGGCTCGGCTCTAGGCGGAGGAACGCCCACTGTAATGCCTCGAAGGCATAGGCTCGTACGCCGGCACACGACGCGAAGACCGGCAGGACACCTTCGACGCCATATTCCTAGCAAAGGAGCGCATCGCCACGTAACGGCGAAGCCGCATATCGTAGGCTCTCCCCGGACTCCGCACCAACAAGAAGCCAAGGAAACGCTCATCAAATGCAGCTTATACTCAACAACAAAAAGAGAAAAATGCGTAAAAGATGCCAAGATGGAAAAGAGTCAAGCACACTCACCGATCTGTCGGGATCCACTGCAGATGCAGCAGAGCTCGCTCCGAACGGGCATGTACACCCTCCTCCTCGATCCGTCCCCGCGGACGTACGTGAAATCCGGTCCCGGCATCGAACCTCTCGGGGGAGCCTCGCGGGCCAGCCTCTCTCTCCCGCGCAAGCACTCGCGGCGTCCCTCGCCTTCCTCCTCACGAAGGCCCCGTACTCCTCTCCGTATAAAATGAACTCCTCGGCACCGACACCGCCAAGGTACCTCTCGAAGTCAAGCACATCCATATCCCGGAGTCAAGCATCCCAAAGGGAGGGTCCCTGAGCCACGGGAAGCACACCGGGGCCATGCCGCTGTAAGACCCGCCTCCCGCATACATGACATCACAAGTCAAGCCCCGCAAAGATCTTCCGCCGCGCCGTCACTCCTGGGAGCCCTCAAACTCATCCCCTCATACCGAGTCCACGGGAACAAGACAAACCCCTCACGGCTATCTCTCTCCGTACGCTCCCCGCACATCCCCGTAGGCGATGGTGAGCTTCCCCGCCGGTCCTCCTCTTCCTCGCCGTACGAGCCTCATCCCAAAGATAGCAGGTGGTACGCAAAGAATCGCCTCAGATCCCTATCCCACGGAAGCACCGGAAAACCTCATAAACCACACTCGTGACAAAAACAGAGAAGGCTCAAGCAGAAAAAGACAATGGAGAAATGACAGATCGCTAAATCAAGAAAAACAAAGCAATAAACTCATACCTCCAGAGCAAAGTCAAAACAGCCAACGAACCGGCCACCCCCGCTAAACCGGTCCAAGGAGAAGTAGAGCTCGCCCAAGCCTCGCCTCGCCCCAAGCAATGTCGCAGACTCTATCCAGATCGGGTCAAGCTCTCCAACAAAGCGAAGGGAGCCGCGGTCGCGTGGTTCGAGAACAAAGTCTCTGACAAAGGCATACCACAAGAAGGAGCGCGCCAACCGCTCCGCCGTCCACCCGGCCGGCACCCGGATGTAGGCCCCAATACCGGCCGTGATCCTCATCTCCACGTCGCCGTACAAGATCCCTGTGCCCTCGCGAGGACGAGGCTCAAAGCCCAAGCAGCTCGGTCAACACATCATCTGAGATCATATCCTCTCCACCGCATGTGCTCCCCTCAAGGAGAGCCCTAATAGCAAAGAAAATCCGCTGGCTGCCAGTCACCTCGCCCCCAAACTGTGGAAGGTGTGGGTGGTATCCCACCAATACTCGATAAACCCAGAAGACACTCTTGTTCTTCCTCGTGTCGTACACTCCAACTGTGTTCTCAACGAACACACCTAGGCCGTAAGCATAAACCAGCCTCTCCGGGACTCGGCCTACCGTCCACGGAAATATCGGCATCCGCCGCCATAGCTCCACAAATGCCTCGAGCGATCCCCGAGTCTTCATCCTCTTGGCCTTCCCGCCATAAGCCCCGCATCCCGCAGTAAACACAAAGAAAGGTACGTCAATCACAAGATTTAATATAAAGGCACATATAACCCGTCACAAAACACGGCACATATTGCACATAATTTTCACATACATTATACATATAATTTTTCCATGTAACCCGTCACAAAACACGGCACACAATGCACATAATTTTCACATATATCATGCATATAATTTTTCCCATGCAGTCCGTCACAAAAACACGGCACACACTGTACACATTTTCTCAAAAGAAAAAAAGGGGGGGGATTAAACCCTACACGACACATTTTCAAAAAGAAATCCGTCCCAACACGGCACATATTGCACATATTTTCCCCACAGAGTCCGTCACCCAAAAACACGGCACGACACATATGCATAACACAAAAAAAAAAAAAAAAATCCGTCCCTACACGGCACACACTTTCACATATAACCCGTCACAAAACACGGCACGTGTCACATTTTTTTCACAAAAATTATCACTACACGATAATTTTTCTCACAATGTACATACATAAATAGCATTAGGTACAAAACACCAAAGCATGCAATTCACTAGATAGGCACTTTATTTTCACAAATAAGAGCTAATCTACACATTTCTGCACAAAATACACATACCCACAATTTTTACATGTCCATTTTCAACAATTCATCAAGAATTTCACAAAAAGGCATAAAATAATAACAAAAAATTCAAAAATGCGAAAAACTAAAACCTAGTTCTAGCATTCAAAAATTCGAAAGCAGTGGAATCAAAACTAATGCATTTCTTACCTCCCCGAACGTTCATGGAGCGACGATTGTGCACCTCCGGATTCGGATACAAAACATCCGGGTTCTTCGAAGATGGAACGAACGAAATCCACCTTTCAAGCTCCATCCGTTGCTCGACCACCTCGATCAAGCGTTGACGACGACTCCTTCGAGATCCCTCCGCCATTGCAAGCGATTCAAGCGAAAAATGGAAGAATTTGGTGTAAAAATGGAGGTTTTCTCTTTCTCTCTCTCTCTCGGATGCACTGTTTAACCGGAAATGAGGAAGAAGAAGGGGAGCCTTGCGATTTAACCCTGGTCCAAAACCTCGGGAACCGTAAAAACCAAGGTGGTCCGTACGGACCTCTTTGCAACTGTGCCTGGTCCGTACGGACCTCTTTTGCAAGAGGGGGCCAAATTACTTTCCCCGCCCTTATAATCTTTGCCCCCGGGCCGTCCTAAGGCCTTTTCCAAGAAATCCAAGTGCACGGTCCCTAACC